>CAUYUJ010000947.1:208848-371348 GCA_963575745.1 Prorocentrum cordatum
AGATCCCAATTTCGGGTTGGGGGGATACGGGCTTCAGATGTGTTTTTTCAATGTTCCCAGGCCCCCCCACACTGGAAACGGAGGGCAAATCGGAGCCTTCGGGTCGGGTTGGGTTGGGGTGGTTTGGTGGGCGGCGAGCGTCTTCGCACCCTCGCGAGGCCACCTTGGAGAAGGGCAGCTCTCCGACCCATGCCGCGACGCGCGAAGCGCGATCATCCTCACGCCCGGGGGGGCCCAAGAAGATGGAAGACCTCTACTCCGAGCACCGCTCCGGGTCCTCCGAGGTTTCTGGAGATATCTGGAAGTCCCCGAACAGTCTCCAGAGGCCTCTGAAGGCATCCAGGAATCCGAAAAACCTCCATCGCGCTCCTCGAGCCCGACCTCGATCCTCGATCCTCCTTGGAAAGTCAATGATTTTGGCATCCTTGGGCGTCTTGGTGCGGTCGTTGGGCGTCTCGGGCCTCATTGAGACAGTCTTGGGGACCTCCTGGGGATCTCTTGGCCCGTCCTGGGGGCCTCTTGGGCCCCGAGAAGTCTTGCGACAAGATGCGCTGGAGCCCAGGGGGTACGCGGCGAGCCCTAAAAGATTTGGCAATTTCGCGTCCGGGCCCCTTAAAAAATCAACGGCCCCCAAGAGGCCCCCGAGAGGCCACCCGCGACATCCCAACGAACATCCTAGGATGCCTATAACCCACAACCTAACCACGGTGGCAAGATGGGCCAGAGGACAGAAACGGAAAGAGCGCGTCAGAAACAGAAACCGACATTACCCACCCCACCGTTCGTACCGGGAGCCTTGGCGTTGAGAGCTTGTTACGTCACCCCTCGCTCTTGAATCTTGGGAGCCCTGGTGTTCGGAGATTGTTGCGTTGCCGCCCGTTCCTGAGCCGTGGCTGGGCCTTGGTGTCAGGAACTTGTTACGTCACCGCTCTCTGCTGGGAGCCTTGGTCTTATCAACTTGTTTACGTCACCGTTCGCTCTTGGGAGCCTTGGTGTGAAGAGCTTTTGGCGTTACCGATCGCTCTCTATTTGGCGTCTCTGGGCCTTCTTGGGAGTCCTATTGGGGCCCTTTTGGAGGCCTCTTGGGAACCTCTTGGGGGCCTCTGGGGGCCTCTTGGGGGGCTCTGGGGGCCTCCTGGGAGCTACTTGGGGCGAAAGGCTAGACTTTTCGGTTCGTGGTCCCCCTCTTAGGGCCGTCTTTGGGCCCTCTTGGGCCGTCTTGGGCACCTCTTGGGCCGTCTTGGGGCCCTCTTGGGCCGTTTGGGGGGCCTCTTGGGAGCCTCTTGGGCCGTCTTGGGGCGGTCTTGGGGGCCTCGAGCGTCTTCAGCGTAAAGAAAGCCGAAAAGCCGCGTATGCTAAAAATGTACCTTTCCCATCGGAAATCAATGCTTTTGGCCTCTTGGTGGCCTCTTGGGACGCCTCTTGGGGGCCTCTTGGGGCTTCTTGGGGGGCTCCCAGGGGCGAAAGGTTAGACTTTTCGGTTCGTGGTCCCCCTCTTGGGGCCGCCTTGGGGCCCTCTTGGGCCGTCTTGGGCGCCGCTTGGGCCGTCTTGGGGCCCTCTTGGGCCGTTTTGGGGGCCTCTTGGGAGCCTCTTGGGCCGTCGTGGGGGGCTTCTTGGGGGGCTCTTGGGGCCTCCTGGGAGCTTCTTGGGGCGAAAAGCTATACTTTTCGGTTCGTGATCCCCCTCTTGGGGCCGTCTTGGGGCCCTCTTGGGCCGTCTTGGGCGCCTCTTGGGCCGTCTCGGGGCCCTCTTGGGCCGTTTTGGGGGCCTCTTGGGAGCCTCTTGGTCCGTCTTGGGGCGGTCTTGGGGGCCTCTTGGGCCGTCGTCAACGCCGTGAAAGCCGAAAAACCGTATATGCTAAAAAATACACGCTTTCCAAAGGAAAACTAATGATTTTGGCCTCTTGGGGCCCTCTTGGGACGCCCCTTGGGCGCCTCTTGGGGGCCTCTTGGGTTTTCTTGGAGCGCTCTGGGGCCGTCTTGGGGGGGAACCCGAAAAACATTCAAAACCTCAGGGAAAACCCGAAGACGGCCGTTAACACTAATTCCCTCGCGCTTCCCCCCTCCACAATTACTCAATATGAATATACTTTCCCTCTTCCCCTGATGGCGTCCGAGTGATAGCCGCGCACCCTCCGCGTATTGTTTTTTTACACAGGATGCCCGGGAAATCCCGGGAAACGGCTCTCGCTGAGGCGCCGGCGTCATTTTTTGCCAAACTGCTGCTCTCGCGCCGGCGTCATTTGTTCCCAAAATGCTGCTCTCGTTGAGGCGCCGGCCTCATTTCTGCTCCCGAATCCTTCCCCTGATGGCGTCCGGGTGATAGCCGCGCATCCTCTGCGTACTGTTTTTTTACACACAGGATGCCCGGGAAATCCCGGGAAACGACTCTCGCTGAGGCGCCGGCGTCATTTTTTCCCAAAATGCTGCTCTCGTTGAGGCGCCAGCCTCATTTCTGCTGCCGAATCGTTCCGAATCGTGCTCCCGCTGCAGCGTGGGCCTCATTTTCGGATCGGTGTTTGGCCTCCGTCGTTCAGGATGGCGTTCTCGCCCCAGCGCGGGCCTTTTTCTCGCGCGCCCATCCGCCCGCCACCACCGCGCCGCACCACCACCACCACCACCACCACCACCACCACCACCACCACCACCACCACCACCACCACCACCACCACCACAATCACCACCAGCACCAGCACCAGTACCAACACCACCACCACCAGCACCACCACCACCACCACCACCACCACCACCACCACCACCACCACCACCACCACCACCACCACCACCACCACCACCACCACCACCACCACCACCACGACAACCACGCACACACGCACGCACGCACGCACGTGCACCACCACCCACTACGCACGCGCGCGCGGAGCCACAGGTCCGCTACGACACGCGTCCGCGGATAGAGAAAATCAGCGCCATGGTAAGGGATGGGAGGGAGGGGTAGGACGTCAGATATGACGCGAGCGCACCTAGCTTGCCTGGAACCCCTCCCTTCAGGGCTTCGCCCACACCAAAACGTCATCACTCGTACCTCGCTCTTTCCGTTATCCGCCGCCCCCTGTCGATTCATCGCAGGGGTGCCTGGTGTGCCGGATAATATGGGTTTGGGTTTTGGTTCTTTTTCCAAAAGAACTCCCCTTGGGGCTTCGGCCCGTCCCGCCGGGGTCCCGTAGGGGCCTCCAAGAGGGCCTCCAGGAAGGCCCGAAAATGCCAAAATCTTTGATTTCCCAAGGACTTTTGAAGGATTGTGGCATTTGCTTGTTTTCTGCCTTCCGACGGCCCGAGACGGCCCAAGTGCCCCCAAAGATCGCCCAAGAGACCCAAGACACGGCCCCAAGAGGCCCCCAAGACGGCCCAAGAGGTCTCGAAGACGCTCAAGATGGCCTCCAAGACTGCCCAAGAGCCCTCCAAGACGTCCTCCAAGAAGGCCCGAAAGGGTCAAAATGGCCTCCAGACGGCCAAGATGACCTTCAAGATGCCCACGTGTTCCCCGAAAGCTTTCCAAACCAATATCGGGGAACACATGGTCCGATAGCTTGGCAGGTCTGGCCTCAACGTTCGGCCACATAGGCGCTTCCACAAAGGCAGGGGGCGGCGGTGATTCGCCGTAGGCGTCTTCGATAAAGAAGCATGTGGCCCAGGATCTGGCGTGACCGAATGATGATCTATGAAAAGCGGGCTGAGGCAGTTCAAGGCCTCGCCACACAGCGCACCCTTGGGCGTAAGCGAAGGCGACGGCTGAGACTTGCGAGCACGGGTGCGGGAGCAGAAGCGGGCGCGCCCAAACACGCCACCGTCGGGCTCGACCTCGCAACAGACGGTGGGGAGACAATCATTCGTCTCCCTCTCCCTACCTCGCTCTCCCTCCCTCTACGTCTCTCTCTGTTTCTCGCCTCCCCTTTCTGAGCACGTGCACAATTCCCTGAACCACGCGCGCGCAAGTTCCGGTCGAAGGCTGTCTGGGGCTCCAGGCCTTCCAAAACCATCGGCCTTCGGATCCATTTCGGAAACTGAAAAGTCCAGCTGCACATGACAGGCAGTCAGCGCAACTGACCTACACATAGTCCTTCTCCGCCCCCTCCAGTTTCTCTTCCTTCTCCTGCTATATCAAACGAAGTTCCTGGGGCACGGGGGGTACCCAGGCCCGCCCACTCTGCATGTGCGGAATAATGGCGAAGCTGGACGTGGGACGGGCAACTCTGGCGAAACACAAAATGAAGGATTTCACAGTACAGTACAGGTAACAAAAGCCGATCGCATTGAACATACGGCCGCTGACATACCTTCCCCTTCTGCTGCGAGCAACACACACACACATATATATATATATGTGTGTGTGCGTCCCCCTCTTCCCTGTCCTCCTCATCACCATCCTTCTCACATCCCTCTCCCCCTCCCCCTCTCGCATTTCAAACATTATGTTTCGTGCTCCCCATGTAACACGAACTGCGGACTCCTACTTGCCCCGAGATACGAGGCTGCGCTTGGCATGTGTTCTACTCAAGTGTAGTTGTTCCTCGTCATCCTCATCCTCCTGTCATCCTCATCCTCCAAACACCCTCCCTCCGTTCCCCCAGTATGTCAGACGGGAGCCACTAAGCCTCAAAGGTATCCCCTCGCGCAGGGCCCTCGCCGAGCCAACTAAAAGAATACTCAAGTTCAAACAAGACAACGGTTTCAATATCAACTTGCTCCCAATTCCCTAATCAATGCTTGTATTGAGGTTGTGTTACGTGCGTTGCTACGTAATTGGCAGGGTTCCCAAGGTGCTCGCCATGCTTCGTGCGCCCTGCGCGTTGGCTATTTACTCCAATCGTTCACATAATATCACTACGACAGCTGCTGCCGCAACTGCTCCGAATAACGCACATGCATCTGTTATACACGAAAAGTTCGTTACCACACCACTTACGACCACTACGGCTACGGCTATTACGACTCCGAATACATCGACTACACATTCTCCTATAATCACACCTTACCTTCGCTTCTGCCAAGAATGAATGGGTAAAAAAGGTAAGGGTTCGGCATCGTGCTCGGGTTCGGGATTGCTTGGCGGTTGTGTAAACTGAATACGGATCCGATACGATTCCGGTACCATGAAAAGTGCCTGCAAATCCAGTTAAAGGCCAACTCGAATTGAATAGGAAAATTATGAGAATCGTCCCGGGGAACCACGGGGATATCGTCGACGAGTGCGAAGTATATGAGAATACACGAAAGTGAGGTTTGGGAACCCACAGTTTCGCCGTTCGCTAATAAAAAAAAACAAAGCAAAAAGGCTATAGAGCCAATCGTACGCGAAAATTAGGTTTGGGACGCGTTCGCTGACACGTTGTTGGAAACACCCGAAAGGCCTTGTTGTGTCACATTATGTCCCGCGGGGGCCCAACGCGCTTATCAGGAACCCATTCCCTTTACAATAAAACCCGCAAGCGCCTGACGCGGCGGCCAAGAAAACCTGCACAGACGCAGCGAGAAAAAAACGAGAAAGAGAGAGAGAGAGAGAGAAAAAGACAAAGGGAAAACACCAATGTCACGGGATCACAACATGTTGCATGGCGATGGTGGGTTGCAAATTGGCATATGTAATACCCTGGGCGAGAAAGCAAGTACCCTGGCGCGTTCAACCTCGAACGCCCGCACCAACGTCTCCGCAGCATTTCGGCGCACCTTTCACACGCTGCGTGATCCCATGGGGAAGTCCACCGATGGCCCATGACCAGTGACGGTGTCAACACGCGTCCCCGCCACGCACTTCGGCACAGCATTTATAAGTTTCGTGGCCCCCTGGGGATCTCCACTGATGACCCAAATGGCTGTGTCCACGTGCGTCCCCGCCACGCATGTCGGCACGCCCCTCGCACGTTTCGTGGTCCCTGGGGAGCTCGACCGATGGCCCCAGCGGCGGTGTCCACATGTGCCCCCCCCGCGTAATTCGGCACGCCCCTCGCACGCTTCGCGGCCCCATCCGGAACCCCGCCGATGGCCCCGCTGGCGGTGTCCACGACAATCGAAACATGTTAGGGATGCTGCGATATTTGCCAGACGCATTTCGTGGGGCCTCTTTGTTCGGCCGCGAGGTGTGAAAGAAATGCGCCAGAAAGGGCCTCGACGCATTCTGCGGGTTTCCTTCGCGCGTTCACGAAACGCGTGAAGCGTGTTCCGACATATGCCCGCCGCGCCGAATGGAACCCCTCGTGGGGTCGCGAAACATGCGAGGGGTGCTCCGACATTCCAGCAGCCGCCTGGGCGTGCGTGGTCTTGAGAGGCCGTTGTTTAACTCCCGTCTTCCTGGTCGGGGAGGACTTCACCCCTCTCCCAAACCCCCCTTGCCCAGGCGGGGAGGAGGGGGAGGGGGGGGGGGGGCGTCGCGGGCACTCGACCCACTGCAAAGCACATTTCCGAAACAGTGGGGGGGGCGCAAAGAAAGAGCACCACTGTTTTGCTACATCGCCTCCAAAATGGCCCCAAGAAGCGCGCCGAACCCCGTCGCGAAGCCCCAAGAAGTCCCCGCGATGACCAAAGAGAGCTACAATACGAGCCCAAGAGAACTCCAACGCGGGCCCAAGACGTACCAGAGAGCGCCCCGAAAAGCAAACCTTCTTTCAACCAACAATGTAAAACATGTGTTTGGCCTTCTCGCGCTCTTGCCCCTGATCGGCAACTGAGACCTAGGCCCGAGAAAAGCGCCAGGCGGCCCCCAAAAGGCCCATAGAAACGCAAACCCTGCCAAAACGCATGGCAAACTCCGGTTGCTAAATTGCCCTGCCCCCCCGTTCTCGATCGGCACTTAAGCCCCGAAGCGACGCCGAGATGGCCCGCGCGAGGCAGACGCCGTTCGCGCGCCAGCGCGGCATCTGCGCCGTTCGCCTCGTCGACGCTGCGCCCCTCATCGGTTGCCGAAGCCTTGGCGCGGCCCCAAGATGGCCGAGGAGAACCGCGAGGCGGCCCCGAGAGGGCCCCACGATACCACAACCCTTTTAAACGATACAAAAAACATCGCGTCGTTTGGCTTTCTCACCCTTTCGCTTCCGATCGGCCCTTGAGGCCCCAAAGGCGGCTCCGCGATGGCCCTAGCGAACCCCAGAACGGGCCCGAGAGATGCGCGAAACGGACCAAAGTGGGCCCCGAAAGTCCAACGCCCGTCAAAAACAAAAGGACGAGCACTGTTTATGGTTTTCTCGCCCTCTCACCAGCGTCGCATCTCCCGACGGGGCTCCGCCGCGGGCCCCAGTGGCCGCGTTCGCGCGCCGCCGCTGCGCTGCCATCGCCCCACCCCGCGCAAGTTGCGTGGCCCCCGAGGAGCTCTGTCGAAGGCCCCGATAACTCCATCGCGCAGGAACCGCGTTGGAAACTCCTTCGCGCAAAAATCAGACGGGGGGCCCATTGCGTTAGAGACCTGTCGGAAGCTTAGTTTACCAGGCCCCGTTGCGGCATTCCCTGCGCGGCAATCCTAACTGGGATCCGTCGCGTAGGGGCCTCGTTGGAAGCCCGTCGCGTAGGATTCCGACCGGGGGCCCTTTCTCAAGAAATCCTGTCGAGAACGCATTGCGCGGGACCCCGAGTCCGAGCTGAGCTGGCACCGGTTTCGCGAATCCGATTGGCAACCCTGCGTTTAGGAATCGCATTGGAAATCCAACGCGTCGGACTCCTATTGAGAGCTCCGCGTGTAAGAACATATGTGGAAACCCATTGTGTAGGATTCGATCGGGTACCCATGGCATAGCAGCCCCGCTGGAAACTTGGCGCACAAGAGTCCCACTGGGAACCCCTATTGTTCAAGAGTCCATCTGGGAACCATGCGCCTTGGAACCCAATCGGGAATCCGACTGGTTGGAGACCCACTGTGGGATCCGACCGGAAACCCTTCGCGTGGGAATATTACTGGGAAGCCCTTTTGTAGCAATCCTTCTTTGCACTTGTGCAAGTTTCTTCTCGTGCACTCCAGACTCCGCGGCAAGGATGCGAGACAAACCTTCGCGGGCTCCGAAGAAGAAGAAGTTGACGCCGAGGAGACACATGGCTTTTCAGTGGCTGGTGGTGGCAGTTGCTCCCAAACCGGCGGCGACACGAAGGACAGGTTTGAAACCGCCTTTTCTGATCACTTTCAAATGCGAATCCAATATTCAGCCTATACGGCGAATAGTGCACGAAGGTAAGTACTGGCGCGAAACACACGGAGGCCAGGTTTGAACCACGGTTTTCGTACTTCCATTATACGGGATATCTCCGTTCTTCTACAATAGAAGAGTACACGCAAATGACGTTTGGCGCGAAGCGAAGGTGAGGTGCAACTTTAGGACTACAGCAACAACAACAACAACTAGTACTCCTCCTCCTCCTCCTACTACTACTACCACTACTACTACTACCAGTACGACTACTACTACTACTGCTACTACTACTACTGCTGCTGCTACTACTGCTACTACTACTGCTACTGCTACTACTACTGCTACTACTGCTACTACTACTACTACTACAACTACTACAACTACTACTACTACTACTACTACTACTACTACTACTACTACTACTACTACTACTACGAGCACTACGACGACGACGACGACTACCGCTACTACTACTACGATTACTACTACGACGACGACGACGACGACGACTACTACTACTACTACTACTACTACGATTACTCCCACTACTACGTATACTATTACTACTGTTGCTAGTAGTAGTAGTAGTAGTAGTAGTAGTAAAAGTAGTAGTAGTAGTAGTGGTAGTACTACTACTACTACGACCGCGACAACAACAACTACTACTACTACTACTACTACTACTGCTGCTACTACTACTACTACTACTACGACTACTACTACTACTACTACTACTACTACTACTACTACTACCACTACTACTACCATCTATGTCTACGACTAGTACTACTAGTACTGCTAGTAGTACTACTACTTCTTCTTCTACTACTACTACTAGTATTACTACTAGTACTACTACTGCAACGGCTTGCACCCCTACTTCAAGTAGTGAAGCTACAACTAAGACTACGGCGGCTACTACTACTAGTGCTACTACTGCTCCTACTAGTACTACGGCTACAATTACGACTACTACTACGCTTACATGAACAACTACGACGACTACGACTCGCCCTGCCAATACAACGACATATACTAACAATCAACAACAATCCGCATCGCTGAATCCGGTTTCAGCCGCGCACACCCAGGGACAGTGAATGACCGTTCGGCACCCTTCCTCTGACCAATAATAGTTCGTGTGCTGTCACTACTACTACGATCACTACGATCATTCCTACTTATACACTTAACCACTCACCGCAAGACGCTCAGTAGTGGCTCTATCCGTTTAGACCTGACAAACGACGCACATCTGCGAGTACTACTCACCAACTGCACAGGTGGTGCGCAAGGTCCTAAAGTGTGGGCCTAACCCAGCCAACATGTGTCGTCCTCTCATACGTGTGTATCTCAAGCGCTTCCCAAAACAGTGTTTGCACGTGGGGGGTCTGAATTGTGCTGTAAAGCGCGCCAAGTACCAGCGATACTTTCCACCCTCCTCAAACTCGCGAAGCGAAGGCCAAAATCGGCATGGTGACGTACAGCCAGGGCACATGATTGCAAGAGAAAGACATGCGATCCTTGGCGAATCCTACGTGGAAGACAAAGCGCCGCACGTCCAAAGGGACCCATTTGAAACAAATCCAAGGGAAATATGTGAAGGGGGGAACGAGAAGGACGATGACGACGAAGAGAAAGAGGGATCATAAGATGGGACAAACATCAGCGCACGATCGCCCCGCAACACCAGGGAAGGCGAAGTCCCGTTTGAGCGGTGGTAGTGGTATACTCCCGGCAAACTGCACTGCAAGTCAATTGGAACAAGGAGCGGGTCACTCGTGCTGGGAGTTGGGTCAGAAGTCTGGCATCCCTCCCTCCCCCTCCCCCACCGGGGGAGGGGAAGAATTTGTAATCTTCGAGCACCAGAACAGGAACTCAGAGTGAGAAACATCTGGCATGATCGGCCGTGCGGCGAACTACTGCTGCGACGACGCGGGCTGTGGCCTCTGACACCGCGCGGCACGTTCCGTATTAAACGAACTCCGCTCCCGGAGGTCCCCAGAGGCTCTCGACCCCTCTGTCTCGTGGGGAATTTACGCCGTGGACTGTCTTCAGCGGTTCACGGGGCCCGAGACCTGGGACGCAGAAGGGCATACTGGTGCTGTGTCCTCCTCGGAGGGCGTGCGCGCGACCCGAACCTGCAGCACAGACAACTCGTGGCGCATCGTTTCCCGAACGGTGCGGCCAGAACGCGCCCGTCACGGAGCCTACGCTAGATGTCTCAGCGTGCGCGTCGCCCTCGTGGAGCAGACGCGCACATCTGGCCATCGCTCGGACGTCTATGCTCTGTGTTTTTTTCTGTTTCGTGCGCGGTTGTTTCGCCAAAGGATCAAGGATGCTCCACGATGGCCGTCGCCGAGAAAAAAATGCACACGTCCGAGCGATGCCAGGACGTAGTACCAGCATGTTTGGGCGGTGCCGAGAGACGGGCCCCCCGACCGCGCACCGCCGTGGCGGCACCGCGTCGAGGGGGCGCAGGCCCGCCGCACGATTTAGAGGGGCCCAGGGACACACAAATAGATACACACACACACAAATCCCAGGATTCCCCATATTTTTCAGCATTGTCTGGGTTCTCGTCTTCCCCCCGCCATTGTCCATATTCTCCAAAATGTCCGTGGGCATCGGCGATGAACTGCCTGTGTTGTTTCCCCTCCTGACGCTTCGTCTCTCTGCCCGACTTGCCCCCCCGCGGGAGCGTGGCCTGTGCTGTTCTCCTTCCCTTGGCGTTCACCGCGAGTCCTGCGAGGGTGAGGCAGCGGCGGGCTGCGTCGAGGAGGCGAGAGAAGGAGAGAAGCCCGGACGAGGATGACATCGGGTGAGGAAAGATCGAGAATCTCCGAGAGCCGGCGGCTCTGGAGGATGTCTCGGGCGCTGCGGACTTCTCGGAAAGTTCCAGAACGCTCTGGGAGCATTCCGAGACGCTCTGGAACATATTTACAATAGGGGCTCGTCCACAAGAAACTTGCCACAAGAAACCCAACCCTGGATCCCCGAGATGTCCATTGATTGATTATATGGGGACGTCACGTTTTCAATCGTAGAACCATCAAAATCCAAGAAACCCAGGCCACCCTGGAGGCAAGCAGGGTGTGTCTTGGCATTAGTTTCCACTGTATCCTCGTCCTAACCCAGTCAAAGAAAAGGCGGACATGGCAACATCCCAGCTCTCTGGCACTGCGAATGGATCGTGACCGCCAATTTCCCGATTTGGGGGCCTTTGGAGGCCAGCTTCAGTAGGGGGCGCGCAAACATGGATTAGCGATCCATGGATTTGGCGCGCGGTCGCCAAATCCATGGATCGGGGGAGGTGCCCCCCCCCAAAATGCGGCCGGTGCCGCCTCGCCCGGCGGCGGAAACCTGCGATCTCCCATGGAAACGGGACCCGTCGTTAATCCACGCCCCTTTAATCCATGTTTGCACTCGCCTGATTCAGGGCATTCACACCATCAGAAAACAACCAGGGATGGAAACACGCTCCCAAGGAAATGTTCGAGAGGTCTGGGGGCTCGCGTCTTGAGAATGCGTGGCGTCCTGGCGATTGTGCTGGGCCAAGAGAAGCTGGAAAACAGGGGCTGGCGAGGCCCCAATTGGCGGCTCACCTGGCATATCCCCCACGCTGTTTGGGCGCATGTGGCTCAGGGCACGAGCTAATTCCCAAATCCTTCTTCCATTTCGGTGAAAAAGTTGCTAGTTCACTCAAGGACAGGGCCGGAAGTGTTAATTCCCCTCGTCCTCGTCCTCCTCCTCTTCCTCCTCCTCCTCCTCCTCCTCCTCCTCCTCTTCCTCCCTCCCCCCCATCCTCCTCCTCCTCTTCCTCCTCTGCGTCCTCTTTCTACTCCCTCGTCCTCCTCCTCCTCCCCCTCCTCTTCCTCCTTCTTTTCCTCACTGTTGTTTCCAATGCCATTATTCCCTGTCGGATACATGTTGCACCCCCCTCACCCCCACACCGCAGCACTTCCCCCCTCGCCTGTGGTCTGGACATGCACTCGCTTCGGGGGAGGAGCCGACGATCAGGGCGCCTGGCATGAGGAGACCCCGAGCGTCGATCAGGCCCTATGGAACAGCAGAGCCGACATCTGGCGGTGCATGCGGCAAATGGGTCAACGTTGACCAGCGCCCACGACCTACCCGTGGGAGGCTGGCGGCGCTCATCCTGGGTCCTGGCGGCAACGCACCTGGGGTAGAAGGTGAGCCCTACGAGGTCTACCACGCCGGGGTTATCTTTGTGGCGTGCTTTTTGGCCATCCCATGGTACACCGCTGAAACGGACCCGATCCTGCTGGAGACGGTCCATGGCCCTTCGGTTGGCCTGCTGATATAGATCCATACCCCGACGCTGAGAGGCCGAATGACCTGCAGCCTCTCCAACTTCCCGCCTGAATCAGGCGCCTGTTCGGGGCATCCCTGGCCGACCTCCTGGGGCCGCTAGTTGAGCCTCAGCTCACACCAGACCAAGCGGCCAAGAGGGGAGGGCAATGCGGGCCTCTTATGAAAGCCGCTGTCGCCCACCTTCAGGCACCCGCCGGGAGAGCACACGCCCCTAGACCTGCTTGGGCCGCGCTCCTGGGTCGCCACACCCGCGTGGTGGACGCGTATATCAGGGAGGCCCTCGAGCACGTAGGCCCGCCTCCGACGTCCGCTGTTCTGATCCAGAACTGCAGAGGTTCGCTGCCTTGCGGCGCCGTTTGGGGCTACCCAACTGGCTCCAACACGCCTTGCTCGCCTTGGTGGTGGACAGGGACGCACAGACGAGAAAGCGTCGGTACACTGGGTCACGCCACATACTGCTGCGCTCCAGTGGCATTGGAGGCACGGCCTCGCCGCTACTCTGGCGCATGGCCTACGACCAGGTCATCGAAGCCACGGCAGCTGCAGCGTCTAGCCGCTGCTGCACGTACGCTGACGACCTCGCAGAACTCCTAGATGCGGCTGAATACGCTCTGTGCATATCTATCCTGCTGACTTGGGCCTCCTTTCGCTGCCCCAAGCGACCTGACGGCCTCGACGGAGAGCTGGCGGCGACGCCTATGAACGCCCTGGTTTCTCCAGACGGGCACCCGGTCGTCACTTGGACGCCCGACTTATCTGGGACAACTGCTGTCCGAGGTAACTCCGGTTTGGGGCACCGAGGCGCGAATCTGCAGTTACCCCTGACAGCCCGCCGCCATGATGACTCAGGAGGGTTGGACGCCAGAATTATCCGGGATAACTGCGGTCCGGGGTAAATCCGGTTTGGGCCCCCGAGGCGCGAACCAGTAGCTATCCCTGACCGCCCCCAGCCCTGACGATTCGGAGCTGTGGCTCACTGGACTCCCCAGATCTGACCAGGCGCATCATCGAGCATGACCTGGGCCCGGGCGCCGTTGCCGGCGCATGGGTGTGGCGGCAGGACTGCCCGTGCTCCTTCAAGACGGCCATGGTTCCCAGCATTGCTCCAGACTGATGGAGACAGGCGATGGTTGCTTCGACGTTCGGCAGCTTCTGTGTCAAACTACAGTGGCCGTACCAAAGTCACGGTCCAGCCGCTCCCAGAAGAGGTAGTCTCACCGCTGCCCAAATCAACACTATGGTCAAAGCACGGGGGAAGGCGACCAGTAAAATGAGGACACGTTGCATGATGCGCACGCCTCCCCCAGGCGACGTGCTGCTGCCTGGAACGCCTACATCGCATCGGTCGTGCCTTACCTGCTGCACTACATCGCCCCCTCACCCCAGCTTCAAAAGACCATGATCTCAAGTGGGCGCCAATTTTCGTCTTTACCAGCCTTGGCACGCAATACCAAATCCCAGGCTGCCCGCGATGCCCGGTCGCGGCCGCGCTGGCACCCTCCAGACGAGACGTTCGGGGCCCTGTTCCCGACCGGCGCCAGACACTCACCGGGCGGCCGCTGTCGCCCGGCGGCAAATGGGTCAACCTGCAGCCCCACTGGGCACGCAGCTGGGCAGGGGCCCTCTACGTTGCAGCTTGGGCCCAGCAGCATGAGGACGACCTCCGCACCTGGCCTCGCGCCGCCAGCGTTCGGCGGCGCTGGTCACTTGGGCAGGGGCAGGAATGGCAGTTCTTGGCTCATGCCAGATGCTTTACTGCTGCTTTCCACGTGCTCATATTCCTGGCCAACAATATACCTGGGCATGCGAGATGGCGAGAAGCCCAGGACAGGTTCCTCATCAGTGCAACCGGTGCAAGCGCTTGGGAAATGCAGTTGGCACACGTCGTCTGCAGCCACCCGGGACAGCGCTTAGTGCAGGCAACGCATGGGGTCCTGGGGAAACACGACGGCTCTCTGGGCTACGCTATCGGACGACTGCATCCCAGACATATTGAAACCCCTGGGCAGGGACGTTCGCAGGGGTCGGACAAAACTGGCTCGGGCACCAGAGATCACCCCAAGCCCATATTGATGCTGCCCCCTATGTGGTTGGGGTGAAGCGACCAACGAACACCTGTGGCCTGGTGTGTTGCTGCAGCCTGGCTCTTGGTGCGCCCCGATGGAACTTCTCCGATCCTCGCCGATGCCGTGATGCAGCCCCGACCGCCCCCGTCCTGTGTGTCATGCTCCACCACCTGGCATACCGCCACACGCTTGCCCTGGGACACGCGCCGCTCGACGCTGACACGGCTGCCAGCTTGATCTGATCTGGCATGGTCGTTGACAGGATGGCGGACAGCCGAGACGACTTGCCAGCTGATGACCTGCTCCCGTAATTACAGCGGGCCTGACGTCGCGGACGTGTGGACTAGGGCCGCGGATGCGCGTCCAGAATGTATGCCACTCGCGCTTGTGGACCGGGTTCAAGGGTCCGAACGACCTGACCGCGTGGCACCAGGCGCGCTCAGTGGGCTGGGGGAGAGTCACCAAAGCTGCTGGTAATCACCGCAGCCACGCCGGCCGGCACTCCTTTGTTGCTGCACCTACGCTGCGACAAAGATGCAGGAGGCTGGCTCCGTGCAGGACCAGTTTGGCTTCCATGTCCCCGTATTTGGGACGACGAGCCCACCGTCAGATGGGACGAACGCTTCTACCGCACCTGTAGACAGCCAACACTGCGAGTCCCTACTGGCAACGCGTGGCATGGATCCCCAAGCTGTGGTTGTCGCTCCGCGCTCGTTGCTTCCCGGATCAGGACCGCACCCACTTTCTTATAGGTGATATTCGACGGAGGGGCACGGTCTATCGAAGACCGTGCCAAGGTCGTCGGCGCGGGGGCCACCCTGTAGCGGCACGACCCAAACGGAGGCCCCTCCCGTGCGGCCCGCATCACGCGTCATTGCTATCCCTGGCTCTGACAATGCTCAGCTTGCAGAGGCGACCAGGCGCTGGGCAGGGCGATAACTTAACCGCCGACCGATGCGGCACGGGCACGGGGCTTTATCGGCGCTTTCCCTTGGCCGCGCAAGTGGGCCTAGGCCTGCGGCCCCTCGCTGAACGAGGGTGGGCGCAGGCCGTGGGGCGGCGGCCCAACGTCGCCAGCGACCGACTGGTCACGCTCGGGGTCTTCTGGGCGGACTGCCTGCGCCAGGCGGGCGGCGCGGCCGCCTCAGCCTGGGCGATCTGGCACGGCCGCACCGGCCCCTCCCAACAACCCCCCCCCCCCGCGACCTCTCTCCCGCCCAGGGCCGCAACACCCTCGACCCCGCGACTCTCTGCAGTGGCGGAGGCGCTCGGCGCAGGAGCTGACCAGGAAACCGGGCGACTCAAGGAGCTTTCGCTGGCTGGCCTTCCCGCCCAGCCGCGTGACCCGCAGAGGCCCGCGCGGGGCGCCGACGGCAGGCTCGGGTTCAAGTGCCGCCGAGCCGCCCTCATGCGTTGGGTCAAATCCTAGAAATTTCTGGGGCTGGTACTGCGAGATCTGCCAGAAGGGCGCGGTGGATAATGTTGACCTTCTATCTGCGGCCTCCTGGACCCGCAGGTATGGTGCCAAGGTGGCATCCTGTGAGCATATGTGGGCCATGACCGCAGATGCGTCCACCCCAGACACCCCTCGCTCGCTTCACGTGCCCGGGCTGGACGGTTTTGACCAACCTGGCGATCGTCGACGGGCATCTCCGGGACGACTGGGACTACTACGACAAGGACTGGGACGGAGCTCCGATCTGATGCCCACCGACCGCGGCAGCCCTGCAGTGGGCGCCCCCGCCTGGCGATCCAGCCGACATCGACGTCCGTGACTCATGGCGCGGCTGGGGCACTGAGGACGCCAGCCTGGTCGACGCCCACCGAGCCGCCACACAAGCTGACCGTGCGCGCGCGGTACCACCAAGTGCAAGCCCGCAAGCCGCTGCCGTCGGTGCCAGCTCTAGGGACCCGCCCCGCCCCAGGGCGTCACTAGGTCCAGGCCGCCAGACCTGCCTTGGGCAGGGGACGCCTCCAAATCGGAATGCATGCTGGTCAAGCAAGGATGTCCACCATGCCCACTGTTACATAAGCAGTAGGTATCGGCCCTGTCGCATACGAACAGCACTACATTGGAAGGATGTACGATTGATCTGCATTTCCAGCTTTGTTAAGGACGAAGAATTTGCTGACGACGTAACGCAATCGAATCCAAGTATTGTAAGTGCTGCGAGAAGTCTTCGTGCTACGGCCCACTGAGGTTCACTCTGTGCTTATGATGGTTTCCGTCCGCACTTCACTTCCACCCCCAGCAGCAACTGCTGGTCGGCCCAAGCCCCAGGGACGGCCGCTCCCAGCGGGAAGGGTTGCGCCAACAAGGGCTTACAATAGCAGCGCTACCCGGGAGCGCCAGGGCGAGCTCGAGGGCGGCGTAGCGGCTCGATTCTGGGTCACCCGTCAGCGCCCGCCGCCTGCCTGCACCGAGCCCTCCGGCGCCATGCACCAGCGCCCTGCCCGGCCAGCAGCGACGCCGAACCTGGCCAGCAGCGTCCGACGGCCGCCGCGTTGCCGGCGTCGCCATTGCCTGCTGCGGCGGCTGCGGCCCGCCACGCGTCGGGCGTGCAGCAAGAGCAGCGCGAGCGCAACAAGCAATTCAGCTGTGACAAGCACGACGGAATACATCAGCACCACTCGAAGTAGCGCCAGCGCCACCAACACTGGCTCTCTGAGTAGCGCGACAGAGACGAGCACCGCTACGCGCAGCAGCATCAGTGCCACCAGCGCCACCAACAGCAACCAGCAACACCAGCAGCGCCACCAGCAGAAGTGCAGCAATGTGACCAGCACTAGCGCCACTGAAGTACCAACGCGAGAAACACCATGCGTAGCACTACTAGCACCAGGAGCAGCACCAACGCGACCAACACGACAGGAAGCAACAGCACCACGCGCACCAACACTAGCGCAACTAGCGACACCAGCGTGACCCGCCCAACGGCAGCAAGCAGCAAGCGTAAACAGCAATACCTTTGTGACCGGCACGACGGGAAACAGCAGCAGCAAGCGCAGCAGCACGAACGCCACCAATAGCACCAGCGTGACAAGCAGGACGGGAACCAGCAGCGTCCCGCGCAGACGCCACCACCAAACCCACTTGGACCAGCAGGACGGGGCACAGCAACACTACGCGCACCAACACAAGCGCAACAAGCAGTACCAGTGTGACAAGCATCACCAGATGCAGCAGCCTCACGCGAAGCAGCAATACCAGCGCCTCCAGCGGCACCAGAGTGACCAGCACGAAGGTGCGCCGCAGAGCAACTAGCAGTACTACCAGCGCCACCAGCAGCACCGCTGTGACAAGCCCGACGGGAAACAGCAGCACTTCTCGCACCCGCAGAGTTGCAACGAGGAGTACCAGCGTGAGGAGCGATCACTGAAGCAATAGCACTGCGACCAGCACGACGGAAAGCACCAGCACCATGCGCAGCACTGCTAGCGGCAACAGCAGTGGCCGCGGATGGGGCCGCGATCCTCTAGCTTGCGCAGCCCACAAGCTTGTGAAGCTGCGTCTTTCCCTGTGGCGAAAAAAAGGTGATCGCAATCAAGATGTGGTTGGCGTCCCAGCGATGGTACTATCTAGGTGGGAACGGCATTCCTAGTCAAGTGAGCGGCTGGCACCGAAGCGGCAGACGCGATGACAGCATTCGCTATCATGTTTTCGAGCAACGCCGGCGAGAACAACAATCCGAATCGAGAATGCGGCCCGCGCTAAGGCGAGAACACCAATCGCAGTTATGCCCGCGGCCAGCGCCTAGGCGAAAGCGCTATTGTAAATCAAAGATGTGGCCGGTGCCACAGCGAGAACGACATGCTCAACGAAGGATGTCGCTGGCGCCTAGGCGAGAACAGCATTATCGATCAGACATGTGGCCCACGCAGAAGCGAGAACGAAATATTCAATGAATGATGTCGCGGGCGCCAAGGTGGCAACAACATGATCATTCAGGGATGTGGCTGGCGCCGTGGCGAGAACGGCATGATCAATGAAGGATGTCGCCGGCACCAAGGCCACAGCAACATGGTCAATCAGGCATGAGGCCCACGCACAAGCGAGAACGACATGCTCAATGAAGGATGTCGCCGGCGCCTAGTCTGCAGCAACATGTTCAATAAAATATGTGGCCCATGCACAGGCCAAAGCATCATTCCGAGGCAAGCGTGTCGCCAGAATGCAGACGTCACGTCACGCCCATTCCGCGCAGGCCGGGCTCGGTGTCACGGAGGTCCGACTGACGTTAGGTGGGTAGTCCACGTTAGGGGGGGTGTACACGGCCACCACGTCCCTGCGAAGATCGGCTGAGATGCGCGGGCAGTGATGTGTTTTCGCTTGGGCATGCCTAGCCAGCTCGACCAGTGTCGTATTGTCGGGGCGCTGCATGATGACAGCCAGGTTTAAGTCGGGCCTGTCCCCCACAGGCCGATTTTGGACGACAAATTACAAATACACAAAACATACACAACAAAAAATCAAAAATGGTAAAGAAAAAACAAAGGTCCCCAGACTATCTTCTTACTATTCTTGAATATTCCCCCTGTAGAGGGACAGGCCCGACTTAAAGCCAAGTGGAGGTCCAGTTCTTGAGCCGAGGGTCGTTCCAGCACGCGGGCGCGCCAGCTCCGGCGTACCCTGTGCCGGCGCCCGCGTCCCCAGCGGCGGGCCCAGGCAGGCGGGGTGTCCCGCCCGGGATCTTGGACGACCCGCTCGTGCTGGCGTCGGCCCACGGCCAGGCTCGACCGCCTTTGGGCTCGTGGCGGGCCCGCCTTGGGTCAGCTGATGCGTCTCCGCGCGGACGCTGCCGAAGGTTCCAGGCCGCGGACTGCGGTCTGCGCGTGCTCGCGAGCTTTGGCTGTGGCATGGGGGCTTCTCCCTGAGCTCCGTCTCTATCTTCCCAGCGCCTGCTGTGAGGGGCAGCGGGTGGCCTCCCCCCCTTCTTCGGAATGCACCGCGAGCCCCGAACGGTCGCGCACCAGCGACCGGGAACGCACAAGCAACCTGGTTGCTTGTGCGACCAGGAAAACACAACGCTACCGAGCGACGCGCCCCCGCGAGTCTCACGGGCTGCCCTGCTCGCCTGGCCAAGCTTTCCAGCCTGGCGGTAGCCTTCCAGCCAACAAGGCCCGGATCACCCTTCCGTCCCAACTTCCCGAGACTTGGGATCGCAGGGCCTCGTTAGCTTCCCATCGTAGCCCCCTGGCACCGCTCTCCCTGAGCCCCCATGCAGACCCGCAAGCTCCTCCCCCTCCACAAACCTCCCTCCCCCTCCCTCCGTCCTCCCCCCCCCTTCACCCCTCTGCCTCTCCCCGATTCGTCGCCACATCCTCGTGCCTCCCTGCCCTCTCTTCCAACAGCAAGCGTCGACGACGACGTCGTGCGACAGCATCCCAGGAAGAAGGCTCCGGCGGCCGGCGGCCGGCGAAGCCTTCGCGGAGGGCCGCGGCGGCAAGAAGAGCCTGAGGGTAGGGGGGTAGATGGCGTCCTTCCTCACTTTTCTTCCCGCTCCTCGTTTCTCCTCCTCCTCCTCCGCCTCCCGCGTTATCCTCCCTCTACCATCCCGTTTTCCTCCCTCCTTCTCTTCCCGAGGACCAAGACAAGAGAAGGGGAAGGTGGCAAGCTAGGTGCGCTCGCGCCACATCTGACATCCTACCCCTCCCAACCATCACTTCCCTTGCCATAGCGCTGACTCATTCTCTGTCCGACGACGGGTATCATAGAGACCCCATCGTAATCTGTGCAAGCTGAACGGGGTAACTATGTACACTGTAGGAAGAGCAGGAGGAGGTGGTGGACAAGCTGGAGCATGAGCAGGAGGAAAGGGGAGGAGGACGAGGAAGGAGAAGGACGAGGAGGAATGGCAGCTGCAGGAACAATAATAGAAGTGGGATAAGCAGAAGGACCAAGGTTAGCCGGAGGAGGGGAACGGAGCGGTGAGGCAACGATGATGAACGACTCGGATCCAGAGAAGTGGCCCGCGCTGGGCCGATAGTGCAATTCTGAACGACGCGAGCAGATGGCCGACTTTCAAATGAGGCGCATGCTGCAGCGGGCACGCCATTCTGAAACACCGGGAGCGCTCCGATGGACAAAAAAAACACAGTTCAAACGAACAATTAGCCTTGCGAAAGACCCAACCATATGCAGTTGTGAGTGCCGCAGTCGTGAGGATCGTCTTCGGTGGAACTCCCTATGGGGCCATAGAACGTGTGAGGGGCGTGCCGATTTGGGGAGGGGGGACAGGGGGGGGCGCATGTGAACCCTCCCACTGGAAGGATTCAATGGAGCTCAACATCTGGCCACGAAACGTGTGAGGGGTGTGCCGAAACGGGCGTGATGCCCACATGCGAACTGCGCCACTGTGACCTTCGGTGGAGACCCCTACGGGGTCACGAAACGTGTGGGGTGTGCCGAAACCGGCGTGACGCCCACATGCGAACTGCAACATTGGGACCCTCGGTGGAGCCCCATTACGGGGACACGAAAGTGTGAAGGGTGTGCCGAACGGGGAGTGATGGCGTGATGATGATGATGACGATGGAGGATAGAGGAGGGGGACGAGGAGGAAGAGGAGGAAGGACGCGGGGTACTGTCTGTTCAAACAGATGGCCCAAAACAACAGGATGGGTGGGAATGTTGAAATACTGTGCGAAAAGCAATGCCTGGAACGGCCAGAATATGTTCAGCACGCAGTGGCAGAGAGGATAATGGTATTAATGCTGAGTAATCCCACCAACCCTTCGGGCGTAGGTGGTCCAACGGATTCTTTCTTTCCGCTTCCAAAGCCCTCTTCGCTTCGGGGAGGGGTCGCCTCCCCCTCCCCTCCCCGAGGTTTTTTTGAGGGGGGGACGCGATGTGTCGAGGATCCTTTTTCGCCCAAGATGGTTCCAGGAGGGCCTCCGATGCTCCAAGAGAACCTGCACGGCGGCTCAAGACAGCGGAAGACGGTTCAAGATAGCTTCCAGCAGACCTCAGCGAGGCCCGATGAGGGCCACAAGACGGTTCCAAGTGCTTTCGGAGCCCCCTCGTGACCCCCCAAGAGGCTAAAAGCCCTAAAACAACTGAGGGAAATGTATGAGTGTTGCCTTCTCGCCTTTTCGTGTTCGATGCTCCTTGGAAGCCTCAAGATGCCCCAATGTGGCCCAAGAGAGCCCCAAAAGGGGCCCAAGAGGCACCGACAACTGCCCTCGAGGGAAAGTTAGGACCCCCCTCTTTTGATCGATTGCCTTCAAAATGGCCCCAAAGGGCCCCAAGAGGGCCCCCAGACGGGCCCAAGAGCGCCCAAAATCGCCCCAAGAGCGTCTCATGAGGGCCCCAAGAGGCGGTTTGCCTCCATCGTCTCCTCCTCCTCCTCCTCCTTCTCCTCCCCTCGCCCCTCTTCTCCATGGATCAGCCGAACCTCGTTTCACTGTAAGTGTCTCTTCGTCCCTTTTGCCGTCAACTTTCATTGACAGGGTTTCTGAACGGACTGGTGGGGATACTTTTCCGTCGCGGCCGCGGGCGAAGGCGCCGACGGCGTCAGCAGAATGAGCTCAGGCTCCGAGCACCTAATTGCCGGCGCGCGCGCCGAACGGGCAAGACCTACCGCCGAGGGAAGCAGCCGCGCCGGGGCTGAGCTGCGCCGGGGGGGGACTGCCAGCTGCGGAGGGAAGCCGCCGGGATGCTGCAACGGGCGTGAAGAAATGTAAAGGAAAGCCGAGGGGGAAGGAGCGGATGGGGGAAAGCGGGATGGGAACACTCTGAACAAAAAGGTGCACGACAACGACAAGAACGACAACGAGGGCGACGAAACATAACAAATAGAAGGAGCAGCAGCAGCAGGGCCTATACCTCTGACATTGTGGTTTTGTTTTTGGCGTGTGCTCCCAAATTCACGACCCCTTCCACGTGGCCAACTTTTCACCCCCAGTCCTTTCTCTGATAGCCTGGGGCCCGAAACTGGCCGTCGCAAGATTTCGGCGACGCTCGATCTGAAGGATTCTTAAGTCCCTTGGACGTCTCTGGAGGCCTTACGGGCAGAGACCCCTAGGAGGCCACCAGAGGCTCATGGACTCTGGATGCTCAAGAAGAGCAGGCAAACTGCAAATCGCACGGCAACTGCACAAACTGGCCTCTGACACCGCGCATGCGCTTCGATCTTGAGCAATCGCGGCTTTCCGATAGCGCAGGTCGCCGCGTCAACTTATCAGTGTCGACGCCGCATCTGGGAAACCAAGAAGTACCTATACTACTGCTCCCCAGACCACTCCATGGGTTGCAATCTGACCAGGAATTCGAGGCGAATCAGCGGTGTCCCGGGAAGTGGAAAACGAGGGAGGGGTAGCGGTATCGGTACCTGTTCCTCCCCTGAGCACCAGCGCGTCCACAATGCGTCGACGCGAACACCCGCGCTGGGGCCACCGCCACGCCACCGCGGATTGAAAACCTGCCGCAGATGCGTCGAGCGGCAAGTTCGCGGCCGCGGCAGGAGCCACGCCGCTGCTCCGCGGACCTCTCCCAGGGTGTGCTCTGATCAGAACTTCGAGAACCTCGAGGACACCATACGGATACCGCTGCCCTTCCCTCGATTTCGCCTGTAGGGCCTCCTCTGAGGCCCTCGTCGCCACCGCCTGGATTCGCCTCTAAATCCTGGCCGGAACGCGCCGCGAGAGAGGTCCAGGGAGCATCGGTTATCGGTACATTTTCGTTCCCCCCGGGAGCCCAGGCATGACGACAAGACCTCTCGAGGACAAGCGGGGGAGGTCGAGGTAACGGCAGCTCACAGTGGGTCCCCGGGCCCTTCCCGGGGTCCAAGCGCATCAGTTTTCCGAGCTCAGTCCAGCCGTGACTACGACGAGGACGAGGACGAGGACGAGGAGAAGGAGGAGGGTGAGGAGGAGGAAGAGGGGGAGGAGGAGGAGGAGGAGGAGGAGGAGGAGGAGGAGGAGGAGGAGGAGGAGGAGGAGGAGGAGGAGGAGGAGGAGGAGGAGAGGAGGAGGAGGAGGAGGAGGAGGAGGAGAGGAGGGCCCCCGAAGGCCAAGTGCAGCTGTCTCAGCTCGCCCTCGTAATTGTGATGCTCCCAGCGTCTTGACCGCCGCGCTTCCACGACCACCCCCGCGACGGCCGGGAGTCAGGGGCCAAGCGCGCGGCCTGGAAGATGCAGCGGGCCGCCCGGGCATCGCCACCAGAGGCCCTCCCCGGCGCACCACTGGGGCGGTGAACGACAAATCGCGCTCGCGGTGCGGCAGCGGCGGCCGCGGCGTCGGCGGCGGTCGTAACGGGAAGCCGCGGCCGCGCGGGGTAGCGAAGTCGCAGTGGTGGCGGCGGCCGCGGTGGTGGTCGTGGTGGTGGTGGTGGTGTCGGCGATGGCGGGCCAGGCGGCGGCAGTGGCGGTGACCCCAGCACGCTAAGATAGAGATCGCGACTGGGGGAGGAGAAGGATCAGCAGCAGCAGCAGGAGGGGAAGCAGATCAGCAGACAACAAAAAAACGGCAGCATGAAGCGGGAATCTGCCGACCTCCTCTAACCGGGGGCGAAACAACGCCTAAGAATTTTGGTTGTCCCTCTCCTCATGACTCCCCCACCCCCAGGGCCCCAAATCCCGTTAGACGGGCGGGGGCAAGAGCTCCTCAACGCTCTCCTGGGCCGTCAGGACCTCCAACCCACCCCGCTACACTTGTAATGCTCAAGATGCCCCGAAGACGCCCCAGGAGAGCTCTGGCAAGTCCAGAAAGCCTCAAAGAAAAACTCAAAAAGACCTCAGAACCCCCAAGACAACCCAAAGAAGGCCAAGAAAATGTTCCGAACATCCAGAATCATCATAACAAAAGTCCGCCTAAGAAACAAAACCGATCCAGGAAATCGTCAGGCTCCTGTTGACTTGCGCGGAGCCCGATGATCGAATCGATATGTTTGATCACGCGCGGGACAAGCCGCAAGACGTAAAAAGTCGCGGCGAGGGCAAAAAGTGGATCGGCAGTGGGCCTGCTGAGACGCATTGAGAGCACAGCGGCGGATCCCCAAAGGGTAGAAAGCGTGGCACCGTCCATCCATACACACAAACACCTACAAACACGGGTACACAATCTTTTGGCGTCGCGGCCACGCGCGCAGCGACAGGGCGTAGAAGGTCGAAACGCAGCAGCCGCGCGCGTCCAAGCTCGCCCGAATCTTCAGAGACCAGCTAGGGTCCCGCAGCCGCCGGCAGCCCAAACCGTCCAGGCATGGATCGCAAGGGGGTCAGTGAAAAGATGAGAAAACAATGGAATGAAAAGTGCCGTAATCCAACCAGGTCTGAAGGCGGGGGGAGCGAGAAAGCAGGATGAAACCAAACACGCGCACACATACATACGTATTTCGGTCGTCCTCGGGCGAGCGCATCGCCGTGCCGTCACAAACAACCCACGTGCCCACGTGCTAATGGGTCAAGGAAGTAGCTGGGCCCTCACTGGGCGGTGGCGTCAGCGGTCGCGGGGCAGCGGCCGCAAGGCGGCGGGGGGGGGAGCCGGGCGCAGGGCGCGAAGCAGCGGGGCAGCGGAGCGAGGCGATCGACGCCGAGACTCCGCGGGAGAAGGGGCCCGCCAAACTTCTCCGAGCGGGAGGCAGGCCGCCAGAGATGGCGGACGGAAAGAGGCCCGCAGCGGAGGACAAGGCAGGGGGGGGGGGGGGGGGCCGAGGCGGGGCGGCGGCGCGAGGGCCGAGGCAGGGCGGGCGGAGGAGCGAGCCGCAGGAGCGGCGACGGGAAGCGGCGGGGAGGCACGAGGGCTGGGGCGGGACGGGCGGAGCACAGACGCAGACACAAACGCACACACACACACAAACACACACAGACACACACACACAGTCACACACACAAACGCACACACACACAAACACACACAGACACACACACACAGACACACACACACACAAACGCACACAAACACACCCAGACACACACACAGACACACACACAGACACACACACACAGACACAGACACAGACAGACACACAAACACACACACACAGACACACACTTTTCATTGGGCGCCGCGGACCTGCGCGCGGCGAGACGGCGAAGAATGTCGTAAAGCAACAACCCGCGCGCGCGACTAGGAGCGCCCGGGCCCTCAGAGACAGCTTTGGGTCTTGCAGCCGCTGGCAGCCGTAAGCCATGCGGGCATGGATGGCAGGGGGACGGTGGGTAGATGAAACTATGGTGCGGCCAGGGTGATATGAGCCATCTGGGACCGGAAGGCGGGGGGAGCGAAGAAGCAGCGCAGAACGACCAGGAGACCGAGGCCGACCTGGAAGCCCAACGAGGGCGGAGGGGGCACGAGCCTACGGGAGGCAAATTCCAACGCCAGCCAAGGCAGGCAGGGCACCAGCAGCGAGGAGGTCGAGGCAGACCTGGCAGTGACGGCGGCGAGGGGCGCAAAAGGGGCACTGCAGGCGCCGAGAGGACGAGGAAGGCGGCGCCCGGCCAGCAGGGGAGCCAAGGCACAGTGCACGCACACATGACGAACACACGCACACACAACACAACACAACAAAACACAACACAGCACCGCACAGCACAACGCACCACAACGCATACAAAGACGCACACACACAACACATACACGCACATGACAAACACACGCACACACACAACACACAACACAACAAAACACAACACCGCACAGCATAGCACAACGCGACGCAACGCATACAAAGACGCACACACACAACACACAAACACACGCACAAACTTTTGGGCGATCGCGGCCTCGCGTGCGGCGTCGATGCGGAGAACGGCGCGCGCACACGCGCACACACACACACACACGCACACGCACACACATACACACACACACACACGCACGGGCACGGGCACAGGCACACACACACACACACACGCACGCACGTACGCATACACATGTATATACTGTATACATATGTGCCCATCAGCGTCGCGGCCTGCAAGTACCCATCCAAGCGGTCCCGTGCTTAGTGGGCCCTGGAAACGACAAGGCCGTTTATGTTACCGGTTCCGTTTTGCATTTTTTTGGCCGGTTCCGACGCCGTTTTTTACCGGTTCCGTCGCCGTTGTTTGACTGGTTCCGGCTCCGGTTCCAATCCTGGAACCGTTTTGTTGCCGTTTCTGGTCGCCGTTTTTTTCCCGTTTCCATTTTCAAGAAACATTTTTTGGGAAACGGTGAGAAAACGGGCCCTGCCGTTTCCGGGGCCCACTAAGGTCCCGTGGCTTTGGCTCATGCAAACTGGACTCGAAAGCGACAAGCCAGACCTAGCTGAAACAAAGTCAACAATGACTACGAGCGCAAACCGGGAGACACACAGAGACACACACACACACACACCTCCTCCTCCCTCCCTTCCCCCTCCTCCTTCTCCTCATCCTGGTCCCCCCCCAACCCTCTCTGGCATGAGGGACACGGGTCTCGGGGAATACGGGCTCTGGGCCCTTCGAGCTTCGAACAATTCCAGCTTCTCATCCCGAGTCGCTCTGTCGCTGTCGGGCCTGGGCCTGGGGAGCGCCTGGGACGAGCCACGAGATGGCGACAAGTAACGAGAACTATACAGGCGAGAGGACACAAGACCCTTCCGAAGGCCACATTGCCACAGGAATGTGGGAATCATGGGTCGCGAGACACAGGACACAAGGATACCCTTGATTTGGCAGTGTCGACCTACTAATCTGGGCCGACTGTACAGGGCCTCTTTCCCTCGGTAGAGGCCATGGAAGCAGGAAACATGCTGTACATGTAAATGTTGAAGATCCGCGCTGACTTCTTGTATGTGCGCTGGGCCCCCTCCCTGGCGCGCGGAGCGCGCCAGGGGCGGCGCCGGAAGCGCCGCCAGGCGCCGCCGGAGGCCTGGAGCGTCGGAAGCTTATGTTCATAGCACTTTCTCCTCTTCGAGGCACGCAAGTGGCAGATAGCCCAAGGGCCCGCGATACGCACATTCGCCGGGAAGCCTCTTGGAAGCTGTGGGCGAGCGGGGCCCCTGGATACGTGCAGTGCCCCCCCCCCCCGGGCTATCCGCCCCTTTTGCCGGCGCCGCTTCCCTGGCGGCCCCTCCCCGCTGCAACCGGCGCGCGGCCATCCCCCGGTCCCCCCCTCCTCATGAGCAGCAGCGTCCGCTGGCCGCGCCCCTGGCGATCCGCGCTGGCAGGCGCCGTCGTCGTCGCCGCCGCAGTAGTCGCCGCTGCCGTCGTCGTCGTCGTCGTCGTCGTCGTCGTCGTCGTCGTCGTCGTCGTCGTCGTCGTCGTCTCGTCTCGTCGTCGTCGTCGTCGTCGTCGTCGTCGTCGCCGTCATCGTCGCCGTCGTCGTGGTCGTGGTCGTCGTCGTTGACAACGTCGTCGTGGCCGTCGTTTATCGGGGGTCGAGGCTAGAGGATGTGGCTCATGAACTTAGTTTTTCGAACGTGCTTCAACCGGTCTTGGACTCGAGGGGCGTCATCGTAGCCTCGAGTGCATCCGCCCAGAAATCTGGACAGAATGCGCTCCAGGACAGGTCCTAGGCTGGTCGTCGTCGCCTCCGTCGTCGCTGTCGAGGCGCTCCGAGGCTGCAGGTGGTGAGATCGCAAAGCAGGGTGTCCCTCAATGGGGATAATTGACAAAACAAAACGGGTACACTGGACTCATTCCTATAGCGCTCACTTCTATAGTGCTCACATTCAAGTTGAAGTCCAGAAGGGGCCGCACATGCAGGCACATGCCGCACAGTCGACTGCACATGCCCATGCAACTCCACAGAAGCCTCAACAGCAGTGCCGAACATGCTCGCGCATGCAACCAAGTCCGATACACAGTCGGATACACAGTCTGGCAAAACTCTGAAAACATAAAACGCACATGCGCGCACATGCCGCAGAGTCGAAACATCGGAGGAGGAGGGAGGGACAAATGAGCAGGACAGAGGAATGAGGGAGAAGCGAGGGGAACGAAGGAAGCTAATGCGGCTGGCACTCAAACTGAAACACCATACCCGCATAAGGGATGCACCAATCCAACACAAGGATGGGGCCAGCGCTCCGGCAATGTAGATCACATCATGCGAGGATGTCTCACGCGAGAAGGGCCTGACCTCTTGAGCGCAAGGCATCTCGGAACCCAGAGTTGTGAGGATGTCTTAGGCGAAAGTGGCAGGAGCACCGTAGGGCAAGGCATCTCGGAGGTCAGAGCTGCGGTGGTGCCGCAGGCGAAGGTGGATGGACCGTCTGAGCTCAGGGCATCTCCGAGGCCAGAGTTGCGGAGTTGTCTCAGGCGACAGTGGTCTGACCACCTCAGCGCAGGGCATATCGGAACCCAGAGGTGCGAGGATGTCCCGGGCGAAGGTGGCCAGACCATCATGGGCAAGGGCATCACCGAGGTTCGAACTGTGGGGGTGTCTCAGGCGACAGTGGCCTGACTACCTCAGCTTAGAGCATATCCGATGCCAGAATTGCGAGGACGTCTCTGGCGAAACTGGCCTGCCCACCTTCTCAGGGCATCTCGGAACCGTTGCGAGGATGTCTCACGCGAAAGTGGCTGGACCAGCACGGGGCAGGGCATCTCCGAGGTCAGAGTTGCGGGGATGTCGCACGCGACAGGGGCTTCTCGGAACCCAGAGTTGCGACGATGTCTCTGGCGAAAGTGGCCTGACCACCTCAGCGCAAGACATCTCGGAAACCAGAGCTGCGAGGATGTCGCAGGCGAAAGTGGCCAGACGACCATGTGGCAAGGCATCTCTGGTCACACAAAATTCCGCGGATGTGTAAGGTGATAATGACCGGGCCACCTGAGTTGAGGAACTCCCAAACCATCATGAGGCAGGGCATCTCCGAGGTCAAAGTTGCGGGGATTCCGCGTACGAAAGTGGATGGAGCACCTGAGCTTCAGGCATCTCGGAATCCTGTCCACCCGACCATGGCCTGGCCGGCCCCCGCTTCGTTGCAAGTTCCGCACATGTCCCGCGCAGCCACGCATAGCATTTGCACAGGCCGGGCCAGGCAAAAGCGGCGACTCGGACGGACACCAAGCTCGCGTTCAAAATAAACATGAGACGTCTCGTGAGACAGCGAGGCGCCCCATGGGACAGCACGCCCCCAGAAAACTCTCGGCGCCTCCTTCGGCACAGCCCTCACGCAGACCGAGGCCTGCAAGGACTGTTGGCACCTCGTGTGGGGGCATATCCGAGGTCAGCATTGCGAGGATGTCTCAGGCGACAGTGGCCTTACCGTTCGGGTTCAAAGAACTTCAGAGCCCAGAGTTGCGCGGATGTCTCCGGCGAAAGCGGCTGGATCACCTTGGGACAGGGCATTTCCGAGGTTAAGTCTTGCGAGGATGTCGCAGGCCAGGAAACCCCCACTACCACCTGCCGATGCCTGTCGGCGCCCACGCGCTGGCCGCACAATATTGTAGGCACTGGCGCCAGGCCAGGGCACGCGTATCGCCGCAACTGTGCGTGGAGGCGAGGGTTGGGCGGGAGGGCTGTCGTGCCTGGAGGTATAATGACGACAACAATGAAGTGTATACCATCTGGGACGGGAGGTGGGGGCGGTTTGGGGGGTGAATCTTTACGCGGCTCAGCACCCCCAACCTCTGCACTCGGTCGGGGGCCCGTGCCTCCGCCGCCCCGGCGCAGCGCAGGCCCGTGCCTGGGTGGCTGCATTTTTCGCTGTCTTCCTGTTCGCGGTCGGAGCCCGTGCCCTCGCCGCCGAACGAGCACCGCAAGCCCGTGCCTGGGCGGCTGTTCCTTTCGCGTGCGCGGTCGGAGCCCGTGCCCTCGCCTTTGGGACCCCGCAGGCCCGTGCCTGGGTGGCTGCCGTGAGTAGCGCTCGCAGTCGGGGCCCGTGCCCTCGCCGCAATGCTACCGCCAAAGGCCCGTGCCTGGGCGGTCCCGCCCGTTGCGTACGGTCGGGGCCCGTGCCCTCGCCGCCGAACTACCACCGCAAGACCGTGCTTGGGTGGTCGTTCCGTTCGCGTACGCGGCCGGGGCCCGTGCCCACGGCCCTCCTTCCAGAGCAAGGCACGTGCCCTCGCAAGCAGGCCCGTGCCCGGGGTTCTGGGCCGGGCCTTGTTGTGCGCTCGCCCGAACGCACTGCCACACGATGCGGTTACCGTTTGTGTTTTCACCATGCGTGCAACGCGCTGCGCGCGTGGCACGCCGAGGAGTGACCTGACCACCGCAGGTCAGGGCATATCCGATGTCTGAGTTGCGAGGATGTTTCTGGCGAGGGTGGTCTGGCCACCTGCGCAGGGCATCTCGGAAACCAGAGCTGCGAGGATGTCTCAGGCGAAAGCGGATGAACAACAGGGCATCTCTAAACCCAGAGTTGCGAGGATGTCGCAGGCGACAGTGGCCTGACAGCCTCAGCGCAGGGCATCTCTGAGGTTGCACTTGCGCGGATGTCTCTGGCGAAAGTGACCTGACCACCTGCTCAGGGCATCTCGGAAACCCGAGTGCAGACCACACTGCCAACGTGGGCTGACCACCGCAGGTCAGGGCATCTTGCAATCCAGAATTGCGAGGATGTCTCGGGCGAAGGTGGATGGACCAACTGAGCCCAGGGCATCTCTGAAGCCAGAGTTGCGAGGATGTCTCGGGCGACATTGGCCAGACCACCTCAGCGCAAGGCATCTCGAACCCAGAGTTGCGAGGATGCTTCACGCGAAAATAGCCAGACCACCATGTGACACGGCATCTCGGAGGTCAGCGTTGCGAGAATGCCTCAAGCCAAAGTGGCCTCACCACAATAGGGCACGGCATTTCCGAGGCCAGAGCCTGATTGCCGCGGGAAGCTTTGGCCCCCCCCCAGGCCCCGAAGGTCACGAAACGCTGAAGGCCATTGTAGTAGGGAGCCCTGAAAATTCTGAGAACGCATGTGCGTGCATGTGCATCGGCATGTGCGAGCATGTGCGGGCGCGGGATTCAGCGCATGTGCGTGCATGTGCGGGCCCGCGCTGTCGTCCGCAGGGGGGGGTCACAGGCGAGTGCGTGCATGTGCCACTGACCGATCTGCGAGTTCAGCACATGACACGCATGTGCGGGAATGTGCGTGCATGTGCATCCGCACGTGCGAGCATGTGCGGGCGCGGGGTTCAGCGCATGTGCGTGTATGTGCCATTGACTCATCTGCGACGTTCGCACAAGATCCGCATGTGCGGGCATGCGCGGGCATGTGTGTCGGCTTGCGCGGGCATGTGCGTTACAGTGCATGCAGCAAAACCCAATGCACATAATCCCGCACATGCCTGGGTACGTGCGAACAGTAGGACACTCATCCAACAACGCCCGCACATGCCGGGCACATGCCTGGAACATGCTGCGCACATGCACGCACATGCCCGCGCAAAAACGGCCGCACATACATCCACCCAGGGGTATAGAAGTGAGTGCGGTGTAATAGACAACATCACGGGGTAATTGACAAACATCACGGGGCAATTGACAAACAATCACGGCGTAGATCGACCCGACTCAGGGCATCCCGCGCAAGGAAGCGGGCGGGAGCTTCGACCGTGGTCATCATTCGACGTTTTGTGAGTCTTTCGCGACGGTCGAAGGAGCGAGATCACTCCCTCGAGAAACTGGAGCAGGGAGACTTGGGGAGGCTCTAAAGTTGTGAAGCTTCCGGGGCGATTCAGAACTATCTGGACGGCTTGTAAGGTCTCTGAAGTTATCGGAGGATTCAAACGATTTCTGGAGGCGTCCAGAGGTCATCGGAGATTTCTGGAGGTCAACGGATGTCTCCAGATGTTGGGAAGAGGACGGAGGGAAGTGGGGGAAGAGGAGGAAGGAGGACGGATGGGCGGGCAGGGACCTAGAAGGAGACAGGGGGGAGCGGATCGGAGAGGAAGTCCCAGGCGAGAGCGCAATTCCTTATCTGTCGAGAGCGCGATCCTTCAATGGTCAGGAAGTCCCAGACGAGGGCGCAGTTCTTGAGAGTGCGATTAGAGAAAAAGCATCAAACAACCAACACACAACACACACACACACAACCACCATAATAATCTCTCGAGTAATTGTGAACCGTTTATGCTGCAGCTGCACCGGCACAGATTCATCAGGAGGGCTCTTCTGGACAACGAAGCAAAAACTGGAGCCGAAGTGGGCACCTCGGCTGAGACAAAAACAGGGCGCACCATACAGTGGGGCATCAACAGTAGTCAATGCACAGAGTCTGGGCTTGCCCCGTCTCTACCGATGACCACGCTGGGGAGGCCTAAGACCTCTGAAAGAGACCTCAGAACCCTTAGGAGAGGCCCCAGATTCCATGGGACGGACCCCAGAGCCTGTGAGAGAGGCTTCAGAGCTAAAATTGGAAAATATGGGGAACGGCTGGGAACAGGAACTCATGGAAACATGGGCACATATAAGAAATTCTTGAATTCGCAATGCTAGAAACTTCAGGGCCACCGGGCTCTGCGAGACTTAGAGGGCCGTCGGAAGACGCCTATGCGCCCCTGGGGCGGGTATCTTGGAGGAGGCCTCAGGGCATCAGTCAGAACCTCTGGGACACGCCTCGAAGCTTCTCGGCGAGCCTCAGAGCTGTCGTGGCAAGGGTCCCAAACCTAGCCCGAGAAGCCCCACGGCGTCTGGGAGAGGTTTCAAGGCCGCTGGGACAATTCAGGACTCTGGGTGAAGTTCCCAGGACTAACGAGCTGAACAGCTTCCCACGTGGGAGCTCCAAGCTGCCAGCGCCGAAGCGAGAGGCCACTCCTGAGCAAGGAAGTACCGAGCGCACGCGCTAGTGTTGCTGGGGGCTCAGTACTTGCGTCGAGAGATGAGCGCCACTCTTGGCTATGAAGCGAGGATGTACCGAGCGGGAACGTCGTTTGGGTTGGAAGGCTGGTCTCTGGCGTCGAACCAGCAGCACCGCTCCTGCGTAAAGGCCTAGGGGGTGCCGATCATCGGCGCTCTTGTTGTGGCAAGAGCAGTCTCTGGCGCCGAGGCGAGAGCGCCACTCCTGGCCGAATTCGCCTGGTGACAGGCCCAACCATATGCAGGCGCGGGCACCGCAAGGCAGGTAGGAATAAGGAAGGGAGCGAGCAACAGGACGGGGGCGCGCATGAGAAGGACGAGGACACTGTCGCTGACGGGGCCACGTAGGTCTACCATAGCGGAATATACGTGGATGTACAATAGGAGCTCGACCACAAGAAACCCTTCACAAGAAGCCCAGCCCTGAGACCCCAAGACGTCAACTGATTCTTGGTGTGGGAGCGTCACGCTTTCCACGGCAAAACCATCGAAACCCAAGAAGCCTAGGGCACCCTGGAGACAAGCAGGGTGCTTATTGACATGCGCTTCCACAATACATCTGAGTGTAACCCGTTACGCGCGTGCAGGTGCGGCCACGGGGAGCAGAAGGCACGCGAGGAGGATGAGGGATGACGATGCTGTCGCTGCGCGCGACGGAACCGAGGGGGGCTGCTGATGCCCTCGCTGCTGCTGCTCCGATCGAGATGCAAGCTATCAGTCGGGACGTTGTCACGGGGTTCTGATTGTGGCGCTGACTGATGGTGTTAGCGCTGGTGCAGGTTCAAGTGCCAATGCTGGTATCAGCGGTGGTGATCCTAAAGCTGGTAGAAGTGTGCAACTTCGACTCCCAACATCGTCGACGATGAACGCTCCAGATGCGTTCCCCTGCCGCCTGAGGACTTGGCTGAGCGCAGCGCTCTTTCTTAGTGAACGGTTCTTCGAAAAAAGGCTGCTATTGAGCCTAGAACATAGCGGCAAGGCCATATAGCAAAGCAATGCGTGCAAAAATCGCGCATCGCTTGCACATGCCGTGCAACAATACATGACACCTAGAATTCGCCGGCCCAACGGGCCAGAGGCGTGTTAAGATCTCCGGTAACTGCTTAACAATATTTCTAATTCGCGCGCGCGGGCCGGCCCCTGGGGGACCTTGGACGAGAAGTACCCTGGCCAAGTCCCGGTCCACTCCTGGGCCACTCCCGGGCGATCCCCCCGGAACGCCCCGAGGGAGGGGTATTTTTCGACACCCCTCACGAGGAGCGGAGCCTCCGAGGGGGGAGCCGCAATCGACTACCTCCCCCTCCCGCCCCAAGAGGCCCCAAAGAGCCCCCCAAGAGGCCCCAAGGGACCCCAAGACGCCGCCAAGAAGCCCCAAGAGGCCCCCAAGAGGCACCAAAGAGCGCTCCAGGGCCGGCGGGATGAGCGAAGCGATTAAATGATCAAAGCACACTTGGTCTACAATAACCTCATCAAGCCATTAAGGACCCCCCTGGGGTTATCATTAGCACCGCACCGTAATAAAATAATGATGGGGGGCGGTTTTCGCAGAACGATATGATTAGCACCGCGCAAATGGTACGAAAATGAAGAATTCCCGCGCCCCGGCTCGAGTGGCATCCCAATTGGAATTGGAATTGGAATAAGAATAAGAATAAGAGAGAAATGCGAGTAATGATAAAAATAATAATCTTAGTAAGAATAAGGTTAAGAGTAAGAGTAAGAATACGAATAGTAGCAATAATATTAATAAAAATGATAGTAATCATAATCAGAAAAAAGAGTAAGCATCATGATGAGAGCTTTTCTCATTATCTTCAACATCCTTGTCCTATGCGACTTGTATGACCACCCCTATGAAAAAGTTGGTGGGGTAGTGCATCCGAGGATATCGCCCCCGCCACGCACGGCGCGTTATCTTAGCACCACACCCGCACAACATAAGTACGACAGCTTGTCAAAAAAAGACAAGAAGTACAATAAGCCCAATTATAATAGGAAACACATAATAGTGAGACATATAATGATACGGATGAGTGTAAGGATGATAATAAAAACTTCCGAAACAAACGAGCTCCCCTGTTTCTTCCCTCCCTCTCTCATCTTTCTCATTTTCTTCATCAGCCTTGTCCTATACGATTCTGATCACCACCCCTGTTGGAAACACCTTTTTTCCCGGCCGTCGTGTGTGGTAGTGCATCCGAGGATATCGCCCCCGCCACGCACGGCGCGTTATCTTAGTACCCGCACCGCCCAAATTACTCGCCCCCCATCGTAGGCACGGACGGTTCCTTTTCAAGGCTGGGCTCTCCCTTGCTGGGGCGGCCCTGCTCGGAAGGCCGAGCGCTGGGAAGACGCGCGGTCACTCCAGTTCTCGCCCAGATCGACCACCTGACGCAGACTCGTCTGCGTCCAGAGCAGTTTCTGAGGATGTCTCAGGCGAGGCGCTTGTTTCAGAACCACAAGGAGACTAGATTGCGAGAATGTCTCAGGCGGTTTGCTTATTTCGGCGAGCGGACTCGTCTGCGTTCACATAAAGGTGCGAGATGCCGGGGTAACGCTTCTGGGGTGCCCGGCGCGTTATACTTTCGCCAGAGAGGGGGGGCTCTTGATTGCCGGATGAGGTTACCCATGTCCACATAAGCGATCATTCACCCTACATAGGACATACACAGCTCCCACGATTGCTCTATCTCTCTATATCTAGATAGATGTTTGTCCTCTCTCTCTCGCGCTCTCCCTGTCTCTCTCTCTCTTTCTCTCGCTCTCTGCGCTACTCCCTCGCTCTCTTCATCTCCCTCTCTCTCTCTCTCGTTGTGCGCTAAGAAGCCTAACGCATTGCAGATAACACAAACCTCAAATTCCATGCACATGCGCGTAGATCCCCCAACGTTGCCCGTCCAATACTGCACTTCGCTGCATTCGTTCAAATCGCACGACTGTTACCACTCTCATGATTCCCTTCGTGGACGACTCATTAGCCACATGCACCCATTATACCTCTTTGCTTCCATTGCTTGACTGCCATCGCCGCACCAGACGCCCAGCGCTGCGGGCATGCACCAAACACAGCTGCATCGATCGAACGTGCAAGGTCGCCCTGACACAACACCTAACCATCCTCAGGATGCCTGGCCCTAGGGTCAGGTCGAGGAAAGGGTTGCACTACCCAAGACCCACATGTCGCTCACGATCCACTACTGGATGCACGGCCCGGCTCATGAACCACACAAACCACCAAGCTGCAAAGACCGGGTCCAATTCCGTGGAATGCACGCAGATATAGGCGAGAACTCCGGGCGGGAGCTTTACCTGTGCGGCTGATGGAGTGGGAACTTCACCCGTCCTGGACCAAAACAAACATGTTGGTCGATTGGGGCAGGTGCTGGAACCAAGCAAGTTGAATTGCAAGTTGGCCTTACGTTGGACTCGCGCAGTGCGATAGCAGCAGGAAGACCGAATCAAGAGTGCGAGACGGTCTGAAAAAACAACAGCACCACCTACGATGCGGGAGACTATTTTTAATTCCCTACCTAGGCTCTGCCTAGAAGGGTTCTTACTCTCTTAGCTTAAAGGGGCCGGGCAATGGAAATCGCCCCGGGCGGTTCCCCCAGTCCCCGCCCCGCGGTTCCCCCAGTTACGTCCCCGTAACTTAGCGTTGCTTATCTCATCCTAGCTTAGCTTAGCTTAGCTTTGCTCAGCGTAGCTTAGTTTAGCTTAACTTAGATCAGCTTATCTCATCTTAGCTTAGCTTATTTCATCTTAGCTTAGCTTAGCTGAGCCTAGCTTACCTTACCTTAGCTTAACTGAGCCTATCTCATCTTAGCTTAGCTTAGCCTAGCTTAGCTTAGCCTAGCCTAGCTTAGCTTAGCTTAGCTTAGCTTAGCCTAGCTTTGCCTAGCTTAGCTTAGCTTAGCTTAGCTCATCTTAGCTGAGCTTACCTTAGCTTAGCTTAGCTTCGCTTCGCTTAGCTTAGCCTATATCATCTTATATTAGCTTAACTTGGCCTAGCCTAGCCTAGCCTAGCTTAGCTTAGCTTATCTCATCTCATCTCATCTTAGCTTTGCTCATCTTAGCTTAGCTATCTCATCTTAGCTTAGCTTAGCTTAGCATATGTTGCTTTCCTAAGAGCTCCAACTCCTAGGTAGGGCTACGTCGTTGTCGTCATCGTCGTCGTCGTCGCCGCCCAAGCCCACAGCGCCTGTGCACACAGCACAGGGTCTGTACAATGCCTTTGTGCACCAAGGCTGCTACAGAAATCGTATGTGTGTGCACCACGGCGACCGTGTACATCATAGCAACCGCGTGCACCACGACGCCTTTGTACATCGCGCGATCTGTGCACATCACGGCGCCTGCGTGCACCACAGCCAATGTTTCAGCACCCCCTGTGCACCACAGCGCCTGCGCACACCGCAAAGTTCGTGTACGCCGGAATGCAATACCGACGGGGCCAAGCTCTGGATAATCGTCGAGGGCCCGAACGTAGCACATTCAATATCTGAATTAATTGTGATTATTTGTTTTTTCTGGCCCCAGGAGAACACATTCCTTGATACACACAACACAACAACGCCGATGTACACCACAGCGGCCGTCTGCACCGCAACGCCTGTGGTTATTGACAGCACAGCTGTTGTTTCAGCACCCCTCCGCGTGCACCACACTGCCTGCGTGTACCACAAAGTTTGGGTACACCTCCACGGTCCCGACGGCACCAAAGTCAGTGAAAATGCTGGGGGCCCGAATGTATCATATCCAATATCATGATCTGATTGTGATTATTGTTTCTTTCTGGCCCGAAGAACGCTTGCACATTTTGAGCCCACAACGAATGTGAAACACAACGCCTGTTTGCACGGAAATGAAGAAGGAAGAGGAACAAACAAATGCGAAGGTATGCATGGGCCCATTACAAACCGTTTTGGGGGGAATCGGCGATAACACGGGTTATCCCGGGAGGGGGGGGCAGGAGGGGCCGACCGATAACCTAACGTTCGCGCTGTGGGCAGCCCTGCAAATGCCCGCGCGCACCGGTGCTGCGGCCCCTACAGCTGCTAACGATGCTGCCGCGATGCTACTATTGGTGCTGCGACGATGCGGGCGCCGTCTGAAAATGCCTAAGGATGTTTGGACAGTTCGCATTGGAATACGCGCGATGCGGTTGCTAAGCGTAGCCGCGAAGACTTGTGCACACTAGCTATAGAACATGCGTGCACCACACTGCCTGTGGGTACTACAAAACGTGCGTGCGCCACAACGGTCTTGCACACCACAAGTGCTGCTGCAGCAGAGGCTTCTGCGTGCACCACAACGCCTGTGTACACTGCGGTGCTTGAGCACACCACAGGAGCCGCGTGCACCACCGTGCACGGCGAACATTTGCGCCACAGCGCTTCCGTGCACCTCCCAGGTCTCGCAGGGGCCCAAATCTGGAAAACCCCCGGGGGCCCGGCCCGAATGAATCAAATCCAATGTGTAGGTTATTCGTGATTATTGATTTTTGTTGGGCCAGGGTGCGGTTCCCCGTTTTTGGCCGACCATGTTTGTGTACACCACAGCGCCTGTCTAGCGTGCGCCAACACACCTTTGTACACCACAGCTGCTTGTGTACACCGCAGCGCCTGTTTACACAACAATGTCTGTGTACACCACAATGCCAATGTACACTACAGCAGCCGTGTGCACCGCATCGCCTGTGTACACACCACACACACGACGAAGCCTATGTGCACCACGTTTGCTGCTACAGTACCATACTCGTGCACCAATGTGCTTGTGTACACCACAGAACACTTCCAGGGCCCCCCGGCGGGACCGAACTCCAGAAAACCGCAGGGGATCCGAACGTATCAAATCCAATATGTAACCTATGTGTGATTATTCATTTTCTTGCGCAGGGAACGGTCCCGTCTTTTGGGCCCACAACGCATGTGTACACCATAGCGAATGTGTGCACAACAACGGAGGTGTACAGCGCAGCGCCCGTGTACACCACAAGGTGTGGTACACCGCGATGACCGTGCACCACAGTGTTTATGTACAACACCATGCCTGGGATGCCCGCGTGAATGATAACTGATGTTGCAGGAGCAGTTGTGCACACCAGACAGCCTGTCTTCACCAACTTGCCTGGTGCATCACGAAGCCCACGTGCACCGCGCGACCTGCGTGCACTTATGCTTGCGTGCATCATATCGCCTGAGTACACAACAGATCCTGCTGCAAAAACAGCCAATGCGCACACCAAATCGCTTCGCTGCCTGTGCACAACGCAATGGACGACGCCGGTCGTCGTCGTCGTCGTCGTCGTCGTCGTTCGTCGTCGTTCGTCGTCGTTCGTCGTCGTCGTCTGTCGTCGTCTGTCATCGTCTGTCGTTGTCTGTCGTCGTCTGTCGTCGTCTGTCGTCTGTCGTCGTCTCCCCGTGCCACTCCGAGCCCCAGCGATTCGCCAACGTGCATCCAAACCCCAGCATGCGGTGGCGAACACCAACGTTTGAACACAGCGCTCCCTGCGAGTTTCCTGCTCCCCCCCCCAGGACCTGTACAACCGGCTAAGTTAGGCTATCCCGGGGGGGAGGGGAGGGGGGGGCGAGCCCGATAACCTGGGTTATCGCCGGACCCAAGAAAAAACAGTCTCTCATAGCCCACAACGCACGCATACATCGTAGCGACCTTGCGCACTACATCGACTGTGTACAACACGGCGCCTGTGTAGACCACAGGGCTTGTGTTGTGTAGAACACAGTGCTTGACTACACCCTTTATGCCTGCGTACACCATGGCTGCTGCTGCAACGACAGATGCGTGCGCCAGAACGCGCCAGAACGCCCGTGCCGCAATACCTTCGTGCACAATACTGCACGCCCGCGTGCACAACAGACCCTAGGCTGCCCGGGATCGCGCGCTGGATCGGGGCCGGGGCGTTACCGCTACGGGGGGGGGGACGGGGGGGGGAGGGAGGAGTAACATGCGTTATCCCTTGGGTGGATAAAAACATGTTCTCTGGGAGAACCAGTTGTGAAGAGAAGTGGCGGCGCTCCAGCGCGGCCACCCTGGAGGCAGGGCTCGTGGAATGGGAAGGGAAGCGCAAACCCCGGAATAGGAAGGGCGCGATGCTTCCAGGGGTGTGTAAAGAGGAGGGCGTCTAAGAGGGGGTTCGCAAATCAAGGCCCGAGGCTTGTACGCGGACAACGGGGGGACCAGGAGCCGTATTGAAAGAAGAAGAGTCGTTATGAAGTCCGGGCCATGACATTCGCCCCCCTAATTAGTCATCACCCCCTCGTGGCTGCCCACGAGATGTGTGAAAAACAAGTGTGTGTGTGTGCGCGCGTGTGTGTGTCTGTCTGGGGGGGTGTACGGATAGCTCATGGAGTAGGCAGGGCGCGATACCTGTGCAAAGAAAAGGCTGTGACGATGTGCGTCACGCTCCACGGAAGCCTCCCTCGAAGTGGAACTCGTGGAGTGGGACGGGCACAATCCCTTTGCTTCGCGCATCTTTGCTTTGACCACGGGAGTCTACGGCCTAACCCGCACGGACGGTGGCCAAAACCTCTTCCGACGAAGGGTCGGTCGAGCTACAGCGGGAAAGGAGCTGCGGAGAGGACTGGCGGGAAGGGTGGCAACATCATGCTCTCGAGACTGCTACACCACTCCGCCTCCTCCGTTGAGCCCCCCCGCGCCCGCGCCTGGCCAGTGGCCGCGGGCCGGGAACGCAGGCCCGAATGCCCATCGCGCGGAGACCCCCAGCCGCACCCTCCGCTTCCGCGGAGGCGCTGAACTGCCAAGGAGAAGCATCTCCAGTCGTCTTCGGCGAAAACTCGCGCTCGCCTTCATGTCTGCGTCGTCGGGCGGCCCAACCCCGCTACTCTCTTCGGACGCGTCGTCCCTGCGGCTACCATCAGGCCAGCAACATGGGCTGCTGTCCCAGAGGCCGTGCTGGAAGCAGAGCCTGCGCTGTTCATCCTTCGCGGCATCCGTGGAAAACTTCAAGACAGGGGCCTGCACTTGTCTTTGCCCTTGCCATGATCGAAGTTCTCGGACTTCGCCCACTTCCTGGTCTTGCCAACGTTCTTGCCCGCGCTTACCGAAAAATTTTGCCGGCAGCCTTGCCAGCCCCTTTCCCGCAGTCGTCTTGCCCAGGCTGCGGCCACTGCGATGGCGCAAGCGCAGCCCGCTTCGACTGCGACCGCGATCGCGGCCCTCGTTGCGTTCCGCGCCCCTGGCTGCTTCACTGCGACCGACTCACAATAGCTGGTGGGCCGGCCTCCTGCTGTCTCTTACAACAAATGGTCGGAAAACCCCTTGGAGCCGTTTGCGGCTAGCCGGCTGTGGTTCCAGATGTGATTTGTTCAGTCTGCGCCCGCAAGAGTGTGGAGGGAATGGGAAAATTAAGGGGGCTGCTTTGTTAAAAAGCGCTGGCCCTGCAAATGCAGATAAGGCTCGAGCTTTCTAAGAAACAAAAGTGTTTCTACAAAGCCCTCCCCCCTCCCCCCGCCCTCCCCCGCGCGAGGCCGACTATCCCCACAATCAACTTTGCCTGCCTCAGGGCCAGAGAGCAGCCTGCCAGGAACCGAAACGAAAGAACCACGCCGCAATTGAAGATATCAGATCGTCTGAAGCATGGGTCTCTTCCGCCGCACCCGACGCCAGCGTGCTGCACAACACCGCCGCAAGAATACAGTCGCACGCCCACAGTTGAATATCGTTGAACCGATCCCTGCCCCCACTGGCGTGGCCTGGGCCCCACTGGCCGATTGACTTCCCTAGAAGGGGGCACGAGCTGCTTCCTCAGGGGCTTGAAAAACATATCCCCAACTGGGATGGTGGGGTGGTGGGTATCGTGTTGGGGATGGGGATATGGATATGGATAGGGTAAACGGTACTTAATACATTCGTGCGCCCAACGTGGGTACGGAAAAATGGCGATGCTGCACAGCAAGTGCTGTCCAAAACCAGCAGCGGCAGCTGCCGGGAAGGCGGCCTATGTTTCAAATGGACACCGCCCCGCGGCGACGCCGACAGCTATGCGTGCTCTAGGGTTATGACGCCCAAGACCAGGCATACTTCTAAAACCGTGATTTATTCGACGTTTCAAATCAGTATGAAAGAAATACGACTTCAACGAACTCACGAAATACAAATGTGAAAGCGCGGAAAAAAGCGTGCCATCCGATGCGGCCGTATACGGAAGTGCGAATTCAAAGGACACCCGAAGTGCCAATGTGTGTGTGCGTGTGTGTGTGTGTTTCGGCGAACAATGGAAGTACAAGAGTGGCTTCGGCGACGAACAGAAGTGCACATTCGCCCGAACGCAAATGCTAACAACAATAGAGAACAATACAATCGCGTGGAAAACGCTGGCTCAAATCACCGAGCATCGCGCGCGAATCTTTTCCAGCGCGCTCATATCGCGATATCGCGCTGGCGTGCGCCACGCCCCTGGGCTGAGTTGAACTGGTCGCGCGGCAATCCCTTGGATTGCGCACCATGGCCCCTTGCGCGAGCGCCCATGCACCACGCGGACACCGGCAACGTTCGGCACGCTGGGCAACGGCCGATCACCATGCGCGCCCACCGGGCGTCGGCGAAATCAGGGCCCAACATGCTCGGGCGAGGCCATTGACAAGGTGGCTCGCCCGACGTTCCCTTCCCATTCCCAGGGGGGCCTCGGCATCAACGCGGCGCCAGCAGATCATTCAGGAGATCAGACGACCGCAGCCGACAAGATTGAGGCGGCGATCCCAGCGGGCGACAGCCATCATCGCCGCGATCTACGCAGCAGCGGACAACATCGCGGCAGGCAGCCGACCGCAACCGCCCCGCACAAACTCGCGCTCCGTTCGCCGACCGCCACCGCCCCGATGCGCGAACCACCCCGCGACCCGACCAACATTGACATCCAGAGGCCAGCCCTGCCAGCCCCGCGGCAAGGACCACCGCCGCCCGCCCCGGCGACCCATCGGATTCCAGCGCAAAAGCACCAGCGGCAATCAAACTGGCGCGCGCAAGACCATCGCAGACCACTCGCCGGCGCAAGATGCCATCGGTAAGTAAGGGACCGCACGCAGCCAGGCCAGCGGACAAACGCCAACGACGGACGACCAGCAGACAGCGCCGCGGCCGCCACGGGGGAGTTTCAGCAGCCCATGCCAGGAGGCCACGACCACCGAGAAATTGGGCAACCTGCAGGATATCCACTGCGACACAACGGCGCCGAGCAAGGCGTTTGGGGCGCGGCGGGCCAAATCTCGCCGCGGCACAATCCTCGAGTACTGGATTCAACGATGCCTCCAACCCTAAGGTTCGCGCACTCTGGCGCGGCTGCGTCTCGCGCAGAAACCGGGCCTGGCGCGGCCACTGCTCGCGCGGACGTCTGGTCGCCGCGCATTCGCGCGTTTACTTCAACCCCATTCGCGCGTTGCGCGCCGCGGCGCGCCGCTCGACGCATCGCCCGCGACGATTGCGGGCGGCGGCCGCCAGAGGGGCGCCGCCCGCGCGCTGCGGCGCAGCGCGAATGCGACAGCGGTGGCGCGGCGCGCCAGCTTGCCTTGCGCGGCGGAGCGCCGGCCGCGCGGGGGCGGCAGCGCGCCGCCACGGGCGCCGACGCCGCGGGCCTCGCGCTCAAGACGGGGCGCGCCTTCGGCGACGACGCCCCGCGCAAGCGCGGGCGCGTTCGGATCGACGCGCGAGTCGCGGTCGTGCCGCGCTCGAAGTGGCGCGCGAACGCAAGGGCGCGGACATCGCTCCGCGGGGCGCCCCTGCGCGGCGCCCAGATTAACGGCGCAGGCCCGACCGCCGCCCAGAGGATGCGAGAGCGCGCGGAGCAGGGGGCACCCGCGCCCAGAAAGGGGGCCGCGAGCCAGAATGGCGACAGCGAACCAATTTGGCAACGGAGGCGGGGCGGGGGGGCAGGGGGGGCGGGCCAGAGGGGACAGGGGCAGGGGGGGAGGGGGGGGAAGAGGGGGGAGAGAAGCTTGCATGGGACGGGGCCGCGGGCGTCGCCGAGAGCTGGGGGGCCCGAAGATCCCCGCGCCCCAGAGCCGCCCACGCCGCCGCCCAAGCAGGCGCCGGAGACGCCAGAGCGAGCGGGTGGCGCCAAGCGCCCGCCGCCGGCGCCCAAGGAGCGAACCCACAAGACGCCCGAACGACCCGCCCGGGCCTATCCCGCGGGCGGGAGGCTTTGGCCTGGCGAGATCGGGCGGCCCATCAAGCACGCCCCGCGGGATCTCAATGGAAAGATCCTCTGATGGGGTGGCTGTGCACCGCGCGTTTGAAAACGATGGTTTCATCGCACGTGCGCGGCTGGCTGCGTCGCCTCCCCGGCCGTGCTCTAGTGCATAAAATCGATCATGGTAAGTTGGTCCATGTGACGTTTTCGTTTGGTTGGACGCGTGTCCGAACGAAGCTCAGCCATGTTTGGGTGGCCAGTTAATGACGCTTCGCGCATCCCACCAGCCCATCCCAAATCGATCGCCAGGCGAGCTCCACTGACCAGGGATGAGTAGCAGCATGCAGTCACGCTCTGGGATCCTTTCGAAAGCATCATTGGGCCATGGGGCCCTCTTGAAGGCAGTTTGCAAGCCATGTGGGCCCTCTTGGGGCCCTCCTGTGGCCCTCCTGGGGCCCTCTTGGAGCTTGTAGCGGCCTTTTTGGGGTCATCTTGGAGGCCATGGATCAGGTGGGAGGGAGGGGGGGCGATTACGCTCCACCCGCTGGAGGCAGACTAACGCCCTCTTGGGGCTCTATTGACGCGCTCTTGGGGCGCACTTTAGCGCATGTCTGGGCTCGCGTGGGTCATCCGGAAGGCATCTTGAAGCTCCATGAAACCCATCGGAAGCGAAAAGCGATACACATGCATGTACGTAAGAATGTAAATGTGAACTGTACATGTATATGTATATATATATATACATATGTGTGTGTATGTGCGAATGCCACCCCTCCTGTGTTGGGTCCTCGTTTTGATTCCGCCACAGTGCCCCTGGCACGCTGACACATGGTAGACTGCCACGTGCTCTCTGGCACGGCCTGTAAATTTTATACGGCCTCCTGCCATCCCAGTCACATACTGCTGCATCCACTCCGCCCTCTCGAGGGTTCCTGGGCGTTCCGACACCTCCGAAGCAGATTCCAGTGCGCCGAAGATGCCCCAGATGGCTTCCAAAATGGCCCAAGATGGAGCGAATACGGCTTAAGATGGCATACGGCCTCAAGACAAACCGGGAAGTGCCAACAACTCCCCGAGAATACGTCAAGAGGCCTCTGAGTAGGGCCCGAAGGAGGTAACATAGTGTACTTGAAAAAAATGTTTCACTTGTACAGGTTTCCGTCAAGCCCACTACTACCGCCAAGGATGCCTGCAAAATGACTCCCCGGGAATACGGCGGCCAAGCAGCAGACGGCCAAGGACACCGCAGATACGAAGGGAGAGCTGGAAGGGGTGGGGTGTCGAATGTGATGCAAGCAACCCTCGTGCCCCCTCCATCGCATCTCCTTGACTCCCTCCCTCCTCGGCGGCGCGCCAAACCGGGGGAAGGCATAGGGGGGCGAGCCTTCTCAGAAGGCTCAGAAAGCATCGGCCTTCTGAGCAGCTTCTATAGGCCGCCTCCGAAGCCGCACAGGGCTCCTCAGACGCCGCAGAGGGCTCCTGAGACGCCCCGCCGCCTCCTGCGAGAGCCTGCCCCCTCGCGCCCCTCCCCTCGGCGCGTCGCCGGCCTCTGGCCTCCCACCAACTGCCTCTCCCCCCTCCCGATTGTCGGCCTCGGCCCTGGCGAACGCTGGGTCGCGCCGCGGGCGCCGGCCGGCGCGAGGTCCGGCCCACCTCAGAAGCTCCTCCGGCGGAGCAGCAGGGGCGGGACGGCAGACAGACGGAGGGCAGCAGTGGGGGCGCGAGGGGATGTGGACGGGGAGGGGGCCGGGCTGAAGGGGGAACGAGGAGGGGCAGGGGGAGAAAATCGGCGGGGGGCGCAAGGTCAGGGAGGGTGGGGGGAGCCGGCAAAATACCGTTACCAAGGACTTTTGAACATGACGGAGAAAACAAGAGTCATGCATCTGGCTTCAGATTGACGGAAAAGTGCAACGGGGGACAACCATGCCATGCCCAATGAGTTTGACTGAAGGCTCGACCAACTAGGAAACTTGGCAAAGGCAAGATCCGAGCCTGCCCACTCTCTCTGACGACTGTCGCGTGGATCGGCAACGATTGTTAACCTTTGCTGCCGTCTGAAAGCAAAATACTTTTCCTGCCCACTGGCCAGCTACGATTCGGGGCGTACAATGCAGGCGTGGCCCCAAGAAACCCTCGCAAGAAACCCAACCCTGAAAACCCGTGGCCGAGGTGCACGTTGGGGGAAACCTGGAGCACCCTGAACGCAGCAGCTTCTTAAATTCAACGGCTGTGGGAAGTCACCGCGCAGCGCGCGGAGCGAATCAACCCAGGATACGATGACGAAAGGGATATGGTTTCTTGATGCGCGCCCCCGGTGTACGCATCCTCGCAAGGAAGCGACCAATGCGGTCATCGCTACTGCGCACTGCATCACGATCTCAGACTTCCAGACCTCCCACGTCGAAATTTCGTTCACCACTTGGACCCCTAAGAATCTCGGCCCCTTTCGAAAAAAAGTTTATTGTTTATCCGGCACGTGTTTCACCAATCCCCAGACCTGGGGAGGGCCTCCAGCCTCAAGAGGCCAACAACTTATAACAATATCAGTTGTGTTTTCGCTGCAAGACGCGAGGGCCGCGGTTGTTCGTCTCGCGATTCGTCCATCGCGCCGCACTCCCATCATCCCCCTTACTGTCCCCGCACCCCCCCTCGTCTGCCCAGTCTGCTGTTCCTCTTTCCGCTCTCACGCCGCACTCTCTTCGCCCCCTTTCTCCTCGTCCTCATCGCCTTCTCCATCGCTTCCCTCCTGCCTCCCCCCAGATTCCCCCCCTAATGCCTTCTTACATATGAGGTGGTGGGCGAGGTGGATAACGACAATGATGTGGATGAATAGGAGTCCTGGAATATTGCTTGATCTCCGCCAGGATGGTCGTATTGGAAACCAGCTCGTGGGCGAAGGCGGGCGACTGCTGCGGAAAAGCCTTGCGGATGACCTGCTGAGCCCGCGCGGCATGGTGGGAGAAGCGTAGAGGAATGACGAGGAAACAGTGAAGTCTATGGACATCTGGGGATGGCGAGCAGGAGGGATGAGTACTGAGACGAACCGAAACATGCTGACTCACGATGACCTGCGGGTATACATACACACATATAGACATATACCCCTTTGTTTACGTAGCGAGGTAGCCAGGGGCGACTCAAGTTCGACATGCCGCTTATCATCATGAATTCAGACCGAGCTATCAAACCAATGTACATGTCTATCTACGGCAGGTTCGCGTCGTGTCGACCCCGGCGTTGGTTTCTGACACCGCGCTGGATCGTTCAACCTTGAACGATCGGCCATTTCCGTAACGTCCGATCGTTCAACATCGACCGATTCTGGGCCTCCGCCGGCGTTCAAGGTTGAACGCCGGCGTCGGGGTCGCCGCTGGTCGACACGACACGAACCTACTGTAATGTCTATCTATATGGGCCACCGTGCCTCTGGCCACGGAGCGGGCGGGCCCTCAGGTCCTTTGCTTCATCCCCTGAGCCTCAACCCTCTCTCCCGAGGGGTTTCTGAGGGGCCGGGCCTCCGACTTCCTACATCGTTTGGGGGTTCCCGCCGCTCCCATGGGCTCCCCCGATCCTTCTCGCGTAACTCCTTCGGTGCCCCAAGAGAACCCCGAGACGGGCCAAGAGGGCCCCAAGAGGCCCGCAAGACGGCCCAAGGGGGCCCCGAGACACCCACAGATCGCCCCAAGACGCCAAGATGGCCTCAAGACGGCCCAAAAAGCCTCCAAAACGCACCAGGAGGCCTCCCAAGAGGCCCCCCAGAGGCAAACATCACTGGTGTTCCCTGACTCGCCTAGTTGGGTTTCCGACGCTCCAAGATGGCCCAAGCATCCGAGATCGCCTCACGACCGTCCCCAAAGTCCCCCAAGGGCGTCCCAAGACGGCCCAAAGGGCGCCCAACGGACATGTCGAGCCCCCGGCCCCGGGGGGCCCCGGGACCCAAAGAGGCCTCCGACGGCGCTCCAAAGAGGCCCCGTAAGTGCCACCAGGAGGCACCCAACAGACCCCCGACAGCGCCCCCCGAAGAGACCTAAAAAAACATCCCTGAGAATTCAGAATCACAACCCAGGCAGGGTGGCGGGATGGACATATTACCATATATACATATATACATATATAAATTCATGTGTACGTTCGTACACATATAGACACATATATGTGTATACATATATACATATACACATATATATGTATATGTGCATGCATGCATACATTGTTCACTACGTATGCGTACACTGACATATCAGCATGCATGATTACAGGAATATGGACATAGACAAACCAAGGTTATCCTCTCCCATCTCCTACTTATCCTTTCTCATCATCGCCCCCTCCTCCTCCTGCTCGTCTGTTTCCCTGTGGGTCCCCTGCTCAGAATGCACACCAGAAAAGAGCACGGAAAACGGCGGGGGAGGCGCAATCCAGAACGAAACGTAACTGCGAAAAATAAGCCGGGTATGCATCGGAATGGACATGATCGCAAACATGTTCCGACCATGGATGACCATGCTTGATCATGTACAGCTCCTGGTAAGTCGCGGTGTTTTCTCTCGTTCTCAAGACTGCCCAAGACATCTCCAACACGACTTATCAAACTAACAAAACGGCCAAAATAACATTTAATATTGCCCTAAACCCGCCACAATTGCCACCAGAGACCACCGTAAATCGGAGGTGAGGGGGTGAGATCGAAGTGGAACGGAGAGCCCCCCTACCGGGAAATCGATTTCGGTTTCGTGTTCGTGCGTGCCGTGCGTGCGGGCGAGGCGAAACTGCGTGGGCGGGCGAGAGAAAGTCTCCTGTGGCTGTGGCGCGGCCGGACCAAATGACTCCGGTGGCCCGCGGTGTCCTGCCGGTGTCCCGCGAAAGTCCCGGGTGGCTGAGGCGCGGCCGGACCAAATGATTCCCTTCCGGGCGGCCGGTGGCCCGCGGTGTCCCGCCGGTGTCCCGCGAAAGTCCCGCGGTGTCCCGCGGTGCCCCGCGGTGTCCCGCCAGTGTCCCGCGGTGTCCCGCGATGATGATGATGATGATGATGATGATGATGATGATGATGATGATGATGATGATGATGATGATGATGATGGTGATGGTGATGATGATGATGATGATGATGATGACGATGATGATGATGATGATGATGATGATGATGATGATGGTGATGCTGATGATGATGCTGCTGCTGATAATGATGATGACGTCGATGATGATGATGGTGATGCTGCTGCTGATGATGATGATGATGAGGACGATGATGATGATGATGATGATGGTAATATGATGATGATGGTGTCCCGATGATGATGATGATGATGATGATGATGATGATGATGATGATGTCGATGATGACGATGACGATGATGATGATGATGATGCTGATGGTGTCCCGATGATGAGGATGATGATGAGCATGATGATTATGTTGATGACCATGATGATGACGATGATGGTGTCCCGATGGTGATGAGTATGATGATGTTGATGTTGATGATGCTGATTATGATTGTGTCCCGATGATGATGATGTTGATGATGATGAGGTTGATGATGATTATTGCGTCCCGATGATGATGATTAGTATGATGGTGATTGTGATGATGTTGATGATGATGGCGTCCCGATGGTGATGATGATGGTACCAATGATGGTGATGCTGATGTTGTTAATGATGATGATGATGGTGCCCCGATGATGACGACGATGATGATGATGCTGATGATGGTGTTGATGATGCTGCTGATGATGATGATGATGATGTCGATGATGAGGATGAGATGATGCTGATGGTGTCCCGTTGATGATGATGATGATGATGATGATGATGCTAACGATGGTGATCATGATGGTGTCCCGATGATGATGCTGCTGATGATGATGATGATGACGATGACTGTGTCCCGATGCTGCTGATGATGCTGATGATGTTGATGATGATGATTGTGATGATGGTGATGATGATGATGGTGGTGTCCCGATGATGTTGATGACCGTGATGATGATGATGTTGGTGTTGATGATGAGGACGGTGTCCCGATTATGATGACGTTGGTGATGATGATGTTGATGGTGATGTTGTTGTTGATGATGATGATGATGACGTTGATTGTGAGAGCGGTTGTGATATCGATAGTGAAATCGATAGTGAGACCGAATGTGATATCGATTGTGAGATCGATTGTGAGATCGATAGTCAAATCAATTGTGAGATAGATCGAGTGAGATCGATTGTGAGATCGATCGAGGGAGATCGATCGAGCGAGACCGATACTGAGATCGATAGTGAGATCGATAGTGAGACCGATCGAGTGAGACGTTGGTTCCTCCCCCCCCCAAACCTCCTTATCACCCGAAGGGTGGTCGTATAGGTATCCAACACCCTATCTTTCTTCGGCATACCCCCGATATCATCTTTTATGACCGCGTGCTGCGCAGTTGCTTATCGTGTCTTAGAGGGACACCTTCGCAGCTCAGAGTCTCCATGGCGACGTCCTGGTCCACATGCAGCGCAATGAACTTGTTACATGTTCGGCGCAATGACTAGAACGTCACAGAACTGGCTACCGCCGTCCACACTTACGGAGTATAGCTCGAGCAGTCGACCGATCTTGATGCCCTTGAGGTTGCAGACTCAAACCTTCGACGATGTCCGATCCAATCGTATGACACATAGCTCTGTAGGTGATCTAAATCTCGAGATCAGGTCGCCACACAATTCGAATTGCAACTGAGTAGCTGCCATGTGCCGAATATAGCTTGAGTTGTACACCTTCTCAACGCTGTCAATAATGTAGGCGAAAGCTGGCGACGGTGTCTGATCCAATGGTGCACCGACGAGCTCTTTACCTGCCGTGAATCTCGGTATCAAGTCGGACAACCACACGCGTGCATGACATAGGTCTCCAAGGCGCGTTACAGCCGACCACGGTGGCGGACATGCGCGAGAGCGCTTCTGATTCTATCGTTTGCGTGTGATGATAACATAGCTTGGAGGGCGCGAGTTTGCTCCCTCTGATTCGTCGACGCCCCCTGTCCAGGCCACCCTGCTTAAACGAGAGAGAGAGAGAGAGAAATAAAGGAAGAGAGAAAAAGAGGGAAAAACACACACACATGCCTATACCTGGGACCCTTTCTTCGCACCCCTCTTCAAAAGCAAGGAGGTCACTGAACGGAGGAGGAGGGCGGAGAGACGGGTAGACAGAGGAGTCCCAGGTCACTGAAATGGTGTGGGTGGGTGGGCGGCGGGGAACTAAAGAAACCAACGTCGATCCCGATATGCAACCGACAACGATGGGTGGAGAAGGCGGAAATGAGAGCGAAACGATGGGGTGGCCAGTATTGAAATGCAAACGAATATGCGGGTGGTTGGCATGAACCATGTCTGCCAACACCATGGCTGCAAAACTTCAATCTCCGGGCGGAGGACCCGCACATTTGCAATGGCGAGTGTCGCCGTTGTGGGCATCGCATGTAAAGGATCTCCTGACGGGGCCACGAAACGTGTGATGGGTCTGCCGGAATTGAGCGGGGCGACCATGCGGACGCTGCCACTGGCGCTGTAAACGCAGCCCCATATAATTAGGGCCACGAAGCGTGTGGCGGGTGTGCCGAAATGGGGTGGGGCCGCCACGCGGGCGCTGTCACTGGGAAATTCGATGGAATTCCCTGTGGTGCCACGAGGCGTGGCGCGCGGGCCCTGGAACTGGGGCCTTCGGTGGAATTTCTTATAAGGCCGCGAAAAATGTCATGGGTGTGCCAATCTGGGTGGGGCGGCCGCATGTGGCACATGCCATTGGGGCCTTGGTGGAACTCCTCATGGGACCGCGGAGCGCGCGAGGGGCGTGCCAGAATTGGCGGGGCGGCCGCTGGGGCACCCCCCTCGGGGGGCTTCGGTGGGGCCCCCTATAGAACTACGAAGCGCGCGAAGGGTGTGCCGAAATTGGCCCCCGGGGGGCGTGCCACATGCGGCCGCCCACCTTTAGGCGTGTGAAGGATGCGCCCAGCCGTCCAGCCACCAACGACATGTAAACCCCGTCGGATCGGGACCCTGACTGACCTAGAGTCAACATTCACTGGAGGAGCGCAAACACTTTCTAACCATTCGGACTCCGTGCACGTCGAGGTTGAGCTGAAAAAGACTGCGCGCTATCTACCACATTCGACCAGGGCCTGGGTAGACGCGAAACGGACCAGGGCCAAGGCCTGATGAGAAGGAGGCCAAGGGGCAGGAGAAGAGGGGGGACCCTGACAGTCCCCGCAAACCTTGAGAGGGCCAGGTGGACCCCGAAACCTACTCGCAAGAGGCTTGTCCTGACCATCCCAACCTTGAGTTCAAACTTGTGCGCGCGAAGCCTTTCTAACTCGGGGACTTTGGCCTGTTGGCCGCATGCCCCGTCGTTTTGTTAAATGAATCAGCTGTTCTATTCTATTCCTGATCCATGAATTCTGGGGAAAATGAGTGACGCCGTGCTCGGCAAGCAAGACGCTTGTCATTCGTCGCAGATCCGTTTGGGAGCCCGACGGAGCACGCGCTGCGCCGGCGTGCCACCCCTTGGCGACGCGCGTGAAATCGAGTACATAGATCGTGGATCTAGCGCGAAGCCCAAGGTCCACTCGAAAGCCCGACGCCGCCCCCGCGGGACCCGTCGGCCCGGCCCCGCCCGGGGCCCTAAGCAAAAAAAGCCTCGGGGGCGCAGGGGGCAAAGGAATCCCAACAAAAACGGCCACGGCGTTTCCTACTCTCCTGAGCCCACCGTCGTGGGTGTCCACGCCACCCGAGGCGCCCCTGCGACCGTTGGGCTGCCCTGCGACCCGCTGCCCCAGCATCCCGGTCCGAGCTGGCCCTAAGACTGGCCACCCGCGAAGAATGACCCTTCACTAGCGGGCGTTGCGACGCGACCCCGCGCGTCGGGGGCGACCTTTCGCAGCCGGAAACAAAGGCATGCATCAAGTTCGGCGATCGCATGGGGCCGCACTTATCCGATTGAACGAAAGCTGGGGGCCTCAACTTTCACTGCGCGCCCAACTGCGACGCAGCGGGTGTCGCGCCAGGGCCTTCGCCAAACACGTCGCGCTCGTTGGGGCCCGCGAGCTCGACCTCGAGCTTCCTCTCCTGCGCCCGGGAACCGCCTTTCGAAATGGCGGCCGCCCACTCCGAGAATTGCCCGCCCTTCTTGGCGAAGAGCAGCGACTTGAGCGCGCAGCGGTGTCTCGACCCATCCGCTTTTCATATATATATAATTACGTTTGTTTTGTGTGTTTCTTCTTCCAAGCCGCTTCATCAAATGAGACCCGCTGCCCCCCGCAAGAGCAGCGCGCTGAGGGCGGGGTCGAACTCGCCCAGCAGCGGCTGTGCCTGGTCCGAGCCAACGGAAGCGTCCGTGGCGAACTCCCGCGTGCTTCGCGGCGCTCCCATCGCTCGGTACCTGACACTCCGAAATCGCCTTCTGTGCCCACCCATTTGAAGAGCGCTGCAGGAGACAGCGGGCTTCGACCGCAACACTGCGTTGTCCAGTAGATACGTGTTGCAGCGCTTGCAACGTTCTGGCCCAATCCAAGGACGCTGATGCCCGCGGCCAGGGGCAACGAAGCCACGTGTCCAGCCAATGAGATAAGCGCGATTTTTGGTGGTAGCATCCAGGCCTGGACCAGAGCCTGGGCAACGGGGCGCCTCGAGGAAGGAAAGGTACCTGCGTCGCTGTGCAAAGCTTGCTCAGCACGACAGTCCCGAAGCTTCCCGCCACCGGATGCACGCATGATGCCGAGTCACGAAGCCCCGTTCTCCGAATCTTGGTGGCCCCGTTTTTGACGGGCTTGTCGCCGGAGCGCAGTGTCGGAGACGTGCAAGCTCTTCCCCTGACATCTGTACTCTTTTCCGCGCAATTTTTCCCCGCGGCGCCGACCTCCTGATCCATGCCGAACTAGGTTGCATGCGCTGCTGCTTTGATCTCGATGCCTTTTCCGCCGGCGGCGTTTGAAAACGGTGGTCGCATCGGAAACAATAGCATTAGTGCCACCATTGCCCAGCCTAAGCTTGTGAACCCTCTGGCAGTGGCGACGGCCGGCTCTGCCGGCGCGTCTCGAGCGCGCCTCCGGCTGCAAGCAACCCTGTCAAGCAAACCCTTGATCCAAATCTGCTCGGACATGGGCGGGCGCGCGATCGCCAACTTCCCGCAAACCACTGCCGTGACATATACTTAGAAAATCTCGTTCCGCTTCTCGAACCCTGAATGACCGGCTCGGCGTCCTGTAGAGGCGCCGAAAAAATAATCGAACTGCGAAAAGCGCCCGCTGCTCCGGGAAAAACTGCATCTCCAAGACAAACACCGCTGGAGGGTGGCCCTTTTCGAGAGCACACTCCGCGAGAATCGGCAACTCGACCCCGCCATGAAAGGCCTCCGCGCGCAGCGGCGCCTGTCCGCGCAGAGTGCGCGGGCCGGCGTGGATCTCGCCCTCTACCGCCCGCGCGAAAACCCCCGCCGCGCGCTGTTGTTAGCCACGACCGCGCCCCAGTAGTCGCCCTGCTGGGATGCCCACTCCCGAACGAGCGGTTCACGGGCGAACGACCATGCCCGGCGAGCCAGGTCGAGCCGCCCGGTGTAACTATCTCCACCCGACTGTTCGTCGAGCAAACGACCGAGTGCACAAAGAACCGGCTAGGCCCAAACAGAGCCCTCCCCAATCATCTTGAACAGCCCGCTCAGCTCCAAGATCGCCTGATCTGGCAGCCTTGCGAAATCCAGTGGTGAGATTTTCAACTCCCATGCCCGCGCGGGGCTGCATGCGTGATGCCGCGCTCCTTATCCCCTCGATAGGCAGGGGTTCGAGCTGAGCGAGTTGCGCATGCTTCTCCGTCATCATGTCGCATGCCCCCATGATCTCGTCGAAGCCTGTGTGCGAAGAATTTCGCAGGTACTACCACTTGCCAATCTGGCGGTCGATGATGTCAACGGGGTGCGCCTACTGTTCGATGTGAAACCCGTCCTGCTCTGGGGCCAAATCCTTGATGGACCTGCGCGCCGTTCCCTATCTCTGCAGGGACGCGATCCACTCCTGGAAGTGCCTAAAGGAGGCTGACGAGGCTCGGTTCTGAGCCCTCCTCGCCGACCTCCAGGCGACCTCCTCGATCACCTCCAGCTCCTCCACGCGAAGGCCTGACACCATGCCTGCGCATGAAGCTCACGAGCACCTGTCACGAACAACTTGCTCCTCCCGCGAAACAGGCACCTGAACCTTCCAAAAGCCGCTCCGCAAGACATTGACCAGCCCGAACAAGGTGCGGCATCTGCACAACTCCGTTGCCACGACGACGATGACAACAAGCTTGCTTGAACACTGTGGCACCTTCCCCACCACGCGGCGACGCCGTCTTGCAAGGGCTGGCTGCGTACGTGCTCGGACACCTTCAGTGTACCGCCCTCCGTGCTGACACCATGGGCCCTCGATCTCTGGGGGGGGGTCCACTCCATGATGGCTGGTGATCGCTATCCCCGCTGTGTCGGCACACCGTGAAAAGCATCCGCTGATCGGCAAGATATGTTTGCCACCAGCTGCATTTGCACTAGACTGTCTGATGGGGCTCCAGACGTCATGGTGAGTGTGCGATGGCCAAGGAGCTTGAGCCGAACACAATACCCACGTGGAATCGGATAAGTGGAAGCCGGGCAAGGCGAAGGCAACAGCAGAGGCACACGCAGGCGAATCGATTTGCTCGCCATCCGTGCTGACTCCCGAGTCCCGAGGACGCTCGACGGTGGGGCGGACGCATGTGGTACACCACCACGAAGCCTTCGGTGGAGCTCCCTATGGGGCCACGAGACTTGTGAGTGGTGTGCTGGAATTGGTGGAGCGGCCGCATGTGGTACACCCCCTTGGGGCCTTCGGTGGAGCTCTATATGATGGGCACGAAACATGCGGGGTGCCGAACTGGGTGGCATGCGGGGAACACAGGCCGGCATGCAAGGAAGGAAGGGGGGGAGAGGGAGATTCGGGGCACTGCCTCTTCAAAGCGAGGACACAACACCACAAGATAGTAGGGAAAACGCCAAACAATTGGTTATGGTGGTTGGCTCTTGTACTTTCTCAAGTAGAGAACGAATTAGACATGACGGCGTGTGGAAACACATGGCCTTCTGCAACCGGGTGTAGTAGAGCAGGAGCTGTGTCAAGACCTGCTTCAGAATCTCCATCCCATTGCTGAAATTCGTGAACGACACCATCACGTACCTGTACAGAAGATCGAACATACATGATACATACGTCTCAGCAGCCCGTAACAGACCTAACCGAAGTTGTGCAGCCATCCAATCAGACCACATCGAACAGTTGGCAACTAAGAGACGAAACGCTTCAGGCGCACTTGTGGGCCCATTGCTCATGCGAGGACAAAGAAGATACGATTGGCGTACCTCACCACAACACGTTTCACTTGGAACGCCTGGTGAATCAACCTGCCGCAAACAAACTCTTTCATCGACTCGTGGCCAAGAAGATACAACAACGCATGCCCTGCGCCAATATTTGAAGTCCCGAAGCGGTGCGGTGACAGACCGTGCGGTGACCTCGAAATCCCCCCACGCCTCACCGCACGGTCCGTCACCGCACGGTCTTGGGACCCTGGAGGCCCCTGTCGCCCGAGACATCCTCGGAGAAGGACTCGAGTCCCAAAACAGAGCGGTGACCCCAATCCCCACCGACTCCCCACCGACTCACCCCGTTTGGGGGCCCCCGATAATCTCTCAATGGCGCACCCCCCCCCAGAGAGTCTGGAGTGCGACCCCTCTGCAATGAAAGCTCCCTTTTCAAGCTGGCACCTCTATCCCCTTCACTCTCTCCGTCCCTCCCCCTCCTTAATCCCCGTCCCAACTTCGATGTTCTACGCTGCTGGCATGACCTCGAAGAGAATGTTGTACCGTTCACGCTGGACACGGGCGCCGCTTCCAAAAGGTACTCCGTGACAGATCAAGTATGTGGGTACGGGCCAGAGGATGTGTTACCTCTGCTCGGGTGGCTTTTCGTTGTGATCTGGACAGAGGCCACCAAAGGATTATTCACCGAGCATGGCCGCCAGGATTGCTTGAGTGGGAAAAGATCCCCCTCCCCGCTTCCCTGGTCCCCCAGCTTCCCCCCCCCCCCTCACCCCCTCCAACATGCCCCATGGGACCCACATGGCGCCCTCCGCCGCCCCGGCTGTCTGGCCTGGCTCAGCTCTGACTGGCTGGGGACGCGAAGCGTCCATCAGTGTAGCGCAGACCACTCCCAGCCTTTCTCACAGATGCTATCTTCAAACCTCTTTGTCTCCGCACGTTCTTTGCATTACATGTGCTTTCGTCTTTTTGTTTATTGTTCCGCCCCTACCATCTGAACGACCAGGCTAAGGTAGGGAGGGACGGCTTTTGTCCATCATAACTTCCTGCAAATGTAGTGGTCAAGGCTTCCATACCCTGATGTATGCACATCGGCAATCATCAATCTTGCGCAGAAGCAATCATACAAAATGACAACATGTGGGCCCGATGCTGCCAACAAAGACTGCGTCGACGTGCTTTAAACGTCTGGCTTCACGGTCCTGACTGAAGCATGAGAAGCAAGGACTGTGTGGACGTGGGTAAGAAAGACATGGAGGTTGGGGCAAGGAGGAGGGAGGAAGAACGCAGGTCTGAGAGAAATCCGCCGATCAGGCGTGTGAGTTTCTGAGAGCGTGGACTTGAGCTCGCTCACGCTCCGCTCTGCAGGGGGGGGGGGGGGGCGCACGTTATTTCCGATGTCATTTCCGATGTGTTTCGCTACACGGGGATATTTCCAACGTCATTTCCGACGTTTTTCGGTACCCGGGGACAGGGGGGTATAGAAAACTCCACTTCCGGAGCCCCGACAGCCCAAGACAGCCCAAGAGGAAGCCAAGAGAGGCCCCAGAGACCCCCTAGACACTGCAAGAGGGCCCCGAATCGCCGAAGCATCGCTCGAACCGCCCCAGATGCCCCGAAGACAGTTCCAGAAACCTCTAAGACGTCCCCAGGATCCCTCACGACACTTCCCAAGAATGCCCAAGACTGACAAATAGACCCATTCCCTTGGGAAAACGTATATGTTTGGCATATTCGTTTCTTGGGCCTTCACAATGTCCAAGACGGCTCGCTCTCACCCCCCCTGGATCGGCGGCACTGGCCGGAGGCCAGCCCAATACAAAAAAGACGTCCCGCCTGTCTCCACGGGGCCGTCACACACAACCAAATAGTGGAACAAGATCTTGCATCTGACCGGGTGCGTGGGTCCAAACGAATTCGTGGGCGGGCGGGTGCTGATGGATGCGGTCCGTTTCCCTCTTCCAGTTCTGCTTGAAATTCCGCACGACCTGCTGGAGCTTCGTTGCGTTTGTCCTCCTGCTGCCATCACTGCACCTCATCTTCCTCCATGTCCTCCTCTTGCTGGGCATGCTTCTGATCACCTACTTGCGCACGACCTCCACGAAGCAAAGATGCTGACGAAGCCTCAGTCGAAACGGGCTGGAAACAGCGTAAACCCATTGAACATCGAATGTTTGGGGATAGCCAGCAATTGCCTCTTCGTGCGCGCCACCCGATGGAATGGTGGAGGCGGATGGAAGTTAGACCAGAGCGAGGGCACCATGGCTAGTCCGCCCCGAATCCAGACTGTGGCCCAAACAAAACCTCACCCCGATCGAGATTGCCTGCGTGGTACCGTCACGCTCGCAGGAAAGAGCGTTCTGAATATCTGAGCCTTTTTGATGAAAAGGATAAGAAAAAACATTAAATGAACTCGAAGACAAATAGGTGGCATGGGACTCCCGTGGGACAGCCTCTTCGCTCGTTTTGCAAGTCGCCACAACATAATCCCTTGTCAATCGCCCTGATTCGGAATTCGATTAACAAGTCGCACACATCGATTCCATTTGTAATACACAAAGTAAAGACAACTATCTGAAAATCACCCCCCTCAAACAAATCCTTTTAAAAGAGAGCTGGAAAAAAATTGGACCGACCGGAACAATCAAAACAAAAAGAAAAATGACCGTGGTGGATCCACCTTTCATGGGATCTAATACGCGTGGTTCCATCCCAGATTATATTACAACCGGCTCCTTCCCTGAACGAAATGCATCCGAGGTGGCACGATTTACAAGTTGATGCGCAATGTGGATTACACATCCCCTGCGTGCGACTTTACATTAGGGTTCCTTGTGGGCGAATTACATGTTAAATTATATCGTGTGGGGGGGCTCCATCCATGTAAGGATTCTATTATAGGCGGCCGCGCCTTTTAATCAGGTTATGTTACGAGGTGGGTCGCAGCCTCCCAATGAGAGGTGGATCAATCCCGAATTGTATTCTTTAGAAAATGGCTCCATTCCCAACGAACGAGCGGTCACCAAAGCGGACAGCCGTCCGGAACTACCTAAGACCTGCTGGGCGAGGCCGTGGCCTCCTGGCTCCATTCCCAAAATCATTCAAGTAGAAGCGGATCCACCTTGCAGAATTACATCCCAAGCGGCTCGATCCCTAAAAAGATTATATCAGAAATGAACCCACCTCAAACAGAGTCATACACATGAGCATTCAATCCGTTATAAAATCCTATCAAGGAAAGGGTTCACCTCTGATAGTATCCTATGAGAGGCGGGCCCACCTGTAAAAGGAACCCGAACAATAATGGATTCGCGCATTAAGAATACAAGTAAAGGTTGGCCCACCACTACTACAACCCAAGTAGAGGTGGATCCATGTCCAGTGGACTCCTGTCCAGGATGCAACCACTCGGAATACAATGCGACCAGGGAAGTGGATATACCTTTATTTGAATTCCATTGGGAACGGAGCCACCTCTAATATGGTCGTATTAGGAGATGGATCTACCTCTCATAAGATTCGGTTGGAGGTGGCTGCGATCCACCTCTGGTAGAACCTAATGAGAGAGGGAATCGCCTGTAATACAACCCGTTTGGGGATGGAGGCACCTCCACACAATAGAGTTCAAGATGTAATTTCCCATAAGAATTGACCCCGTGTCAACGGGATTCGAGTTGCGACCAGTACACTGGACATACACGCGTTCACCGCCCACAAAAAGAAGCATATTGAACAACTGCGCTAAACATGATTATATGTGGAACCCGCACGCTAACAATCAATGTGCAAATCGCGCTAATCTCGAAAACGGAACTCCGTACGTTGGCAGATAATGCGGACGAGGCGTGATGAAGACCTGTGATATGGACGGAGGAAGGACCACTGTGTACCGATGGTGGTAACATGCGGAAACAACACCACAGGAGGGTGACACCATACTACATGAAACTCATGAACTATCGCACAACGGGTGTATGTTTCTATTTGCATGCGTATCCATAGGCTGCTCGGTGTTGCACTACTGACTAATGCGTGATGCCCCTTCGGCCAATGCAATGCAATGCAACCTTGTCTAACACGGAAATAAGAAACACCATGCCCTTCAAACCCCTGAATATTGGGCGCATGTGTGATGCTGCTTCTCCGAACCACACGCGTGATGGGTTCGACCCGAGACGGCCGTATCGAATGAGACATCGGATAACTTCGAACACACAACCAACGAACCAATTGAACCTCTCATGCATTTACCAAGCACACACATTTGCGTTCAACAACGATTGCCGCATACGCGATGGACCAACATCTCTCGAATGTGCAGGGGTCGTTACGGAGGAGGAATGACACCATACTACATGAAACTCATGAACTATCGCACAACGGGTGTATGTTTCTATTTGCATGCGTATCCATGGGCTGCTCGGTATTGCACTACTGACTAATGCGTGATGCCCCTTCGGCCAATGCAATGCACTGCAACCTTGTCTAACACGGAAATAAGAAACACCATGCCCTTCAAACCTCTGAATATTGGGCGCATGTGTGATGCTGCTTCTCCGAACCACACCCGTGATGGGTTCGACCCGAGACGGCCGTATCGAATGAGACATCGGATAACTTCGAAAACACAACCAACGAACCAATTGAACCTCTCATGCAATTACCAAACACACACATTTGCGTTCAACAACGATTGCCGCATACGCGATGGACCAACATCTCTCGAATGTGCAGGGGTCGTTACGGAATAGTTTAGGCATCGACTGGATAATTTCAAAGGCTGTGGCTGGATGGCGCTCAAAATGGGCTCTCACATCCGCAGGCGCCCAGTCGTTTGCTCTAGTGGATCCAACCACAGAAACACCACCTTGTCACTGGACGACGCTCCGAACAGCCGACTCCAACTCACGGCAAACATCAGATGGGCTTCGACCGAGCATGTTGCCACCTCCTCAAGCGGGCCTGGTGACAACAACCAGAACTATAGAATCTGAGCCAACCTGTTACCTTCAGGTAGAGCAGAAAATCTCGAAGACACTGGAGGGCAATGCAGTTCGATGTGATGCCGTCATGCGACGCACATACACGGGGCCACCATCACCTGGCCATCGAGACGCAGAATCATTTCAGGCGCGTGCAGCTGCGCTCCAATGGCCTCATCGAGCACATACGCGGAGGCAGATGCCACACCTAACACGCCAACGTCCCCATTCGTGCTCTGTCGACGCTCGCGACCAGGGAACGACCAGAGTGCCGTCGGCGGCTCCAGCCAACGCCATCAACTTCTGGAAAAACTGAACGTTACGTCTGCCATTGGAAAGTATGCACTTCCGTTCTCTACCTCCACACTCTCAATTTCAGTATTGTCAGCGAAGGCGCAGGCGTGGAAGGGTTTACCCCTCCCCCTGCTCCCTCCCCCTGGACGGGGCGTTGGCCCCGGAGGGTTGCCTCGGTGTGTGGGCGTCACGTCGGGGCCCCGGGGGAACTAACACCCGCTCAGTCGTCCTTCGGGGCGCCGCGGCGGGTAGGGTCGGGTCCTGGGGGGTCGGGCTGTCCCGCTTGGCCGCTCGGGCCAGGGGGGCAGCGTGACCCTCAGGGTACGGCCTCACCTGCCGCGAAAAACCACCCACTGGCGGGGGGCGGTGGGTGCTGTTCGCTAAACGCCTGGGGTCCTGTCCGCCCCAGGGCCAGTCTCAGCACTCGGGTCACCTCGCACCAAAGAGTGGTCGGGGGAGGCTCACGGATGCGTGCCACATGGTCCCCCTTGGGCAAGGGGACCTGCGGGGGTGGTTCTGGGCTCCAGTCAGTCTCGCGCCAGGTGACCCGCTTGTCCGCCCGAGGGAGTTCCAAGGTCCCGACCTGCAGAGGCAAGCGGAGGCTTGGGTCGGCACTTGGGGGGGTGTCGTTATTTGAGTGAGCCGTGCGGAGGGACTCGCCTGCGGCCTTGCGTTGCTCTAGGGTGAACGCTCAGCTCTTTTTTCCTGGCCGCTCGGAGGAACTGTTTGGGGCTGTCATCGCGCCCGACCGCTCTCAGTCATAGGTGAACGATGTGGCCACGCATTCGAGCGCACCCTGCTCTTGCGCGCTGTTTTTTTTTAGATTTCGCATCGCGAAGGGGCCAATTCCAAAAACCCCTGGACGGGGCGTTTCGCGATCCATTGAAGCGTCCAAAACGGTCTCGGCAGAAGGCACAGATCATTGGTTTTACTGAGGTTCTTGACCCGTTTTGGCCTCCCGGGGGGGGGGGGAAATCCATCCCCCTTCGTTGATCGATATCCTCCGGGATGGCCCCAGAATGGCCTCCGAGGCTCCCCAGAGCGCCCCAAGAGCGCCCCAAGAGGCGCACAGGAGGCTGCCAGAGGCCCCCAAGAGGTTCCCAAGAGGCTCCGAAGAGACCCTCGACAGGGTTCCAAGAGGCTCTCTCGCGGTGCCCACGACGCTCTCAGAGGCCCTTTGGACTGCCAAGAGGCCCCCAAGACGCTCCAAGAGGACTCCAGGAGCTTTCAAGGGGCATCCGAAGAGACTCCGAACGGCATCCAAGAGGCTTCTGGCGATGTTGCTCGCCTTCCTCCTACTCCTCCGCCTCCTCCTCCTCCCTCCTCCCTGTTCCCCCTCCCCCTCCCCTTCGAGCTGCCACGTACAAGACAAACAAATCCCACCAGCCCTTTTTTATGGCGTGAGTGTTTCAGGTGACCCCTCCGTTTTCCCCTTCTGGGAAGGGTTTATATATGCCCCCTATTAATCAATGCCCCCTCCCACAGGCGACGGCGGGCAGGCAACCCCGACCAACGAGCACCCCCACACCATCTCATGTAAAGAACAATACAACATGCACTTTGCCTCCAAATCTGGCGCATGCGCGGGCGCCCCGCGACCACTTTGCATTGTTTGTTGACAGGGGGCTGCAGGGGTGTCGGCATATTGCTTTCGGCGCGCAGGCCAACCATCCCTGTCAGCAAAGCAATACAAGCGTACTCTTTGGCTGCAAATCGGGAGCATGGGCAAAGCGCTCTTTTCTCTGAGCTCTCATCGGTTTCACGTCTCCTCAAGATGTCACAACTAGTCCATCGGTGCTGGTGCTTTGCGCTCCCTGGAAGAGCCGCCCTTGTCACAGAATGCTCAGCACTTCGCTTCAGGGGGATTCGAGATCCTGAACTCCAGTGGCCAGGGCCCCTAGCACCTGGGGTCCCTATTGGTTCCCCGTAGCTGGCGCACCTGGCGCGGCTGGAGCACGTGGCACAGTTGACGCACGTGGAGCACGTGCCACACCTGGCATGCTTGGGCCTTCAGAAAGCCTGGTGCACCTGGAACCCGTGGCGCGCATGGCATGTGCGGCATTCCTGAACGATCTGCTGACACTCGGGTGTTACTTCTGTGTTGGGAGGGCGGGTGGGAGTGAGCTAGACGGCCTACTACTATCTAGGAGGGAAGCCTGACACCTCCCGAACCCCATCCCCCTGGACCTGAACGGGGGAGGGCGCGGGTAGTTAAAGCGTCCAAGACGGTCTCGGCGAGAGGCCCAATCATTAATTTCACTAAGGTTTTGGCCCAATGTTGGCCTCCTATGGGGGGGGGGGCCTCATTGAGTACTCACCCTGCTTAGATCGATCTCCTCCGAGATGGCACCCAAGGCTCCCAAGAGTCCCCCACGAGGCGCCAAGGGGGTGGCCCCCAAGGTACACCCAAGAGGTCCCCAAGAGGCTCCGAAGAGACCCTCGAGAGAGGCCCAGAAAGGCTCCCCAGAGGCACTCAAGACACTTCAATAGGCCCCCTAGGCCGCCAAGAGGCCCCCAAGACGCCCCAACAGGCCTGCAAAAAGCTTTCGAGAGGCATCCCAAGCGACTCCGAGAAGCATCCAAGAGGCCTGGCCGTTCTGTACGCCCTCCTCCTCCTCCTCCTGTTCATGCTCCTCTTCTTCATCCTTGTAATCCTCCTCCTCCCTCCTCCCTTCCCCTTCCCCCTCCTCCTCTGGTTCCTTCTTACATCCTCACCCTCATCGGGTATGACGCCTTCCAGCCTTCTACACTGCGTGCTCCCCCACATGTCTGAGTTGGGCAACTCGCCTGCGCACCTTTTCTGGATGGGCTGGTGGGGCTACGCGAAACGTCTAGAATATGTCTATTCTCGACCTCCACACTCTCACGTTCAGCGTTCTCGACGCAGGTGCAGGCGATGCGGGCCCCGAAGCTGACGATATAGCGAGTCGACTTGGGTACTTGTAATGTAAGACCGCATCAAACTAGGCTACGGTCCACAAGCTTTCACTCTTTAGCTCGGCTGTCTGGAAAATCCCACTAGCAGTGTCAGGTGGTCCTGTCCTACAGGCATCGGGAACCTCGCCACACCACTTGACAACCTTTGTCGCAACACGGTTTTGGCAACCGAAGAGCCTCAAACACCTCATGCGCTCACGGAAGACGACCCGAGAACTGCTCCCTCCACTGGCACAACGCACAAAAAGGAAGGCAAGAACTACGGGGCCGGAAACGGGCCTGCTCCATCTTGGCAACGTCCACGCGCGGTGGTGGCGCTGGGCGGACAGGTGCGAAGCAACGAAATCAACGGGGGCGGGTACCCACGATGCCGATGCAGAAGCAATGAGCTCAGCGATATCCCGATTCGTGTTCTGCTTGCTGAAAACTAGATGTGAAATGTATGAAACGCGATGCACTGAACTGCTACGCCGTGAGGTGCCTTGCATTGCAACGCATACTACAATACACGAGTGCGTAGCACAATGCCGCCTGGCATAATACCATTGTGTGGCAGCCTCGTGCAGTACTGAACGACATACTATACCATTGCATTGAACATCATTGCTGGTCTTGCCATATGTCGAATATCATGGCGCAGCATGGCGTTCTATAACCAATCATGGCGAGGCGCACCAAAAAAACGCATAACGTATGACATCGCACAACGCATCATTCCTACGATGTATCCGAACGTAACATAACATAACCCTTGCGCGAATAGCCAGCGCCAGTGCTGCGAGGAACTGGTCTGCCAGAGGCTCCGAAACGGCGTTTCTCGTCACAGCGGAGATGTTTGCCGCTCGCAGCGCAAACGTTCGCCAGCGTGGGCACCCAAACAGTGCGTTACTTTCCTCTGGATGGAAACAACATGTGATGTACAACCTGCGTGGTGCAAGCTATGTCGTGCAACTTATGTGGTGCACTAGACGTGGCGCAAGCTTTATGGAACAAGTTATGGCTATGTGGTGCAACCCATGTGGTACAATCTATGTGGTGCCAACTAGGTGTAGTAGTATACGTGGTGCAATATATGTTGCGCCGTGTGACTGGTGCAATAGCTCTATGCGTTGCAAGCTATGTGGTGCACTCGAGTGTGCGGCGCAATATGTGCAAGGTGTGCGTTGCAAGCTGTGTGGTGAAATATCTGTGATGCACAATGTGGTGCGCCCAACGAACGGAACGCTCAAGATGCGCCCACGGACGGGAACCAGGTGAAACCCCAGCAAACCCCAGCAACACACGGGGCGCCTCGAAAGGGCACCGACAAAGCACAATGCGAAACTCCAGCACACCCGTCGAAGGACCAAAATACCGCCGGTCAAGTGCCCGAAAGCAATCTCTGATTGGGGAACGATCGTCCTTTCGGCGAGCGGCACGTGCAACCGTCCCGTCTTGTTTCCCGGGGATGGCATGAAGAGCGACGTAGGAGCGCACGGACAGATTGTGGAGGAATCGAACTACTAGATGGCTGTCAACATGGTGACCGAAGGGCACACTGGCTACGCGTGCTCAAACCCAACGTGCTCGTTTATCTGTTGCCACTGCTAGCGTGGTGCGCACAACTCGAATGCGGCAGACCACTTGTTCACGTGGCCGCTCACGCCCGAGAGTGCCGCGGGCAGCACGCGCGCGACTGCCTAGCCTGTCCAACATCGGAAGCGGTTACAAGGGGGGCGTCCAGGGAAACAACCGCAAATCATGGCCCGGGTCTTCCAGGGAAACGCCGCGGCCCCAGCCACGATGCCCACCCCCTCGGAGCCATCCCCCTCGCCTTGGCCACCCCCGGCAACGGCAGCTTCTGCTGGCGTCGCCCGGTGACCTGCAATTTTTTGTTGGTCCGCGGCCGCAGGAGGGTCGGACGGCTGTCGAGCAGCGGCGGGGCGCGCCAGAGAGGCACGAGGAGAAGAGGACGCGCTGAAGCGCGAGGCGGCCGGAGAGGCCCGGGAGGGGCGAGGGGGCCACACGCAGGCCATGGAGGTCCGCGCGTGCGTGCCGAAGTGCAGGTCCTTGGATCTCAGGCCAAGCAGTAGGCCGGAGCCGCACGTGGAACCCGTGGGGGGGCACGGCAAGGGGAAGGTCCAACCGAAGAACACCGTCACTCAACCCGAAGCAAAAACAGGCGCGAGTGTCCGCTATGGAATCCGCTCATTGAAGTCTGAGGAGACGAGCAATCATTGGGACCCTGAAGCGCGAAAGCCGCGCGAGTGTTAGGCCGCGAACGACGACCAGGGATGTGGAGCGCACCAGGGGCTGGCACCGGAGGCGCCGCCAATGGGGGGCCAACGCCGATCCGAGGAATCCGCGCGGACATTCGAAAACCTGTGTCTGCGCTGCGTTTAGCTCTACACACGAATCGCGCCGGCGCCCCATCCGCGCCGTCTGAGCCCTCCAAGGCAGCGGAGGAGGAGGAGGAGGAGGAGGAGGAGGAGGAGGAGGAGGAGGGGAAGGAGGAGCAGGAGGAGGCGGAGGAGGAGGAGCAGGGAGGAGGAGGAGGAGGAGGGGGAGGAGGCAGGAGGAGGAGGAAGAGAAGCAGGAGAAGGAGGAGGAGGCAGGAAAGAACGAGGAGGCGGAGGAGGAGGAGGAGGCAGGAGGAGGGGAAGGAGGAGGAGGAAGAGGAGGAGGAGGGCAAGGCCATAGAAAGGGGGGCAAGCGGACACGACACGAGCAAGGGACAAGAGAAGAGGGCAAGCGGACACGAAGCGAAGGGGAGGGAGAGCCCACGACCGTCCATCACCTGGCCTGGAGCGAAGAAACGGGGCGAGGGTGGGGGCGCGCCTGGCCGTTTGCCGCAGGCGGGCGGCAGCAGCACGTTGGAATGCTGCGATCCCCTGTCCTGCGCCCTTCAGACTATGGTAAACACTGTGCATGGTGTCAATGTAAAGAGCAAGAGAAAGCAACTGCGAAGAAGAAGAAGGAACACAGGGAAAACGCACAAACTACGCTCCTCGCATCTTCAACTCCATTGGGAAGGAAGGGGAGACGAGAACGCACTGAGCGCGCGAGGACGTCGCAACAAATGACATGCATGAGAGTGTCCTGACACGACGCTTGACAAAAGGGACAGTCGCGAGTCGGCCCTCGAAACCGACCCGAGGTGCACCAGGCGTTACTGACAGTTTTAAGGCAAGAGGAGGCGAGGAAGGAGGGGGCAGCGCCAGCGACACGGAGCAAAAACCAAAACACCTGGTCAACGTCAGCCCTGGAAGTTTCTGGGTTGAAATGCCGAAAGCTATCATGCAATAACTGATGCGGAGAATATCCCCTACGACTCAGAAGAACCCGCTCAGCTTTGTGTTGAAACCTCCGATCACCAAAGACAGGAATCCTGGGAATCTGATTCATGAAGTCATAGTTCCGCCACATCGAAATCGTGACACTGTTCTTCCACCAATCATTCCATGCATGCGTGATCTGGCACTCGTCTGAGAGGGCGAATTCAGACAAGCGCTTGACCGCCTGGTGGAAGGCACTGGATGTGGTCGCAGCTCGAAACATGGCAGCACGAGCAGCACATTCAAATTCCCGAGCGCCGAGTTTGGAGCCGAGGGAGTCGAGATTCCGAATGAGGTCGGACGGGATGGCGTTTCGGGGGCCATTGGAGAGAAGTTGAAGGGACTGGTTCTCGATGGACTTGGCAAAGTCGGAAGGGAAGTAGAACTGGGAGACATGAGACAGGACGGAGAGGGCATGCATGTTGCAACGGGCAACCGACTTCAGCAAACCGAGCCCAAGCCCCTGAATGCTCCTTGTTCGGTCAATGCATTTCGTGGCAGGAGCGATCGAGCTCTCTTGTGCGCCACCAGGCCCGACAACGACGCCCAGATACTTAGCGGCGCGCTTGAAAGTAATTCCCTCCTGAGAGATACCGTGCTGCTGGAGACGCTGACAGAAATCGTGGTACGACATGGGATGAATCACGACAATGACGGTCTTGGCTACATTCATATGGAGCCCAGCAGCACGGCCTGCGAGGTCCCAAGCGGGCAGCGCGAAAGCTAATGTGGCGAAGACGTCGGAGCTGGCGATGCCTGTGTCATCAGCAAAGACTCCCAGAACGCCTAGCTGCGGGGGCAAAAGGGACTGCATGTAGCGAAGGATCGGGTCGAACCCAAGACAGAACAGCGAGCCCGACAGAGGACAGCCTTGCTTAATACCTCGGAGAGCCCAGAACCCCGCCTCTTGAAGACCACAGAAGTTGATGCTAACCCACACACGATGGTAAAGCTTACGCACAGCGTCGACGATGAACGCAGGAACTCCCGTGGCGCCCAAGACCCACCAGATCATAGGATGGAGTAAGCTGGGAAACGCGGCTCGAACATCGAAGAAGGCGAAAGCAGTACCACTGAGACCCATTTGACAATGCCATTGAAGAGCCCAAGACTCCAGGGTCAAAATGTTGTCGTTCATGTTCCGATTTTTGACGAAGCCCCTCTGGACGCCAATCGCCGTTTCGCAACACAGGTCGGAGAAGGAGTAACTCAGAGTCCGAGAGATCAGCTTATTGTCGCTGTTGGAGAGAGAGATCGGCCTAGTGACCTCGGGCGCGCGGAAAACCCCCACCGACTGATCATCGTCCTCCACGCCCTTGGCAAGGAAGATCGCTCGGCAGAAGTTGAAATCGCAAGACAGAGCTCCACCCCGAAGCAGCGAAAGATACAGTGCGTGGAGCAGTCGAAGGCCAGTGGTTCCTGATTTGGTCCATCCCGAATAAGGAATACCGTCGGGGCCAACTCCGGGATCCCGAACCTTGGAGGCGCGCTCGCAGAACTCGTCAAAACAGATCCCCCATGGAATACGCCCAGGACATTGAACAACATAAGGCCTTAACTGCTCACGTGCGTCCGAAGAGCCCTCTTCCAAGCCGTGCATTTTGCCCCAGTGCTCCGCGAGACGGTCAGCGACGATTTTCGGATCCCAAATTATGTTCGCCCGAGGGATCCGCGACACCGGTGAGGGAAATACGCCGATTAGTTCCAGACCAGGCCGAAATATATTCGTGAAGACGCTGCTTGGAAGAGGACTTGGTATTAGGGTGCATGTGCGGGTCTGCGTCGACCTCGGCAATCTGTGCCTTGACATTGCTAGCTGCAAGCTGATCCAGCCAGACATAGAAGCCAGACATGTCCTTCCAGACGAGGTCGGAGACATCTATGAAGCGAGACAGGTAGGGGTAGGCTCGCAGCGCTCTCCGAATTCGAGAAGGCGGCCCCGACTGCATCGCGCGATGAGCAGCGAGCGCCCAGGCAACGATTCCGCCTCTCTCTGCTCGAGCTCTTCTCGGACAAGCCTGGCGGCGGCTCGGATAACATCTTTAAAATTCACGAACGGCAAGAGCGGGATCAGGAGAGAGAGAGAGAGAGAGAGAGAGAGAGAGAGAGAGAGAGAGAGAGAGAGAGAGAGAGAGAGAGAGAGAGAGAGGAGGAACCACATCCAAAACTTGTTGAATCGCCCGAGGGAAAGCAGGACGACGGCAAACCCAGGATGCAATCCGCGGAGTCCCCGAGGCCTGGAAGGGGGAGAGCGAGAGACAGACAGGAACATGGTCGGAGGGCCACTCCAAGTCGCACGCCGCAGCGAGCGTGAGCGAGTTAGCCTGTCGGTCGATCAGGGGCGCGCTATACATGTTGGTGTAGATCCCATCTAAGCGCGCCACGGACCGAATAGACCGAACATTGTCGTGAATCTGGGTGCGCCCATGCGCGCGTGCAGGCTGAGAAACTTCGGCGAACCCAGGGAAGAGGCGGGCGAAATATTTTGCGAGCCCATGAGTGTGATAAGTATGCTCCCCACCGATATTCGTGCGCCCCTCCCCAAGAGCACAGAAATTGAAGTCGCCCATGACGAAGGAGGTCCCAGAGGAGGATGAAAGGGCCCTCGACTTGATGGAACGAAATGTGCGTTGACGAGCGGAGATGGGAAGGCTGGGGTCAAGATGAACATTGATGATTTGCACAGTGACAAGCCGCCCCTGCAGCAAGAGTTCGTGAACTCGGCCCCTCCGAACAACACGGTGCCGAATATGAGGGGAGAGCGAAGCAAAGCGAGGATTGAGAATAAAAACGCAACCACCTTTGATGCCACGGAAGAAGAAAGGCCGTACGCGTGCAGACCCTCGATCTCCATTTTCAGATACATGAGGTCCTGCTGGGGCCCGTGCGTTTCCTGAAGAGCGATAATGGCGCGTTTCGGGGTGAGACGGCGAAGTTTCGACACCACGTTGACGATCGGCTGAATCGGCGACGAGACGGGTCCGAAGAGAGTCTGCACATTCCACGTTACGGCAGAGAAGTACTGCGTGAAATTGAAGGGCTGGTCAGGAAAAGAACAGGCACTGCGGGCAGAAGACGGGCTGGACGGGCAGGAGAGGAAGAGGAAGAGGAACCACTGTCAGAGGAGCTCTCGATGATCATGCAACTCTCATCGGTGCTGCTCGGCAGGTGACCCTTGACTGCGGGAGACTCGGCAGTCCTCGGTTCGAACAGGGGAGCGTCCTATTCCATCGAGGTTGCGATCATGGCAGTCGCGGCATCAGCGTCGATGCCAAACTTGGAGAGATTGTCGGAGTTGGCTTTGCACTCGAACTGGTTGCGGTCCGTAGCGATGAGCTCGAACAGCACGAACAGACACTCGCCTACTTTCATGTACAGGATGCCCGTGAAGCCGTTGGACCCGATGGAGTAGTCGGTCTTCCATTTCCCGTCGCGCTTCATGGCCGCGGTGATCGCCTGCCAGAGCCTGCCCAGGTACTTGTTCTTGATACGGATCTCGGCGGGAGCGTCGAACCGCACGCGCAGGTTGACGGTGGAGTTGGTGGCCTGGTCCTGGTACTGGATGCCTGCTGTGCGGTAATGGTCCACAAAGGCGGCTGCAGCCTGCTCGTTGGCAAACTTGATGCTGTAAGACTTGTTGAGGTTGTACCCTCGAATGGTGGCGCCCACGGTGTGATGAGACGGAAGAAGGCCGAGCAAATGCTTACCGTGCTCCTCAAGCATTGAGCCAAGCATCGGAGAAACGAAGCCACTGACCCAAATCTTGCACCGGTCACGAGAGGATGCTCAACTGCATCGTCATGACGACCGAATCGTGGAGGTCCTTCAGACCGAGCACGTTTGGCACCGCTGGATGCGTGCCCATAAGAAAGTACACTGCTTGCGCTAGAGGTAGACGCAGTAGAGAGGCTGCCCACGCGTGTCTCCAGGAGCTCGAGCTTCGCCAGAAGCTTCCCCTCAGCGACAGACGCGACGCCCTGGGCCTCGAGCTTGTCCAGCCGCTCGGTAAGGGCAGCGTTCTTGGCCGCCTGATCAACCAACTGAGCCTTGATGGTGGGGATCTCCGCAATGGCCGTGTTTATGCCTGCCAACTGCTCGGTGAAGCTGGAGTTCATGGAGTCCATCTTCAGAAGCAGCTCTTTGATGCCACCACGCTCCATAGCCTCAGCCGCAGAGCCCGCCATGGCACGAGAACGGGTGGGAGAAAAGCGAGAGAGAAAGGTCCGCTCGGGCACGACACCCGGATTGCCCACTGCAGTGAGCTGCCCGCTCAGGTGCGATCACCCCAATCACACTTGAGCCAAAATGGCTTGAGCCAAAATGGCTACGGAGGAAGAGGACGAGGAGGAGGCGGAGGAGGATGAAGAGGAGGAGGAGGGAGGAGGAGGAGGAGGAGGAGGAGGAGGAGGAGGAGGAGGAGGAGGAGGAAGAGGAGGAAGAAGAAAAGGAGGAGGAGGAGGAGGAGGAGGAAATGAGGAGGAGGAGGAGGAGGAAAAGGAGGAGGAGGAGGTGGAGGAGGAGGAGCAGGAGGAGGAGGAAAAGGAGGAGGGGGAGGAGGAGGACGAGGAGGAGGGGAAGGAGGAGGAGGAGGAGGAGGAGGAGGCGGAGGAGGAGGAGGCAGCAGGAGGAGGAGGGAGGAGAAGAATGAGGAGGAGGAAGAGGAGGAGGAGGAGGTGGAGGAGGAGGAGGAGGAGGAGGGGGAGGAGGCAGCCCCCCGCGCCTGGCTGGCCAGAGCCTCGGCCCGCGGCCTCGTCGACGTCGGCCACCAGGGGCTCCGTCGTCTGCGCGCCGCGGGCTCTGCGCGCCCTCGCTCGCCCAGGCGGAGCACGGGGGCTACGCTGCATGCGCACGCGGAGGAGGCCAAGGGCCAATGGTCGATTCGGAGATCTGAAGGGGCCCTGGGACACAAAATAAGTAGACACGAAAAACAGGATTCCCCAGATCTTCCCATATTTTCTGTTTGCTTTGTCGTCTTCCCCCCCACTTCCCCACATTGTCCCATATTTTCCTGGGGAATCGACGATTAACTGTGTCCCGAAGGTCGACTACACAGCTGATTCGCCCTAGCATTTCCCGTCGAGTCTACGAAAGCAAGAACGTTCGTGGATTGACGGGCATGATACGTGTTGTTTGAGTCGTCGTCTCCGTCGTCCTCCGTTCCATTTCTCTGGGCCCTCCTCCTCAAGCGCGCCATCCAAAGCGAAATTGAGCAACGTCGGTGGAGTCGAGGGGAAACCCCGTCCTGATACCTTCCCCGCGGGGGGTCCCAGGGGCATCACGGGGGGGTGGTCCCCATCCAGATATGCTTCCCCCCCGCGCGGTCCCAGAAGCCCGAAGAAGTCCCCAAGAGCTCTCCACGAGACCCCCGAAGTGGCCGCCGGCGCCCCAAGAGTCTCCAACAGGGTGCCCTGACGGGGGAACCGAACAGACATTTGGAGCCCTCGGCCCCAAGAGGATCCCAGGAGGCCCCAAGAGGCCCCAACAGGTCCCCAGGAAGCCCCAAGAGGCTCCCAAGAGGCTGCCAAGAGGCCCCCAAGATGCTCCCAAGAGGCCACAGCACTGCCCCCCAGAGGCCTCCGAGAGCGCCCCGAAGAGACTCACATCAGCGTCGTCGTCGTCATTGTCTCCCTTCAGGGTCGGCGGCACCGGCCGTAAGGCCTTCGCAATATGTTTTGTTCCGCGGGTTCGAAACCAATTTAATTCTGGTGTGAATCAATTCTGTAGTCGACCTCCGATTCGAAGCATGTAGGCTTCACTGCATGCGCATGTGGAGCAGGCCAACGGTCAATGGGGCAGCGTGACCTGGGGCAGATTCCACGGCCAACCGCAGCACCATGGCCATCGGTGAGAAGCAGGGCGCACCACACCAAGGAATTGCAGCTGCAACAGAAGAGGACGGGAGAGGCCTCGAAGCTGATCCCAGGGAGAATAGCTTGCGGAGAGCGGCGACTGCAAAGACGGCGCAAGGGAGCCTTGCGAGGTCCAAGCATTCTCCCATTTATTCAACAAAAAGAGGCCCCGTTCGTCGCCACTGCTCCGTCACATGTGTCCTCGCAGAAACCGATTCTAACAACAGATTCGGGTGGATGCCAATATCTGTCCTTAACCGATCTGAACCTCGCTCCAAGGAGGTCCCGCGCCAAAATCAACCTCTTTTGCAGAAAGCTGCAACCTTCGTCAAGACTCGGAATCCCCCGAAAGGGCGTCAGTCCGAACGAGCAGACTGCCTCTGTAAAGGTGGTCGAATGCTAGTTCCCAAATCAGTTTGTTCAATCTCGTATGCCCTGCTTGCGCTCCCTCTGCCTTGACGTACTGCACCAGGTCGGGGTAGTGCCTGGGCTCGGCGCTGTACGCGGGTGCTGAGGAAATGGGGCGCCAACATTTGCCATCGACTGCTCGCCACAGATCTAACCACGGCTCCCTGCGAGTCGTCTAGCGCGCGCTAGGATCGGGATGCATGGGATTAGAACCAATGCGCACATGCAAATGTATTCAAACACAAACCCTTGCAAACAAAGACCCACTCCGATTCTGCGAAGAAGCTGGCAACGCCCACTGCGCAAAACTACTGCGACACCCCCAAAAGAACTGCGCCGCAATGATAGGCCTCTCACCCGAAACAGGCACACATCTGGCCCGATTGGGGCGTGGATGTCCGGCCTGAAATGACGAAACCGCTAAGAAAGGGCGCAGGTAGGCCGACGCAAACCCTCACCAATCGTCTCTACAAGCTCAAACTCCAGAAGAACATCTGAACAAATCGTGAGTTCCACACATGTGTTTCAAGCTGACCACCTTCAGAACTCGCCATTCGATTTGTCATTGAATGGCAACAGTGCTGCGGACTCGGCACTGACGGGGCTGGCTGGACCCCCTGGCTTGGGCACAGCGAGGAGCGCTGAAGTGGAGAAGATAAAGAGAGGGCATCCCCATCATCATGGATAAAAACACAACAACGACAACGAAAAACACAATTTAATGAGAATCACCTGCTGGCGTCGTCCGATCTTGGAGGATTGAAGGATCCTTCTTCTCCGCCTACACTGGGACTCCTCGTGCGCTAGGCCGACCAAGCTGCAGGCCCATGCGCCCAAACCTGATCAAATTCGGGAATATCTCTCGTGGCGCCTCACAAAAGCACGAACAACTAGCGGAAAACTGGACACTTCTGGTATGCTTAAACTGCTTTTCACCCTATGTCTCTCACGCCACCACCGTCGTCGTTGACCCTTTTCAATACACGTTCCGTCGCAACATCACATCGTCGAACCTTCACGCGACGCCTGCTGCAAGTCAGCATTGCCGGGTTAGCTTGGCATTGCTGCAATTGTAGGTGACAAACTGCCACTGGTCTGGACACCCTCGGCCAATGGCCGAGATTAATAATTTCTGAAGGTGGGAATAAACCGGCAAATATTCGCCTAAGGCAACTTCCCGCCGTAGGCAAGGCTTACTAGCTTGGCACTAGAATGGGGCCTCGCAAAATTGCACTTCGGGACAGCCCCCCGTCCTGCATATTCGCCTCAACCCCGACCTGAGTCCAGCCCTGCTACGGAGCCTCCCACAACCTCCACGCAGTCAGCCCGAGCAGTCTCCTCAGCGTCTATCCATACGGCCGCCAAGGAAACTGAACACACCGAAAACAATTGTGATTACTTCTATGTTTTGTTCGCTGTCGCGATTCGCACTCCAAGAGATCGCCTCAATAAACTCAGTGGACAAATCCAGAAACACTCATGATCCCTCTGAAAACGCCACCCAATCACCCGAAGGGCCGACCTACACCCAAACGTTCCCCCATGATGGCCTTCAGTGGCTCCAGCACTTAGCGGCGCATCGGGTGGGGAACAAACATACTTCTCTCGATCGTGCTTTTCTACAATATCGGATTATCTAACTTCTCCCAACACGTTACACATATCCTGCTTGTTTTTGTTCCTCCCCCTCCTGCATGTACTCAGCGCTGCACGACTCCCACCTCCTGAATGAATCTCCCATGATTCGAATTCAACAAATCAAATCCCGGTGAATACCACCACTCCCACCAAACCCCAAACCTATCAATAACGAAGCGGAACCACTATTCCCACCAACGCAACCAGCACCTGTTGCAGATCGGGGTTCGTGCCCCTCCCAGCCCACAACCTTGCAACTTCAAACGTTTCCCCGAAGAAACCCCCGTCGGGCCGCGTGGGCTTTGGCTCCTCTCCGCAAGTCCTGCCATTGGCGCGTTTCCACCCTCCAGGAAAGGCGGCCGCGTCGGACTGCGCGCGCTATGCAGATACCACAGGATTCGCCAATGACGTGCTTCCTCCTCCAAGCCGCGCGGGCAATGCGTGCGCCTAGCTTTTTATGGAATATGTGCCCTTTCCCACTCCGCCAATTCCACCAACGCCACATGCCCTCCGTAGGGGAGTCGCGTCGGAAAACGCGGACAATGCGGATGCACTGTTAGTCATAGGTTATCTTGCCCATCCCATACCACCAATCAATTCAATGCCGCGCTTCCCCCTCAAATGATTCCGCATCGGAGTGCGCAGTCTAGGCGGACAACTTGTACATGGGGGTTCGTGCCTTCCCGCTCCACAACAACCATCAATACCCCCCCCTCAAGGAGGCCGCATCGGACCGCGTGGGCTACGTGCACACCGAATTCATCAAATTCGTGATCTTCCACAAAAAAAAATCGCACCAATTATACGTTCCGCCTGCATCGAAACCGCGTCGGGCCGCGTGGGCTATCGGATACCTTGTTGTCTATCAAGGTCCGTGCCCTTCCCGCCCCCCACATTACTTGCCGCTTCTCCCCGGTCCGCGGAGGTCGTGTCGGACTGCGCGGGTCCAGGTCGTCTATCAGAGTTCCTCCCTTTCCCACTCAACCATACCACGTTACCCCCAGGAAGAATTCCGCATCAGACCGCCCAAACTGTGCGTACGTACTTACACTTTGTTACTCGCTCAACTTCGTACAACTCTCACTCTACCAATCCAACGGGTTGCCTCTCCAAGGAGGTCGCGTCGGAACGCTGGGGCTATATGAAAACATGATGTTATTAATGCAAATTCGCGCCCTTCCCACTTCACCAATCCCACGGATACCACGTTTTCCCCCTCCATGGATGCCGCGTCGGACCGCGCGGGCTATGCGGCCCCAATCCCCCAATACCACGTTCCCCCCTCCCCTTGGAGGCCGGGTCGGACCACGCGGGCTACGCGGATACGCTGGTGTTAATCATAGTTGTCCCGACCTGCTTGCACTTCACCAAGGCATGCATACCTGATTGCCTTCCAACTGGGCCATACCTGCACGCCTCCGAGGCAAGCAGGCCTGCGCGCCTCTCTGCCAACCATCCTTATGAGGAGTTCGGCAATCGTATCGCACCGCCGGCAAAACGCAGTCGCATCGCACGCGCGGTCAATGTTTGCTGGGAGAGGCCCGAAGGCAAGGCCGCTGGGAGCTGAAGGAACACAGTTGCGAACTCAACCTGTAACATCGAGGCACCTCGGCCAGAGCCTCTGGGCGGCCCCGCTCGAGCCGAGTAGGGCGCGCGAGCGGCCACGGCAGATGCCAGGTCGGTTTCGCCGTTGCTCTGGGAGCCCCGCACAGTGTTTGAACTTGACTGACTCTCTGTCGCGTGTTTCATGCAACAGAAAGGGGATCCCACTATTAAGGAACCTTAGTGCATTCAGCATCGGCACCGCGCCGTTTTGGGACCCGCGAGAAAGCGCTGGCCACGCGATGGCTGCCGGACGCGGGCGGGCACGCCTGGAGCGATCTCTCTGGCAAGCCACGCGAAGTGCACTGGAAGCGAGCGGGCACACACGGGAGGGGCGCGCGAGTCTCACGGGAGGGATACCAGCCCAGAGCACCCGCACTGAAGAAACAGTAATGCTAGGAACCCTCTTGGCAAGCCTAGGGAGCGACCAGTGGAACACCCACCAATCCCACCCAGCACAGAACCTCACGTGGCGAATTGTATTGTTCACGGAGACTGCTCTGATGGTCTGGGGCGTCTCTGGGACCGAGATGCGAGCATGGGTCCCCCTTGAATATTTGTCGGGCAATCCAGCGGAACCACTTTTGAGGCTTTGGGGAATCTTCAGCAACGATCCCAAAAGCATCTCGGGGCTCCCTGAGGGTTACACACATATTTGCTTCGTGTCCGAAGCCTCCACTGCTCCTCATAGGTGGGCAATGCTGCTTCTCTTCGCGAGAAAACCCAAATCAAATGCCCTCCCCCAAAACTCTAGAAATATCCTGCTTGCCCGCCCTGGCTGACAACCGACCGCAACCTACCTTGCCGGCGTAAATTTGCCCTCGACCCGGAGCCCGGGCACCAGGAAACCCGGCCGCTGAAGAAATTGACAAAATACTTTCGTCTACTCTGTCAATGTCCGCTAAGACCCCTGCAGTCCACGCACTGACCGGGGAAATCTTGACTCTATACTTTATCTTCTCTACTGTCTTGAAATATCTACCATACTCAGTATCTCTCTCTCTCACTCTCTCTTTCACGCCCTACCTCTTCATATGTTGTTATCCCTCTCTCTCACGTTCTCTCTGTCTCACTCTCTATTTATATTTCTCTACCTCTATCTCTCACACTATATCTTTAATATATCACATGCTGTGTGCTGTTATGCTCGGGATCAAATTATATGCGCATGTGCATGCCATGTTTTTTGCTGTTCGTTTCATATATATATATATACACGTATACCGAGTAGCCCTCACTCTGTACTCTAGCTCATGTACATACCACTATAATCGCTCTGCGAGATGCTGTCTACTCCCTACGCTCTCTATTATGAATACATACTATACTCTCTACTCTACTCTCTCTCTCTCTTTCTATCTCTCTCATATTGCCTGCTCTCTCTCTCTCTATTCTGCACGGGCACTCGGCCGCAGCCATGAACACGAGAATTCAGCGCGCCTCATGAGCTGGTTCTCGACGAATAGTCCGACTTGCTCGCGCAGGAGATCCTCCATGCTTTAGTCACAGAGAGCACGCTCCTTCCCCTACCTCCCCCCCCATCCCCTCCTTCCCGTCCACCTCATTAGCTGCTTGACTCAAGCGTTACTCGTGAGCCACGCCCGCCTGAGTCGTAGGACTGAACGCACCCGGCAGGGAAGCTGCAGATCCTGAGCCATGCGCGTGCGTCATTCAACCATTGCGCGTGGGCGTGCACACAGTGGCACGCGAGCGACGGCTGGAGTGCGTCGGCAAGAAGGCACCAGCAAAAGCCGCAACAAACTCGGTGGAGTCTACCCCGATCGCGCGCGCGTCAAGCCTCCGGAGGTCGCCAAGTCAAGGCTCAAGGACTCGGACTGACTCGCAGACGAACTGGATTTGGCATTTGCGGCGGGAATTACGTCGAAGATGCGAGAGCACATCTCCAAACCAGTCTGGCCAACTGACACACAAAGACCCGAATTACTGACATACCCTGCGAAGCGGCAACGAACCGACGGCTTTGGCAAACCTGGGCCGAGCGTACCGCCAAACACGAGACCTACTGGGCGGCCAGAAGTTCTGGATGTACAACTTCGAACGCCCCTTGCTCTTGGCTCATATCGTTGTGGCTCAGACAGTGCTGGCTCGAGCAGCAGCAGCAGCAGCACCACCAGAACGTGGTCAAGACAGGTCACTCTCGGGCGTCCGCTGGCCAGCACTCGTACCGCTGCCTTTGCCTCCACATCGCTGCAAGACATGAGCTAGTCGATCGTCGCGGAGGGTATTACGAGCAACCGTGCATCCATGGAATCGGAGAGTCCCCGATCCAGCCCTCGGCGCGAGGACTGCTGGGAACGATGAGGGTGAAAAGCCTCTGCGCGAGCTGCCCCCCAACCGCGGGATGGGGTAGACTCGCGGCCCGCCCCTGTGCGGTCCAGGCGACGCTCGCAGTGCACGCGTCTAGGCCACGGCGTCCGACCTTTCAATCGCACATTGGCAAATCTTCGCAATATCACTTTTCCTCCCCCCTCCCCCTCCGCCTCCTCCCTCTTCTCCGTCCTCTCCTCCCATTCCACGCCCTTCCACACTTACACAAACTATGAACCTGACTCTCCTCTTCTCCCTGGACTCCGTCCGGAAGACCACCGATTCTCTCCGCGCATTGTTGTTCAAACAGAATTGCGAAGAAGGTAACCTTTCCAGTGACTTGTTGTAATCCGAATGCTCTCGGTGTTTCAGAATGCTCCCGCTGCAACATGAGCCTCATTTTCGGATCGGCGCTTTGCTCCCGTCGATCAGAATGGCGCTCTCGCTCAGCATTGGCCACGTTTCTGGATCTGAGTCGTTTTGTTAATCGATGCCGCCCTATGAATTTCCCCTCCTCCGCCTTCCCCTGGTCCATCTGCTCCTCCCACTCGTTCCACTCCAGCTCCTGCTGCTGCTCCTGTTCGTCCTCGTTTTCTCCTTTCCATATCCTCCTGGTAATCCTGCTAATCCTCCTGCTCACCCGCCACCTCGTCTTCCGATGTCCGAAGCTCCCCCTTTTCGATTTCGTCTCACATGAAGGTGTCTGCTTCCCAGCCATCCTGTGGTGTTGGGTCCTAGCTTTGAAAAGACAGCGCCCCGCGTTCCTCCTCGTGCTCCTCGCCCATCCTCCCATCCCTGTCTCTGCCCTCCGCACCCAATACAGCGCTTCGTGGCCCCATAGGGAGCTCTACCGAAAAGGCCCCCGTGGCTGTAACCACATGTGTCCGCGCCACCCACTACACGTTTCGTGGCCCCAGAGGGAGCTTCACCGAAGGCCCCAGTGACTGTGACCACATGCGTCCGCGCCATCCAGTACAGCGTTTCGTGACCCTATAGGGAGCTCCACCGAAGGCCCCAGTGGCCGTGACCACACGCGTCCGCGCACGAGAATTCTTAAAGCGCTTCGTGGCCCCATAGGAAGCTCCACCAACGGCTCCTATGTCTGTGACCACATGCGTCACGCGCACGAGAATACAACGCATCTTGGCCCCTATAGGGAGCCCCATCGGAGGCCCCAGTGGCTGTGACCACATGCGCCCGCGCCACCCAGTGCAGCGTTTCTTGGCCCATAAGGAACTCCACCGAAGGCTCCATTGGCTGTGACCACCTGCATCCGCGCCCCCGTCGCTCCCAGGCACTCACATGGGTCCTGGGCGCTCCCAAGCATACCCAAGCGCTCCCAGGCGCTCCCAAGCTTCGGCGTTTTCCAGGCGTTACCAGGCACTTCCCAAGCGCACCCAGGCGCCTCTATCCCAGGCGCTTTCAAGCGTTCTGATGCGCTTCCCAGTCGCCCCCAGGTTCTCCCAGGCGCTCCCATCCGGTCCCAGGCGCTCCAAAGCGCTCCTAAACGCCAGGAGTTCCCAAGCGTTCCCAGGCGCTCTCGAGGAGCTCTCGATGCGCTCCCAGGCGCTACCAGGCGCTCCCGGGCGCTCCCGGGCGCTCCCAAGCGCTCCCAAGCGCTCCCAGGAGCTCCCAGGCGCTTCCAAACGCTGTCCCGGCGCTCCCAAGCGTTTCCGGCGCTCCCAGGCGCTCCCAAGCGCTCCCAGGCGCTCCCAGGTGCCCAGGCGGTCCCCAGGCGCTCCCAGGCGCTCCCAAGCGCTACCAGGCGCTCCAGGCGCTTCCCATGTCTCCCAAGCGCTCCCCCGTCGCTCCCAGGCGCTCCCGGCGCTCTCAAGCGTTCCCAAGCGCTCCCAGGCGCTCCCAGACGTTCCCAGGCGCGCCCAAACCAGGCGCTCCCAAGCGTTCTCAGGCGCTCTCCAGGCGCTCCCACGAGCGCTCCGAGGCGCTTCACCGAAGGCCCCAGTGGCCGTGATCACATGCGTCTCCCCCGACCCATTTCGGCGCGCCCATCGCGCGTTTCGTGGCCTGCCCCTATAGGGAGCTCCACCGAAGGCCTCGCGGCGGTGTCCTCATGCCCCCCCCCCGCTCATGTTGGCATGCCCCTCACACGTCCCGTGGCCCCATGATGAGCTCCCCCTCCGTCCCACCTGCCTTGAGGTACTGACAATTGGGTCCTTCGCCATGATAAGTGTTGAGGTTCCAGGTCTTCCCATGGCCCAATCAGGGGCTTCCCCTCCTTCGTCCTATCTGCCTTGAGGTACTGAAAATTGCATATGGTTGGGTCCTTCGCCATGATGAGTGTTGGGGTTCCAGGTCAGCTATGACACGCGTCAGCGGGTACCGAACAATCAGCGAAGTGGGAAGGGATGGGAGGGAAGGATAGGATGTCAGATGCGGCGCGAGCGCACCTAGCTTGGCCTCCCCCCTCTCTGATCTCCATCCCCCATTTTTTGGTTGTTCTCTCTCTCTCTCTCTCTCTCTCTCCTCTCTCTTGAACGTGATGATCGGCAATATTGCGCACTCGTTTTCGAAGTTGAAGCCGACAGATCCCACGCACTCGATCGCTCGTCTCGGAGCTGCGCTTGCCACCTCGACAAGCCTGACTTGGGGAGGGCTTCGATCGCGCTGGTTGCCGTCCTGCTGCTTACCCTTTCTCCTCAGCGCGAAGGGCGAGGCTGCAAAATTCGATCGGCCGACACTTCTGCAAACTCAAATCGCAACTTTGCCAGTGCCTTTGCATGACGGAACTTCGGAGAGGGTGGTGGGGGGGAGGGAGCGACGGACGATCGAGAGGGTGCAAGTCAAGTGGCCCACGCCTCCCTGACCGCTAATTCTCCCTTCTCCCCATTCCCTCTGCCCCCCTCCGCCCTCTCGCCTTCACAATTGCACAATATGAATGCTACTCTCCTCGCTCCCCTGATGACGTCCAAGACATGTTCACCCCCCCTCCGCGCACGGTTTTTTTCAATATTCCAAGGAAGCGGGTTTTCGCTTGTTTGTTTCTCACAAGGTTGCTCCCGCTGAAGCGCTGGCCCATTTCTGCGCCTCTGGTTGTCCCAAATCGTGCTCCCGCTGCAACCCGGGCGCTTTCGGTCTTTCCAGATAGTTCCCAAAATGTAGAAGACGGCCCCCGGAAAACCTTCGGACGTGATTACACATTCGGTGTCGATTCGTTGATTTTTTAGGCCGCTTCGCCCCGCCTTTTGTGTGGAGCTCTTCGGGGAGCCTAAGAAGCTAGACATGGAGCCACGACCCCAGACCAGCCCAGACCTCTCGAAGACGATCCACTTACCCTCCAAGGAGCATCGCGCCATGACATGACATGCTGTGCGGTGTTGTGTTCTGCGCCGCTGTGCGATGCCATGCCTTGCGTTGCAATGCTTTGTGATGCAATTCTTCACTGCGCAATGCTACGCCGTGCTATGGCATGCTACGCTCTGCCGTGCTCTTCTACGCCATGCCATGCCGTGCTCTACCATGCAGCGCGTACCCTCTCGCGATCATTGCCCTGCTCGACATCCGACTTTGCGAATAGAGAGGACAGCTACGCCATGGCAAGGGATGGAAGGGAGGGGTAGGATGTCAGATATGACGCGAGCGTACCTAGCTTGCCTCCTCCCCCTCTCCCTTCCTTTCCCTCCATCTCATCCTCTGCCCCCCCGCCCTCCGCGGAAAACATACCCCCTCCGCCTTCGCCCTGCGGAGGAAGGACTCCTGCACAGGGGAGGCGCAAAGAGAGGCCCTCCTCGAAACCGGCGATGGCGGTGCGCGGCAAATGGCGCTCGACGAACACGGTTAGAACCTCGTGGGGGCCCGCCGAGCCGCCAGGGAGGTCTGCGGACACACTCGCGGCCCCGGCGAAGGGAGAAGGGAATATGAGGAATGAGGACCAGGAGGAGGGCGGGGAGGACGGGAAAGGAAAGCGAGACAGGGTGAACATGGAGCTCTGGGTGGCTCGAAAGGGGGGAGGCCTCCGAGGAAGTCGGCGGGGCTTCTTGGAAGCCCCGTCTGTGGCTTCGGAGGAGGCTCAGCCAGCTCCCTTGAAGGCCAGAAGCCTTGTGAACATGTTCTTTTTCGGCGTGTGGGCAGAAGAGGGGGGGTGGCGGGGAGGGTCTGGCTCTGGACCCATGCTTAATGAGACTGTTTGCAACAATGAGGCCTATGGGGGAGACTACACCTGCTGGAAACAGGCGCCGAAAGCAGCCAAGATCTACTCCATGGGGGGAAGGGGGTGCGAGGGCCCGCGACGATCGGCAACACAATGAATAAGAAAACTATCATCTCGTGGGTCTTCAGAGAAAGACCGCCCCTTCGGCCTGTCCCCCGGGCGCAACGCCAACCCACTCCCCTCTTCCCCCTCGCCTCGCCTCGCCTCCACTCCCCCCCCCGGAAGCCGCAGCCGCATGCAGAGCACCCTCGCGCCTCCCCGAAGGGAGCGCGCGGGAGGCACCAGGTCGTAGTTGTTCACCAGGAAGACCAGGTGGCCTCAGCGACATTTGGCGGGGCGCTGGGGGGGGGAGGGACGCAGCGCGGCGTGCCCGCGCGGCGGGACGCATGACCACGCGTCGACCACAGGCACGGCCCACCGCCGGGCCGTTGAGGAGGGCGGCGAGGGCGCGCGTCGAGGCGGCGCGAAAGTGCCTCTCCCTCTTCCTCTCGTTCCCTGCACGGGCTCTGTCCCCAAAACTTTTCGCTCTCCTCTGCTCCTTGGCTCCCCTCTCTCTCTCTCCCCTCTTCACGCCTCTTCCCCCGTCCTCCTGACCCTCCTGCTCCTCCCGCTTCTCGTGCTCCCCGTGCTCCTCCTCCTGCTCCTCGTCATCTTCTCCAGCGCAGGAATCTCGCCAAGGTTTGTCTCCACCTGCCAAGGCCAGGAGGGCGTATCGTGGGCATACAGAGCGGAGCCTGTGGCCTCCGGTGCTCATCAAAGCTGCGCAAGCGTCTCGAGCGTAACCCGTTCCGTTCTGGCTTCGCTTCACGATCCGTCTTGTCTAACCCCCCTGCTCCGCCTCCTGCTCCTCGTCCTCTTGCTCCGCCAGCCCCTCTTGCTGGACCTCCTCCTGCTGCGGCCCTGCTGCTCCTGGGCTCTGGCACGGCGGGCTAGCGGCGCGGCCGTTCTCGGCGCCGTCCAGCTTCGCGGCCATGGACGTGAGCAGCACACAGACTTCCTGCGGGTAGGGGCGCGAGAAGGAGACGCCTCGCCCCTGTTCTTCGCCCAAATTGCGTCCACTACGCCTGGCCTGGGATGTACTGCGGGGTGGCAACTGCTGTATTGCAATAAGCGTATCATTCAAACTTGCCGGGCGACCCCTGGGGCAACACCTGTGCATTCCTCTGTGGACAACCCACCTCCTCGAAGTTTCCATGCAACGTGGAGAAGGAGTGACGGCGATTCTTTAGTGACGTCTGCGGGCCTCAAACTGACATGCATGAGGGGGGCATGTAGATGTCCCGTGGACTTCATATCTTGCGTGAATCCATTATGCATGCGCCACATGAGACCTCACCAACCATCTGGGCGTAATTTGTTCAAAACACGGCCTATCTCGAAAGAACCTTCTTCCCCTGCGATATGTTTGCCCCCACCCCCACTCGCGATCGGTCAGAGCGTTGAACATCGCAGCAGAAATTTTCACACTTGCCACAAGTAGCCGTGGCCCAATCGAAATGGCCTTCAATCTACTGCAGATTGTCCAGCATGCCATCCAACATTCATCCCACGGAGTGGCCATACATGTGTACTTCCACACAAATCTACACATGCGCACTATGTGCCTTGTATTGTTGTCTTCTCGCCTGTTCATCTCCGATGGGCTTCTCACGCTTCAAGATGACTCCAGAATGGCCATCGGGCTTCCAAAGGGGCCCCAACATGGCCCACCCAACATCGCAATAGCACCATTTGGAGAAACACAACAACGCTCTCAGAAGCAAATGTCCTGCACAACGAGTGCGGTAACACATTACTCGGAAATGCATCGATGGCGCCACCGCCCAAGAATTTGACGACTTGGTGGCGCGCGGGGTGTCTGGTGCACAACTTTAGAAAACACACCGCGATGAAACCGACGGTCTCCCTGGCGCAACTCAACATGGCGCAACCCAAGCAAACTATACGGAGTGGGAGATCGCGATGTGTGGTGTGCTGGGTGTCTGTCGCGACATGTGGTGCATCTAGCGCTCATGTGTCAACCTCTAAATCAATATCACGACTGGGTGGTGCGCGGGGAGTCTGGCGCAACCTATGGCGCAACCTACAAACGGTGCCCAACGTGGATCGCGTTCTGGTGGTGCGGGGGATGTCTGGCGCAACCTACGGGGCAACTCGTAGCGCAACCTGTGGGCGGTTGACATGTTGGAACATCGCGACTTTGCGGTGCGCAGGGAATCTGGCGCAACCTATGACGCGACCTTGGACTCCACCTGAGGACTTGATGCGCAGTGGTAAAATCATGGTTTTGTTGTGTGTGTGGCGTTCCTGTTCAATGTAAAAGGGCAGCCTGTGAAGAGAGACAGGGCGGGCCATTTCGACTTCATGGTACGCGGGGTGCCTGGCGCAACCATTGGCGCAACCCATGAAAATTGACAAATCGGGGACATCGCGATTTCGATGTGCTCGGAGTGTCTGGCGCAACCTGCTGTGTAAACGATTGGGCGGCAAGGTCAGAACAACTCGATTCGGTGGTAAGCAGGGTGTCAAGCGCAACCCGTGGCGTGACCGATGGAATGTCGGCGGTGCCATGCGGCGATGGGACATCGCAATTCGGTGGTGCACGGAATGTCTGGCGCGGATTAAACGTCGGCAAAATTAGAAAACTTGATTCGGTGGCGCGCGGGGTGTCAGGCGCAACCCATGGCGCGACTTGTAAGCGGTAGACGCAGAGGGGACATGTACCTGCTGCAGCCTAGAAAGGGAGAAGCACAGAGCGGGGGGCACTGCGATGCAATGATGCGCGGGGTGTCCGGTGCAGCCACTGGCGCAACAAGGCAGGGGCATCGCGATATGGCGGTGCGCGGCCTCAAGCGCAACTCATGGACTAAGAGGAAGACGTAGTGAGGAACAATACCGTGATTTGGCGGCGCGCGGGGTGTTTGATGCAATGTGCATCGTGCACTCACTAACAAAGCGCGCGAGTCTGTTGCCAACCCATTCAGGTAATACTTCCTGCTATGCATTTTATCACTGGTCTCATGTCTGGTTCAGGGCGCCCGGGCCAGCATCGGACATGGTCAAATATGATACGACGGTAATGAAACCAAGCAACATATTCCCCCCCTGCGAGAGATAGCGATCGCTCCAGTGACCCATGGATCCAACGTGCAACTGCCGTGTATGATACAACGGCAATATCAGGGAGGGGGACGGAAATGGTGCACCAATAACTGCATCTACCGAGGCGGGCAACAGAGCGATACCAGGCAATGCTGCACCTCAGCAACCCCACAAAGAAAACGCTACCGCCCAAGAGCAGATTTGCATCGCGTCCGGCCAGGTATACCAGAGGTACCAGCATCTCGTGAAATCGCTCAGCGCGACGCCATTGACTTATTAAGGCGCTCATGGCCGCCGATCGGAGCGTATTTCAGAGCCCACCAGTGCATCCCCCAAATCTCGGTACCAGTCCTTCTTGCCCTTGGCGTTCTTGCCAAGCGTTCCCTTTCCTTGTTGTTACCCTTTGTGGTCCTTGCGCCTCCCTTGACGCCCTTCTTGTCCTTGCCTCTCCTGCAGCCCATGTCGTTTTTGCCGCACGGCGCAGGTGTCGACCATGACAGTCAGATTGAAGTGACCATGTTTCCCTTTGGGATCGCCCTCCACGGGTGTTAGGTGGGGCAGCTTTGGGCGCAATGCTCTAGTGTCTTCCAGCGTCAACGTCACGGTGCCCTAAACCGCGGGAGGAGCCACCGTCACGCGCGGGATCTGTCTGGACGTCCCGCCTACGTGCAACTTGTGCAAAGGCGTGAAATGGATGGCGCCTGGGTCCGAGGCGACCGCCGCGGCCTGGGTGTTCCCGCTGCTTGGCTGCGGGTAGCACGCTGGCCAATGCCGGCGGAGACGGCCGCGGGAGCAACTGGCGCAAAACCTGCGCCAATGGCCTGGCCACCAACAACGGCCTCATGTTCTTCCTCCGCCGCTGTCCGGACTCCCACCGACTTGGATCGCTGGTGGGTGCTTGTGCCAGCCACGCAGTAGCGTTCTCGCCCTTGTTGATCACAATATAGTCATGGCCTCGGTCTAGTTGTTGTGTGCATGTGTCGTCGGTCCTAGGTCGTTGTCCTCGAACCTACTCCAAACAACTGCGCGCATTCCACCATTGCTTTGTTTTCGTCTTTGATATCCATCCTGTCCTGATCTGGAAGCATCCCCCGACATTGAACATGTTTGGCAGCGCGCTCCAAATGCACAATCTTGTAATGATCGAGATGTGGCCGCCTCAACACTCGGAACTAATCGAACACTGTTCTGATAACGGTTCGCGCCATCGTCCAGGCAACCTGGATACCAACGTCCGTAATGATGCAATCCAGGAGCAGGGCTTCCACCTCACCGCGCCTACGCAAGGCAATACTACATGAGCCCATATAGTCATAAGCATTTCTTATTAGCAAAGCGAGAATGAAGAGAGAGTGAGAGGAAGGGAAGATGGATGAGTTACAGGCGAGGGAATGGAATGTTGAGAAAGAGGGAGCAGAACGATACATGAGGCATCATGCAAGACATATGACAGGAGGGGGGGAGGATAGGGGAGGGAGTGCAGGGGGAGTGAGAGAAGTGAGGATGAAACTGGGCCCTAAGGAAAAAAGCTCTTGGAGGAACGAAAAGGGGGGGGGAAGGGAGCAAGGAGCGGGCCAAGGAACCGTGGACGAGGGCGTGGACGGAGGGGCAGGGCGCGTGTGCGTGGGCAGGGGGACAAAACTGGGGCGAGGCGGGACGAGGAAGAGGTCGAGGCGCAGGAGCAGGGGCGCCGATGGGGCGGTGGGCACGAGGACTCGAACCTCGATCGTCGAGCCTCGACCGATCGATAGACGATCCTCGATCCTCAAACTTCGATCGCTCGATCGATCGATCCTCGAAAATCGACCCTCGAAAGTGGGCCTCGGCAGCAGCGCCCCACAGGGAACCCGGCGGCGGCGGGCGGCGGCGCGGACGGGCGCCAGCAGGCGCGCGGCAAGAAGCACAGAGGTGAGGGGTACAGTGGAGACACACGCCAAGAAACACCCAGGTCGCCCCTGGGGTGCCCCAGGTGTTTTGGGTTTCGACAGTTTTGCTATGGAAGGCGTGACGTTCCCACACCAAAAATCCATGGAAGTCCTGGGGTCTCAGGCTCGGGGGCGGGACCAGCTGACGGGGGGGAAACATCGAGCTTGAGTCGGCGATGCATCGCCGATGGATCGGCGGCAGGCCCACCATAGTGAATCCCCACGCTCCTGGGCGGGGTGGGCCATCTGGCCCCGATCGGCGATCCATGGGCGATTGGGGCTCGATGCGCTCCTCCATGAGTCTATCTTAAAGGGAGAAACAACTAGATAAACATAAACTTTTGGCGCTCCGCGCGGATTTTCTTGGATCTGCGCTGGACCCCCCTCCCTGGCGCGCGGAGCGCGCCAGGGGCGGCGCCAGAGGCGCCGCCAAGGGGGGCCCAGCGCGGATCCCAGAAATCCGCGCGGAGCGCCAAACGTTTATGTTTATGGCGTTTCCTCTTCTTCCGTATCCCCCCCCCCAACGTTGCCCCTGAAGAGGGGAAACCCAAAAGTACCGATACCGCTACTCCCCAGACCGCTCCCGGAGCGTCTTCTGACTAGGACGCCAAGGCGAATCCAGCGGTGGTGACGAGGGCCTCTCAGGAGGCCGAACATGGGGAAAGCGAGGCCAAGGTAGCCGTATGGGTACCTCTTCCCCGTCTCACTAGTACTGCCCCCCCCACCACCACCCAACGCTGCCCCCGAAGCGGGGGGCTCGGGGCGCCTGCTGCATGCTGCGCAGCGGCTGCTGCAGCGTGTCCGGCAGGCCTGCGGCACCGCGGCGCGCTTCGAGTCGCCACGTCGGCCGGCGTGCGTTTGCTGGAAGCCAGAGGTTGCACACTGCTCGCGGCGTGCAGTTCCAGGGGTGCGCCGCATGCTGCACAATCATTTAGCATGTCAAGGGGTGCAACCACTTCTCTTCGCCATTCAGACGTGCGCCCCATCGGTAGCCAACCTTCACGATATATACGTACAGCGCAACTGCATGGATCAGCACGGCACTGACTAAACCGCTGGCGCTGCCCGATGAAAGCCAACCCGAGACGCGAGACGCGGGGGAGGTCAGGCGAGGGATGGAGGAGATGGAGGGAAGGGGGGGGGCAAGGAGGAACAGGCGTTTAGGAGGAGGGAGAAGCGAGGCAGCAGACCAGCATGCCTCTTGAGCATGGCCCCGGGGCGTGGAATGCCCATCGCCTCGGGGCGATATCGCAGCTGGGGGCGGTGGGTATGTCCATGGGGCCGTGGGAGGCAAACAAGTACACACCAGGCGCGCCCAAGAATGAGCTCGTGCTCCCAGGTCCTTTGCGGTTGCCTGTCGAACTGCTCATTCTCCAGTTTTTCCTTTGCTTGCGCCTTGCACCCGCCCCCTCATCCTTATCCTTCCTATCCACCTCGTTCGCCCTCCCTTGTCGTTCCAATGTCCGTTCCTCTTCAACCTCCTGCCATCCCTTTTATAATGAAATATCATTGAAATCGGCTCACGTATTTTGGTTGACCCTGCAAACCCCCTCTTCGGCATTCCCAATTTGGGCCGTTCCGATCGCCTCCCGCGGCGGAGCGACGTGCGGTCCTTGTTCGCGGTTGCCCACCGAAAGTGGTCGTTCAATTGCGGCGCAGTCTGCCGTGTATCGTCTCTTGCTTTTTTTTGTGGGGGGGGGTATTCGCTACGGCGGTGGTGGGCACAAACCGTCCCCGCCCTCCGCGGGTCTCCTCTCGTCGTGAAGCGACATGCGACGAAGCGACTCGGCAAGCTACGGCCCTCAGCGCTCCCCTAACGGGGACTCCACCGACGGGTGCTTCGGCCAGTGACCCGGCGAACCCAACCCTCCCCGATGTGGGCAACGCTGCAATGCCAGGAAGAGGCCCCAAAGTGGCAACTTTCGGCACGTCTCCAAAATACCCGTCAGGGAGTACCTGTTACGGTGCCGCTGAGGCCCCCAGGGGGCCATTTCGCCGGACCCTGCGACTTTTTTACTGCACTCAGCGCGTGTAGAATGCAACATGCGTGCTGCTAGCACGGCCCTATGTGGGGCCACTGAGGCAACTGGCCACGGAGGTGGGGAAGCGCTGCCGCTGCAGACCCCGCCTCTCCCGCCCTGAACTAAAACTGTGTACGCAACTACCTCGCCAGAGGCGGAATTCGGACCGATCTTTCGCCGTGTCCTGTGCCCTGAGAACGTCAGAAACTTCGGTGGCAACTCATGGGAACCTCCCATACCATCTCATCGGCTCCCGCGAACCGACGCTCATCGACGCTACACCGACGCTAAGGAACGCTACATCGGCACCATCTCATCGACTCCCAGACGCGGATCGACGCTGAGCGACGCTGAAGACAGAATTGCGAGGGCACACAAGGCTCCCGTGACCTGCTACCGAAACAGACGACTCAGGATGAAATGCCGGCCTCTGGGAAGGGCGCCTAAGACCTCTCGGGAGCCACGCTGCGAACAAAAACCACCGCGCCGTCGGAGGTGGGGCTCTCCTCGCCCCGAGGTCCTCGGAGGCGCGCTCGCCCTCGTCCTCTTCGCCTCGGGCAGCGCTGCCTACACGTGAGCTGCAGGAGGCCTACAGTGGAGGCCAGTCCACAAGAAGCCCTCCACAAGAAGCCCTCCATGGAATTTTGGTGTAGGAACGTCACGCTTCCCGTAGAAAAACCATCGAAACCCAAGAAACCCAGGGCAATTTGGGGGCAAGCAGGGTGTTTCTTGGCGTGGGTCTCCACTGTACCCCTCACCTCGTCCGGAGGACCTGCGCGGGCCACTCCCACCAGGGTGGGAGGGACGCACGGGCGCGCGCAGAGGACGGGGCGAGGGGGCGGGATTACGAGGAGTATTGGTCAGCGTGGGTTGGGGGAGGGGCGCGGGAGGCTGATCATTTTCTAAGCCCTGTGCTTCAAGTGCGACAACTCGTCGTAACCTCCTCCTCCTCCTCCTCCTCCTCCTCCTCCTCCTCCTCCTCCTCCTCCTCCTACGCCTACCTTCCTCCCGCCACCGCCGGCCCCAGCCAGCCCCTCCCTGCGAACACTTCTAAGAACACTGCCCGGTGCATGGCAACGCCTGGCGGGCTGGCACTTAACGTGCCCCCGGCCTGGCCGCAGAAGGACGCCGGCCCCGAGCTCGCGACCCGTGTACGGCATGGGCGCGGCGGGGCGCTTAGGCGTCCACAGCTTGGACTTGGACGAAGCGGAGCGAGGCAGGGGTCCGTGACGGAAAGCTGGAGCGAGGGCAAGTTTTGGCCACGAGCCGCGCGAGCAGGGGCCGCCAGCGACACCTGCCGCGCCCGCAGGCTGGTGCTTGAGAACTCGTCGGGCGTGGGTGCCGAATCGCTGTCTCAACTCTGCGCGCGCACTGCGTACTCGAGGTTCGAGATTCGGGCTGTTCTGCCGCGAACGCCGCGCGGTGGTGGTGTCTGTGAGCCTGGGCGCTGCCCCCAGCTCTGCGCTTTAGCGCGAAAGCGACCCGACCAAGAATCTCAGCGGGCTAGCAACAGCAAAAATCATGGAGAACGTACAATCCCCTAAGCTGGGGAAACCAAAAGGTACCGATACCGCTGCTCCCCAGACCTCTCCCAGGGTGCATTCTGGCTGGAACTTCGAGGCGAATCCAGCGGTGGCCACGAGGGCCTCCCAGGGGCCCCCCCAAAGGGGAAAACGCAGCAAGGGTAGCAGTATGGATACCTCTTTCCTCCTCTGCAAAAATGCCCCTCCAGTGGCTGCCTCGGCCGTGACGGAGCTGCCACGGCAGGCCGGTACTTGCCCTGCCCCGCCGGGCGTGCGGGAGACGCTGCCCCACGTTCTCCCCTGCGCGTGCCCGCCAGCGAGCGGGCCGAGCGCAGAGAGGGTGCTAAAGCGTCCCGAGGAGGCACGAAGCAAGAAGCAGCCAGGACGAGGACGAATTCGGACGGGGACGACTCGAGAATCTCTGAGATCTGGCGGCCATGGACGACGTATCGGGCGCCGCGGCCTTCTCAGAGCGTCCCATCAGTTCTGAGAGCGCTCCGGAACGCTCTGGAACGGACTGATCCTCGTCCTAACGTCCTGTCCGACTATCGGGCCGGGCGAAAGGGGGGGATAGCAAAGGGAGGGTTTGAGAATCAGCTCACGTAGCTGATTTTCCCGGCGCCGCCCGGCGCCCATGTATCAAGGAATGGGCCTGGCGGCGGGGCCGAAACCAGCTGCATGCAGCAGATTTCGTAACCCCCCCTTTCCCTATACCCCCCTTTCGTTCGGCCGGAGACTTCGCGCGGCCAGTCGCGAGACATCCAGTCGCGCGGGCTTCGCGAGAGACGTGGGCTGCCCGCGAGGGTGGGCCGCGTGGGCTGCCCGAGAGAATTCCCAGCTGCGGAATCGCTTCTGGAAAAAGCCGGCACCGTGCCCCGAGGCACGAGGTGGAGTGCCCACGGGTCCCTCCGAGTTCTCTGCGTTGAACGTGTTCCGCGCTCCTCCAAGGGGCCCTCATCCCCGAGCTCTGGGAGTTCTCGGGGTGCTCTTGGGACTTCCTGTGGGTTTTCGGGTTTGCGGGGGCAAGAAGACGCCAAGAGGGTGCCAACAGGCTCCCAAGACGGTCTAAGAGGGCCCCGAGACGGCCTCAGAGCTCTCAAAGATGCCCAAGATGGCCTCAAGACAGCCCAATAGGCGACGCTCCAAGAGGGATCCGAGACGCCCCCAAGGAGGGCCTCATTGATTGTTCATCGGGGTTTGAAGGATCGTAGCGTTCTCGCCTTTTCGGGCCTCCGACACTTCAAGACGGCCCCATAAGTCCAAAAGATCGTCCCAAGAGGCCCGCAAGACGGCCCAAGAGACCCTCAAGACGGCCCAACAGGCCCCCAAGACGGCCCCACGAGGAGAAACTCGAGCCGACATTCTGAGCCCTCCGCCCCAAGATGACCTCCAAGAGGCCTGTAAGAAGCCCCAGGAGACCCCCCATTTGGCAAACAAAAAAACTTTGAAAAAAACACATCCAAGAAGCTTCCGAGCGGCCTCTCTAGAGATCCCCACAGGCATCCAATAAGCCTCTGACCTACAATCCAGGCACCTAACAGGCCATCAAATTCTGTGCCGAACGGCTGCTCTTCGAGCGGATTCGCATGCGAGCAGGACTATATTAGCTCGCTTGGCCGAACGGCCGATCTTTGAGCACAACAACTCGCTACAGTGTAAGACAACGGGCCATCGCTCGGACGTCTTTTCCCTGTTCGTTTTCCGGTTTCGTGAGTTGTTGTTCCGAGAGATGAACCGATATGCTCCTCGATGGTCCCCGCCGCGACACATGCACACGTCCGAGCGATGCCTAGAAACATATGTTCGTGGGAGGAGCGGTACTCTGCCCGCGACGAGCGAGCCGTCAAGCACGCACGCCGATCAAGCGTAGGGGGTTGCAGGCCTCCTGCGTGGCACGAAACGCCTCAGATGGAGATGACAGACTGGTCAGATGCATAGCCGTCGCCGCTGCGGTCGGCAAGATCGCCGTTGCGGCTTGACCACGACTTCGTAGCCTTGGCATGGACGTTCCTCTTGGCCGATAGGTGGGGAGGAAGCTCGAGCGAGGCAGACCCCGGGCCGCTGCCGCCATGGAGGGGATCGGCCTGCTGGGCGTGCAGCTCGGAGTACAGTGCCGATATCTTCTGCTCGCTGAGCGGGTCCTGCACGAACGCGTCGCGCAGCCTGAAGACCTGGAGTGCCCGATTGACTTTGGCTTCGGACCACCAACACGCAGCAACGCGTCGTAACTTGCCGACTGCCCGCTCGCGCTCCGCGCCCTCGCACAGCACGCTGGCCGCTGCGAGCAGCGAGGTCACGACTAGCGACCGCCACGATCGGGTGGTGAGCACCACGTCCTCTGCCTGAAGGTAGTAGTACGCCCCGACCAAGACAGAAGCTGCACTGGCGTCACTGAGCTCCATCGTCTCAAGCGCGCCCCTGAAGCACAGGTGGATTTCCATCTGTGAGCCCCCCCCAGCCGAGTCGGCATGCACCCACTCCACCGCCTCCCGAGAGCGGCGGCCCTCGCAGTCGAGCGCGGCCTCGGAGCAGCGCTGCGCGAGGCTGCGCGACACCGCGACGACCAGGCCGCGCCAGGGCGGGCTCATCAAGCCGCCCAAGGCCTGTCCCCGGCCCCCGCCCGAGCGAGCGAAGCCGGAATCGAGGGAGTCGGACACGGCGTGCCGTGGCGTCCCAAACGTGGCCGTCGTGCTCACCGCGCTCGGCGTGTCCGTCCTGCACCCCAGCACGGCCTGCGCTATCTGCAAGCGGGACTTGCTTCCTTTGGCTCTCGTGCTCCCGCGGCGCCGATCCCGGGCCAGCGTTGTCCGCGAGGGCATCTGGCCAGTCTATGTCCAGACCCGTGTGAAATACAGCACTGTAAATAGGCCTTGCGCCAGACGGCGCGCGAGCAGTAAATAACACAGATTTGAAACAACCTTAAGCCAAACAGATGTGAGCCCGAACGGCTAATCACGGACCTCCGCCTAGTTTCTCTTCCTTGCTCACAGTAAATCAGCATCTGACACATTATTGTGAATGTGTCCTTCCTTTTCTACTGGTTTCCGGCGCGAGTATGCGTTTGAGGGCGTGTCAACGTAGACGCCAAGTCATCCAAACCGCTGCGCGACTGCGGGGAAACCATTTTGCGTTCGCCGTGCTCCCCCATGTACCAATACACACCGCCAATGCGCATCCAAATCCGATGTTCTGAAGTCCCACTGCAGGTCTTTGGCAAGCCGTGGACCTGACCGCAGCAAAGTTTTGCCACAAGGAGCGGGGATCGGGAACGAACCCTTTCTGGGCCCCCACTGCGCCCCAGATGCACGAGGAGCGACAGGTGAACGTCCATGGACGGACCTATGGGAACCCTGCAGCTTCGAGAGTTTCCTTTCCTTCCCTCCCCTTCGGGGAGGGGATTACCACTGTTCCCTACTAAGAAACACCCCATGCCCCACTCGACTGGCGGTCGACCAGAGCCCCGTGCCGACTCCCCTCCCCAGCACCACCTCTTTCACAAAACAATGCAACATACGCGCTCGACAAAATCTTGGACGATGCGCGGGAGCCCCTTGATCGCTGCACATGTTTTGTGACAAGCACGGCGGGGAGGGCGCAGCATGCTGCCTAGTGTGTGCAAGCCCACAACGCCTGTCAACAAACGCAACACAACACATTGTTTGCGACAAGATCTTGAACAATGCGCGGGGGCGCCGTGATCAACCCACATTATTGTTTGAAAGGGATGGTGGGGGTGCTAACCTATTGTCCATTGTGTGCGGGCCCACGGTCCCTGTCAACAAACCATGCAAAGTGATTGCAGGTGCACAGCGAGTACGGCATGCTGACCTCCCACCCAACCGCCATTTCGTTTTTAAATTTCTAACTAGGATGGTGGGGGGGGGGCGGCCGCCATGTTTCCCGATGTGTGCGGTCACAGATGCTGGCGCTCCTGGCACTGAGACTCGGGTGCTACTTATGTTGTTGAGGACGGGTGGGAGTGAGCGAGACGGCTTTTGGCCATCCTTCGGCGAAACCTGATCTCTGCTCCGTAATCATAAACACCCCTTCCCTCACCCGACCAGCGACAATCCCGGGACAATGCCCCCCCCCACGCCATCCATGGCGCAACGCAATGAAACATACGCTGTGTCGTCAAATCTTTGACCATGCGCGGACGTCCCGCGTATACTTGTATTGTTCTTTGTCAGGGATGGTGGGGGGCCCTCATCTAGTCTGGTGTGTGAGGGCACACCATCCCTGCCGACATTATTGTTGTTAGGAGCCGCGTGCACGCACATAAGCACAAGAACAACGGGTGCACGTAGCACACGCCATTTGGGATTGTTCGTTTGACAGGGACTGTCCGGTGGGGGGGGTGCAGACATGTCTCCCGATGAGTGATGTCATGGACACTGGTGCACCTGCCGCGGGTTCAGCACGTGGCACACTTGGCGCATGTGGAGCACGTGGCACATCTGGTGCACCAGCGCATCTGGTAAGCTTGGGCTCCTGATGCGCTTGGCGCACCTGGTGCGCGTGGCGCACTTTGCCAGCGTCGCACATCTGGCGTCTGGATTGGTCCCCTGTGGAGGTCCATCCAATAACGACCGCTCAATATGCTGAGACTCGGGTGCTACTAGTGTGTCGGGAGAACCCATCGGAATGATCGAAACGGCGTGCGGCACCCCAGATAACCCAAATGATTTCAGACATCGCCAGATGGTTCAAGATGACGTCGCATATGTATTGAAGATGCCCAAAAGCCAATCTAAGACGACTCCAAGTGGATACGGGGCCTCCCAAAGATGCCCCTCCGCCCCCCCACACACTTCAAACACTACGTGAACATCCATGCAGGTTGCATTCTCGCCGTTTCGTTCCCGTTCCTGATGGTGTATGGCTCCAAGATCGCTCAAGAGGGCTCCAATACTGCCCCAAGGGCGCCCCAACAAGAAATATATTGTGGGGGTTCTACCAGGGCGAGCCTGATTAGGGATGCCCCCATTTTCCATCGATGCTTCTCAAGATGGCTCCAAGATGGCCCCAAGAGGGCTCCGACAATTCCCATAATGACCCCAAAAGGCTCTGAGAGCAAACGCACCGCGAAAGCCTTCATGGCTGACTCCGACCTCCTGTTTCTCTTCCTCCCCAAAACGTTTTCTGGATCCCCCTCCCTCATCCCCCTCCCCCTCCTCCTTCGCCGGATGCTCCACGCTCCTCGTTCCTCGTTCGCGCTTCCCGTCATCCGCCGGCCCCCTTGTGTGGTCACCAGGCTGTAGGCCGAAGGTTCGCAGTTTCCTGTACCAGTTGCAGCTTCCAGTTTCCACTGTTACATTTCTGCTTCTTGCTGCTTACTGTTCCTTGTTGATGGACCGCGCGAGGGGGGGGAGGCCCAAACGGGTAGGTTTAGCATGCCCTGGGCGTGTGCTCTGAATTGCTGGGGTGGGTAAAAATTGACACCCCTTACTCAGATCGGCGGGGTCAGGGTCCAAAAATACATGGGATTTGCCACATTTCTGAAATTTGCTGGCACACCTCACGCAGATCGGCCGGGTCAGGGTCCAAAAACAAATAGGATATGCTACATTTCTGACATCCGGTGGCACCCCTCACGCAGAATCGGCGGAGTCAGGGACCAAAGACACATGGGATTTGCCACATTTCCGAAATTCGGTGGCACCCCTCACTCAGATCGGCGGGGTCAGGGTCCAGAAACACATTGGATTTGCAACATTTCTGACATTCGGTGGCACCCCTCACGCAGATCGGCGGGGTCAGGGACCAAAAACACATGGGATTTGCCACATTTCTGAAATTCGATGGCACCCCTCACGCAGGTCGGCGGGGTCAGGGTCCGAAAACACAAAAGATTTGCAACATTTCTGACATTCGGTGGCACCCCTCACGCAGATCGACAGGGTCAGGGTCCAAGAACATACAGGATTTGCCACATGTTGTAAAATTCTATTGCACCCCTCACGCAGATCGGCGGGGTCAGGGTCCAAAAACACGAAAGATGTGTTACATTTCTGACATTCGGTGGCACCCCTCACGCAGATCGGCGGGGTCAGGGTCCAAAAACATAAAAGATTTGCTACATTTCTGAGGTTCGGTGGCACCCCTCACGGAGATCGGCGGGGCCAGGGTCCAAAAACACTTGGGATTTGCTACATTTCTCAAGTTCGGTGGCACCCCTCACCCAGATCGGCGGGGTCAGGGTCCAGAAACACATGGGATTTGCCACATTTCCGAAATTCGGTGGCACCCCTCACACAGATCGGCGGTGTTAAGGTCCAAAGCACTCGGGAGTTGCCACATATCTGAAACTCTGGGGCACCCCTCACGCACTTCTTCGCGGTCAGGACACAAGAGACTTCCAACATTTTCAAATTCGGGGAGAAGATTTGGGCACAGCATACAGGAGCAAATGGAAAATACAACAGCGAGTAAAATAATAGACTCGCAATCTCCATTCGTCTTGCCAATTACCCATCGTCTTCGCATGAAGTTCTGACGCTGCTTCACGGTGAAGCCAAAGCCTCATGACTTCGCACTTCCATGGCCCATTCTCCGAGAGAGGGGGCCGGCGGCAGGGGGCGAAGCCCTTACGGATATCGCTCGCATTCGGGGGGCAGACATGAGGCCATAACGTGTGAAACAAAAAAACGGTGACACGCGTCACCCCGAAAACTGTGTGAGAAAAACCAAAAGTCTCACTCATATTCTGGACTCCAACATGGGGATATGCTTTGTAGAACAACACAGGGGTGACACGTGTCACCAAGAGAACGGTGTGAGAAAACCCTTATTGTGGACGCCAACATGGGGGCATACATTGCGAACGAACACATCAATGACACGTGTCACCCCGAAGACTGTGAGAAAAAAACAGTTGTTCCACTCGTGTTCTGATTCTGGGCGCCAACATGGGGCCATACAATGTGAAACCGCACAAGGTTGACATGTGTCACCCAGAAAACTGGGTGAGAAAGCGCCAATTGTTCACTCGTACTCTGGACGCCAACATGGAACCATACAATGTGAAACAACACAACGGTGACACGTGTAAGCCCGAACACCGCGTGAGAAAAACAATTGCTCCACTCGTATGCTCGGCGCCAGCATGGGGCCATACATCGACAAAGCAAGGGTGACTCGCACCATCCCGAAAACCGTGTGAGGAAACCATAATTATTTCACTCGTATTCTGGGCGCCAAAACGGGGCCATAAAATGTGAACCAACACACGTGTGACACTTGTCACCCCGGACACCGCGTGAGAAAAACCAATGGCTTAACCTGAACGTCAACATGGGGCCATACAATGTGAAACCACACAAAGTGGCACGTGTCATCCCGAAAACCGTGTGAGGAAAACCACCTGTCTCACTCATAATCTAAACGCCAGCATGGGGCCATGCATTGCAAGACAACGCAAAGGTGACACGTGTCACCCCGAAAACCGTGTACGAAAAACTAACTATCCCGCTCAAATTCTGGACGCCAACGGGGGACAAAACTATGTGAAACAACATACGGGTGACAAGTGTCCCCCTGAAAACCGTGCGCGAAAAACCAATTGCTTCACTCGTATTCTGGACGCCAACGTGGGGCCATACATTGTGAAACCACACAAGGGTGGCACATGTCACCCTGAAAACCGTGTGCGAAAACACCAACTGTCCAATCGTATGGATGCCAACCCGGGGCCAAACGGTGTGAAACCACAGCAGCCAAGGGTAACACGTATCACCTCGAACACCGTGTGAGAAAAAACAATTAAGTCACTCATAATCTGGACGCCAACAAGGGGTCATACATTGAACAAACATCAAAGTGACACGTGTCACCCCGAAAACCGTGAGACAAAGCCACTTGTGTCACTCGTTGCCTGGGCGCCCGCATGGGGACATACAATTTGAAACCACAACAAAATACCATGTGACGTACCCAACCCATTTGTATCATGGGAAACGAGGAGTTGGCCGAAACTTGCATGGACAATCAAATTGCAGGATCCGTTGTTTGATATGTAAGCTACTTGGGGCACGCGCCTATGGCATGATGCGCAGGAGAACCATACAATAACGAGGGGCGACAACTACAGGCTCGAAGAGGACATGGGGCGTCGGGAACGAAGAGCAGGAGAAAGACGTGCGGGAAGCCCACTGTGCTGGGCCCCCCAGCAGGCCTCAAAAGTGGCGACAGTTTCACAGACCGCAGCCCCCCAGGGATGGCGAGGTCTAATTTGAATCCGCGGTGACTACCCACTGTGCTGGGCCCCCCAGCAGGCCTCGAAAGTGGCGACAGTTTCACAGATCGCAGCCCCCCAGGGACGGCGAGGTCTAATTTGAGTCTGCGGTGGGTACCCACTGTGCTGAGCTCCCCAGCAGGCCTCGAACGTTGCTACACTTTCACAGATCGCAGACCCCAGGGATGGCGAGGTCTAATTTCAGTCCGCGGTGAGTACCCACTGTGCTGTGCCCCTCAGCAGCCCTCGAAAGTGGCGACAATTTTACAGATCGCAGCCCCCCAGGGATGGCAAGGTCTGATCTGAGTCCGCGGGGTGTACCCACTGTGCTGGGCCCCCCAGCAGGCCTCGAAAGTGGCGACCATTTCACAGATCGCAGCCCCCCATGGACGGCGAGGTCTAATTCGAATCCGCCGTGTGTACCCACTGTGCTGGGCCCCCCAGCAGGCCTCGAAAGTGGCGACAGTTTCACAGATCGCAGCCCCCCAGGGATGGCGAGGTCTAATTGGAGTCCGCGGTGTGTACCCACTGCGCTGGGCCCCCCAGCAGGCCTCGAAAGTGGCGGCCGTTTCACAAATCGCAGCCCCCCAGGGGTGGCGAGGTCTAATTTCAGTCCGCGGTGTGTACCCACCGTGCTGGGCCCCCCAGCAGGCCTCGAAAGTGGCGACGGTTTCACAGATCGCAGCCCCCCAGGGATGGCGAGGTCCCATTTCAGCCCGCGGTGGGTACCCACTGCGTTGAGCCCCCCAGCAGGCCTCGAAAGTAAGGACAGTTTCACAGATCGCAGCCCCCCATGGATGGCGATGTCTAATTTCAGTCCGCGGTGTGTACCCACTGTGCTGGGCCCCCCAGCAGGCCTCGAAAGTAACGACAGTTTCACAGATCGCACCCCCCCAAGGATGGCAAAGTATAATCTGAGTCCGCGGTGTGTACCCACCGTGCTGGGCCCCCCAGCAGGCCTCGAACGTGGCGACAGTTTTACAGACCGCAGCCCCCCAGGGATGGCGAGGTCAAATTTCAGTCCGCGGTGGGTACCCACTGCGTTGAGCCCCCCAGCAGGCCTCGAAAGTGGCGACAGTTTCACAGATCGCAGCCCCCCAGGGATGGCGAGGTACAATTTGAATCCGCCGTGGGTACACACTGCGCTGGGCCCCCCAGCAGGCCTCGAAAGTGGCGACAGTTTCACAGATCGCAGCACCCCAAAGATGGCGATGTATAATTTGAATCCGCCGTGGGTGCCCACTGTGCTGGGCCCCCCAGCAGGCCTCGAAAGTGGCGACAGTTTCACAGACCGCAGCCGCAGCCCCCCAGGGATGGCGAGGTCTAATTGGAGTCCGCGGTGTGTACCAGCTGTGCTGGGCCCCCCAGCAGGCCTCGAAAGTGGCGACCGTTTCACAGATCGCAGCCCCCCAAGGATGGCGAGGTCCCATTTGAATCCGCCGTGTGTACCCACTGTGCTGGGTCCCCCAGCAAGCCTCGAAAGTGGCGACCGTTTCACATATCGCAGCCCCCCATGGACGGGGAGGTTACATTTGAATCCGCCGTGGGTACCCACTGTGCTGGGCCCCCCAGCAGGCCTAGAAAGTGGCAACAGTTTCACAGATCGCAGCCCCCCAGGGATGGCGAGGTCAAACTTGAATCCGCCGTGGGTACCCACTGTGCTGGGCCCCCCAGCAGGCCTCGAAAGTGGCGACAGTTTCGCAGATCGCAGCCCCCCAGGGATGGCGAGGTCTCATTTAAATCCGCCGTGGGTACCCACTGTGCTGGGCCCCCCCCCGCAGGCCTCGAACGTGGCGACGGTTTCACAGATCGCAGCCCCCCAGGGATGGCGAGGTCAAATTTGAGTCCGCCGTGGGTGCCCACTGTGCTGGGCCCCCCAGCAGGCCTCAAAAGTGGCGACGGTTTCACAGATCGCAGTTCCCCAAGGATGGCGAGGTCAAATTTGAGTCCGCCGTGGGTACCCACTGTGCTGGGCCCCCCAGCAGGCCTCGAAAGTGGCGACAGTTTCACAGATCGCAGCCCCCCAGGGATGGCGAGGTCAAATTTGATTCGCCGTGGGTACCCACTGTGCTGGGCCCCCCAGCAGGCCTCGAACGTGGCGACAGTTTTACAGATCGCAGCCCCCCAAGGATGGCGAGGTCAAATTTGAGTCCGCCGTGGGTACCCACTGTGCTGGGCCCCCCAGCAGGCCTCGAAAGTGGCGACAGTTTCACAGATCGCAGCCCCCCAGGGATGGCGAGGTCTAATTTCAGTCCGCCGTGGGTACCCACTGTGCTGGGCCCCCCAGCAGGCCTCGAAAGTGGCGACAGTTTCACAGATCGCAGCCCCCCAGCTGGCACGCAGCGACGAGCGAAGGCAGGGGGGAAGAGAGGGACGGGGGGGGGTGGGAAGGTTCGCGCGAGCAGTGCTCTATTCAAAACGAGAACCCAACGCAGGAGGGTTGGGAATTACACGTGTCACCCCGAAAACCACTTGCGGAAACCCAGTGGTCCACTCGCACTCCGTGAGCCAACATGGTGCCATACACTGTGAAACAACACAACGGAGACAAATGTTACCCCGAAACCGTGTGAGAAACAACAACAACTGTTTCAACAACACTGTTGACGCCAACATGGGGCCATACAACGTGAATCAACACACGGATGATACGTGTCACCCCGAACACCTCGTGACCTGGAGGCCAACATGGGACCATACAATGTGAAACCACATAGGGGTGACACGTGTCATGCCGAAAACCGTATGAGATGACACAATTGATCTACTCGTATTCTGGAGGCCAGCATGGGGGCATACCGTGCGAAACAACACAAGGGTGGCACGGCGTGAGAAACACCAACTGTTTCACTCGTATTCTTGACGTCAACATGGGGCCAAACTGTACGAACAAAGGCACAGCGGTGACACGTGTCACCACAAAAACCGTGTGAGACAAGCCATTTGTTCCACTCGTACTCTGGACGCCAAGATGGGGCCATACAAAATGAAACCACACATCGGTGACACGTGTCACCCCGAAAACCGCGTGAGACAAACCAATGGTTTCACTCGTATTCGTGACGCCAACATGGGGCCAAACAATGTGAACCAACAGAATGATGACACGTCTCACCCCGAAAGCCGCGTGAGAAAAAACAATTGCTTCATTTGTATTCTGGACGCCAACATGGGGCCATACAATGTGAAACCTCACAACGGTGACACGCGTCACCCCGAAAACCGGGGGCGAAACACACAATTGTTTCACTCGCATCCTGGACGCCAACATGGGGCCATACATTGTGAACGAAAACAGCGGTGACACGAGTCACCCCGAAAACCGTGTGAGAGAGAAAACCAACGTTTCCACTCGTATTCTGGGGGGCAGCATCGGGCCATACACTGCGAAACAACGCAACGGTGACACGTGTCACCCCGCAAGCCGGGTGATAAAAACCAATCGTTTCACTCGTATTCTGGACGCCAGCATGGGGCCATACAGTGTGACACAACAAAAGTGTGACACGTGCCACCCCGAACACCACGTGAGATAAACCGCTTGTTGCACTCGCATTCTGGGAACCAACATGGGGTTATGCAGTTCGAAACCACAAAAAGGTGGCACGTGTAACCCCGAAACCAATGTGAGGAACATCAATTGCTTCACTCGTATTCTTATGCAGAAAATCAAATGTTTCACTCGTATCCTGGACACCAACATGGGGCCATTCAATGTGAAACAACACAAGGGTGGTACGTGTAACCCCCACCACCGTGTGAGAACAAACAATTGTTTCACTCGCACTCTAGACGCCATTATGTCGCCATACACTGTGAACCAACACACAGGGGACACGTGTAACCCTGAAAACCGTTTGAGAAGAACCGATTGTTCCACTCGTACTCTGGACGCAATCATGGAGCCCTCTTGGGGCGTCTTTGAAGCCTCGTGGGCCGCATCGGAGCGATGGTGGGCGTGCTGGGGCCGTTTTGAGGCCCGTGGGCCTCCTTTAGAGGCCTGGTGGCTTGTCCAACCTCGCTCGGGGAGCCACCCGGAGCCCTCTTGGGCAATTCTGGGCGCCCCGTGGGCCGTCTTGGCGCCCCCCGTGGCGTCCAGGAGCCCTGCTGGGCGCGTCTTGTGCGTCTCCGCGCGTCAAGCAGCAACGGAGCAGGCGACCACACGTGAATCCTTGAAAAACCAGACAGGGAAATCAACCATTTTCCCACCGGGAGCCTCTCTCGGGGTTCAGCTGGGAGCTCTCTTGGTGCGCCTCGGAAGCTACCTAAGCACGCATCGGAGCAATGATTGGCGTGCTGGGGCCGTTGTGGGCCGTTTTGGGGCCCGAAGGCCCATGTGCTGTGTCCGAACTGATTGGGGGGGCCGCCTGGAGCCCTCTGGGGCGACTTTGGGCGCCTCTTGGTCCGTTGTGGCGCCCTCTTGTGGTGTCTTAGGGCCCCCTTGAGCGCCACTTGTGCCGTCTCCGGGCGTCGGGCAGCAGAGCAGGCGACCACGCGAAAATCCTTGAAACCTCCAGAGGAATCTTTGTTTTTCGCCCTGAGAACTTTGTCGGAGATTAGCTGGAAACTTTCTTGGGGCGTCTGGGAGGCCACGTGAGTCGTCTCGAAGCAATGGTCAGGGTGCTGGGAGCGCTGTAATGCTCATGGCTCCCTTGAGGGCTCCTTTTGGTAGCCCCATGGCCTCCTTCGGGGCCCTTGTGGCGGGTGGGGGCTCGTTTGGCCCCCCATGCCACACGGTGGCACCGATCCAGGTCCCCCCGTGGCCTACTCATATGTATATATATATATATGTATGTAAGCATATACACATTTACATCTACCTTGTTTCACGTACATGTGCAAATGCATGTGCGTATACATATGCATACACATATTCATATACGTGCACATACACATCCATGTATCTATGATCTCGGGCTCCGGGCCCACGCCCCCCCCCCAGATGGGATGGGTTTCAGGGTGCCTCGGGCCCCCCCCCTCTGATGGGATGAGGGGGGGGGCGACCACGACGACGACGAGGACGACGACGACCACGATGACGACGACGATCACGACGACCTCAGATCTCTGCCAGAAGTCGACCGCCCTGGCTCCCTGAAGCACCGAAACAACACGTCGCACCCGAAGGGAGGCGACGATGGCGAAGACACAGTCGACGACGATGTTGCTCCGTCTCCGTCCGTCCCCCTCCTCATCCCTCCCTCCTCGTTCCTTGGCCCTCTCTTCCCCTCTTTGCTCCCCTCTCTCATTCCCTCTCCCCGTACATCCGCCACTCCTTCGAGGCAAAGGCAGAGGACGACGACGACGATGGTGAAGACGCCGACGATGATTGTTTTTCTCGGCAAGCTCCGGAAGTCTCGGAACGTGGGCGATTTAGCACGGCCACCCTTGGCTGCTGAGGCGGGCCCCCTAACCACCGCGCACCCACAAGGGGGACCCCACACCACACCTACAGGGGGGGGGGCACCACGCCACGCCCACAGAGGGGCAGGGGGGGGGCATCGCGCGGGGGAGGGGGCGATGGCATCAGCGGGGGGGGGGGGCAGACTCTAGACCGTGTATATATATAGAGAGAGAGAGAGAGAGAGAGACCCTGTAGACACAAGCTGTTTAGAGACTGTTGCTCGTCCTCATGTCTTTGGCGTTCCTGCCTGTTCGGGCTTCTGACAACCACAAGCTGCCCAAGAGGCCTACGACATGCCCCCAAGACGGCCCACGAAGCTCCCAAAATTGCCCCAAAACGGCCGAAGAGAGCCCAATACGGCCCAATACATCCCCCGAATGGTCCCAACCTAGACCAGCTAAGAAAACTCGAACACGGCCCAAAAAGGTCCCCAATCCGGCTTCCGAGGGCGTCGCCAGACGGGCCAAGAGCGCCTGGGGACCGCCCAAAGAGGCCAGAAGAGGCGCCCAGAAGCCTTCAAGCGGCCCCCGTAGGGCTCCCAGGAGGCTTTCTCCTCCTCCTCTTCCTCCTCCTCCTCCTCCTCCTCCTCCTCTTCGTCCTCATTCTCCTCCTCCTCCGCCTCTTCTTCCTCCTCCTGACGGCGCCGCGGCATGCAAGCATGTTACATTTGCGGAGTAATTGTCCGAGATGTGTGGCCACCGTAGCTCCTGTTCAGCGGGCTCAACATCGACTCGTTACGAAACTAGAATGGACATCATCCCAAAGTTTGACTGTGTTTTGGCCGAAGGGGCGCGCAGACATCTAGATTCACCACTCCTCGGGGTCCCAGGGTACTACCCCAACGCTGTGGACATGGATATTCTGGCGGTCGACACGGTCACATTAACATGAATGTCGGAGGGCTGTGGGAAAGTGGCGGCGCGCCGCTAGACTCCGTGCTGCTGAGGGCGTGCAAGCTGGCGGCCTGGGGTCAGGGAGCGGCGCACGGGAGGCGACCACGGAGGCGGGAAGAAACGGCTGATTGGAAGGATCTGAGCCGATAGTGGATGGGGAAGGGCGGCGTTCAAGTCGATGCTTCGCCGAATCAGCCTATGTATGTTTGACCTGGACTGCATCGCGGAACGAAGGATCGATAACCTCATGCCCGTGAGAATAAACACTAGGGGATAATAAAGTTCGGGGTTCAGGGAGAGATAATAAAAGTAGCCCAGCAGACCTCAGCATAATCTCGAAGTAAGAGATGATCAAGAGGAGACCAAGCCGAGCACGTGATTGAGACATCCTTGGCGTTTAGTTGTCATCGAAATATCCTCAACAATGGCTTATCTCGCTGGAGACATCCTCGACAAATCCCTTGTTTCGCTTGAGACATCCGCAAACTATTGTTTATTTCACTTGAGACACAGTCGAACTATTGCTTATTTCGCTTGAGACATCCTCGGGATAATTGTGTTTTTCGCTTGTAACGTCCCTAGATAATCAACGGCGGCGATAATAAAGTTCAGGCGGGCGGAGGAATGGAGGAAGCTATATACATATATAAAGAAAAATAACAAAAAGAATACATAATAAAATAAAAGAAACGATAGGAGGAGGAGAAGTAGGAAACTAAGAAAAAAACTCGAGTTTCAAATCTATTAGATTTTATTTACAAACGCTTTATGCAACTTGTTTTTTGTAAGTGCTCGTGTAGGGTAGCTCATGTGCCTGAATTTCCATAGATAATCAACCCCAGAGATAAAAAAGTTCAGGCGAGCGTGGGGACAGAGAGAAATATAAAAGAAGAAGAATACAGTAGAAGAATAATAAGAAAGAAGAAGAAGAGGAGAATAAGAAGAGGACGAAGAAAGGAAAAATCCAAAATTCCAAATCTATCAATTTTATTTTACAAACGCTTTTATGAAAATTGATTTTTTTAAGTGCTCGTGTAGGGTAGCTCATGTGCTTCATTTTCCATGGATAATCAACCCCAGGGATAAAAAAGTTCAGGCGAGCGTGAGGACAGATAGAAATATAAAAGAAGAAGAGGAAAGTATAATAATAATAAGAGAAGAAGAAGAGAAGAAGAAGAAGAAGAAGAGAAGAAGAACGGAAAAAGTGTGATCGCTTCGTTTGATGTTGCTATATCAACATCGCTTGATGTTGCTATCTCAACATAGCGTTTCGAGGTGATAATGAAGTTCGGCCTCAGCGCTCGCCGCCCAATTTGAATTTTGTATAGGGCGACGATAATCAACTCTAAACACTGAAGGGGGGGGGTCCCTTTATTATCATCGGCATGCGGTTACTGTCTGGTGCGCGAGGCAAGCCATCTGATGCAGGACCTTTGGCTCCGCTCTCCAGTATCTGAGCCGAACATGTCAAGTCCCGATTGTAGCCGACGTGGTGCTGATTGCCTGGAAACGTCGATAGCAATCGAGCCTGGTAAAGGCCTGACGAGATTCTGCTTGCGTGAAACAATTCAGGTCGCCATCAATCATGCTCATGCCCGGGATCCCTAGAATTCGACAAGTCAGTTGATCTTGAACTCGGTGACGTCTGAAGGTCGGGAGTGCGGCGCGATATACTTGCCCCTGTGTGCACAGATTTGTGGCAGCCCGAAGGCTTCTTCACCCAAGAGATAATACAGTGCAAAGACACCCCAAGCAACACCACTGCATCTACACACATGGTGAATCAACATCGAGCAGGCGCGCGCACGATGTGGATGGTCAGTGCCGCAAGGGACCGTTCACGGTACGGCACGGCACGCGGGCACGGCACACCGGCCGCATTCTGAAATCTGGGCACTGCACGCCACGGCAAACGGGCGCGGCACGGCACGGCACGCTGGCCGCACATGTCCCGCATTATTGCCTGTAGAAACGTGCTCTGTCATGCCTCCTTTCTAAAGACAGGGCACGGCACGCGGGCACGGCACGACGCGGGCACGGCACGGTGCACGCGCAACACGGCACGGCACGGCACGGCACGGCACGTGGGCACGGCGCGGCACGTTTCTTTTCTTCTTTCGCGTCCCAAGCCCCAAGCATGGCACGGCACGCGGGCGCGACGCAGTTTCCGCATTCTAGAATCTAGGCACGGCGCGGCCTGGCACGCGCGCATGGCACGGCACGTCGCAGCATTCGCTGCTTAGGGTTCATTGCGGACTCAGTGTGCCCGAGCGTTGGCAATTCGTAAGAGCTGTTCGAGGCCGTGCCAGGCACAGCTTGAACCCACAGAAAACGAGATTTTCTCAACCCTCCTGTGGGGTTGATCCTTCGTCTCTCTCCGCTGCGCCGCGCGACTCCTTTTGCTCCTTCCTCCTTCCCCTCCTTTCCTTCCCTTCCTGCTGCTGCTGCTGCGCTACCTGCTGCTAGTGCTGCTAGATCCGCACTCCCAAGGCTACGATCCTTTGTACATTTCCAAAGATCTGCGCTCACAGGGTCGCGACCCTTTGTAAACCACGAGCGAACCGCGCTTCCAGAGCCACGGTCCCAGGTACACTACAACAGATCCCCGCTATCAGGGCCACGACCCGTGCCAGATCATGATATATCTGCCCCCCAGGCCACCATCCTTAGCAAATGAAACAGGATTCTTGCCCCTAGGACCACGATGCTTCGCACACTGCGCTGGATCAGCGCTCGCAAGGCCACGATCCATTGTAACATATTGTGAATCCGAGCTCCCAGGGCCACGATTGATGGTAAAGTACAGTGGGTCCACGATGGCAAGGCAAGGAATCGGTGGTAAACTTTGCCTACACTTCACCACATGGCTTCTTCGTGACCAAAGGCCCCGCGTGAGGGCCACACTACTCCAGGAGCGCCAGAGTACCCTGAGAGGGTTCCACGTGGGCCCAATGGAGCCCCCCTGGATAAGGAGGACTAGCTAGAAGAGGGGCCCCCTCAAACTGGCCAGCAACTGGTCCCAAGAGTCACCTGGAGGACGAAACGACGGAATAGGAGGAAACTGAGGAAGGATTTCTCGATGCCGGTGGCAGGGGGGACCGGCGGCAGTGGCTGACTACCCTCAGACTCCAAGGCAGCAGCGACAGAGGAACGACACACTACATCAACATCCTCTCTGGAGGCCCGCACGACATTCCTGGCTCGGCGCTTGACCCCCCTACCCTGGAACGCGGACCGGGCCAGGGGCGGTGCCCGAGGGGCCGCCAAGGGGGGCCTCGCGCCCCACATGCGGAACTCTGCTCATGCAGCTTTTCCCAATACCCTATGGTGGCATGATTGTTGTTAGTGTGACGCCTGCGCCCTCTCCTTCGCGCCTTCTCCCTTCCACACTCTAACTCAGACTGACGGACACTCAGGCCCACTCAGACTCAGACTCACTCATACACAGACTCGGGTTCACTGACAGACTTACTCAGACTCAGACTCACTCACACTCAGACTACCCATACTCGGACCACACACGCTCATACCCACTGGTACTCAGACCCACTCATACCTAGACTCACTCATACTCAGACCACTCACATACAGATCCATCGGGCTCAAATTGCCATATCATAGCCAGACTCATACAAACAGACCGCTCGCACTCTGACCAGTCACACTCGGACTCACTCGTACTCAGACTCACAATCAGACTTTACCCACTCTGGCACTCATTCACACTCGGACCCACTCAGGCTCGCTCATCATACTGAGTGGGGTGTCTCGAGCGAGGCGCTGGTTTTGCACTCCCGACTCCTCGCTTCTGAGAGCCCCCTGATCACCAGGATGTAGCAACTACCAAGAAGGGGAACCGCCAAGGGGTAGTTGATTTCCCCGTTCGCGCCCAGATCCAGATCATGGGGATGTTTCGAGCGAGGCGCTCGACCGGCGCCCCCGATTCCGCTCCCTTCAGAGCCGCATGATCACGTCGGTGTAGCAGGCATGGCACTTGAGCACTCCATGGGGGAGCCGCCAGGGTGTGTCACAATTGCCACTTCGCATCCATGTTGTGGGGATACATCGAGCGAAGCGCTGGTTGACCCCTGGCTGCTTTCCTCTCAGGGCCACATGATCAGCGTGATGTAGCAAGCATGGCATCAGAGCACCTCAAAGGGGGAGCCCAGGGGGTTTTCCACTGGACTGTTCGCGGCCATATTATGGGGATGTGTTTAGCGAAACGTTGGTTTTACACCTCGGACTCCTTTCCTTTCAGAGCCTCCTGACCACCGTCATGTAGCAGGCTGAGCCCATACCATCTGAACACTTCAGAGGGGAGCCGTCAGGTGGTGTTACACTTGCCCGTTCACTGTGGGGTCGTCTCGGACGAGGTTCTCGTTCGGCGCCCCCGACTTCATCAGAGCCCGTGCTAGCCGCGTTGTAGCAGGCAGATCATTTTAGCACTCCAACGGGGAGCCACCAGGGGGTGCTACACTTGCCTATTTGCGCCCGCATTGTGGGTATGTCTCGAGCGAGGCGCCCTCTCCTGTCAGATCACCGTGGTCACCGCGATGTAGCAGGCATAGCACTTTAGCACCCCGAGGAAGAGCCGCCAAGAGGTGTTACACGTGCCCGCTCGCGGCCAGATTGTGGGGACGTCTTGAGCGAAGCGCTCTTTGGCCACCCCCAGCTCCTCTCCTTTCAGAGCCTCCTGACCACTGCGGTATAGCAAGCACATCATTTGAACACAACAAGAAAGGAGAACTGCGACGGGGTGTTGCACCTGCCCGCTCGCGCCCAGATTGTGGGGATGTCTCGAACGAAAACCGCACCAAAGGGGAGCCGCCGAGGGGAGCCAGGCGGCGGCAGAGAGAAGCGGGCATACGGCTGCAGAGGGAAGCCAGCACATGGCCGCAGACAGGAGCAGAGAGGAACGCCCACACTCGGACTTGCACATATTCATCCCGACTCGCGCTCGGATCTCACGCCCAGGCTGTCGGAACATCACGTGCGCACGTGGGAAAATCCGCCACCGTGTCCTTGACGCGCGAGCTGGGGTGTCTAAGGGGGAAACAAACCTACCTCGCTTTTGACCGCCCTCGCTTCCAAGAGATACCAAGCGATGCCAAACTACGGCCTGTACTGGTCAGGCCGCTTGACGAGGAGGCGCGTGGTATGACTTGGTTTTTCCTGGAAGCGAAAGCGGGGGAGGTAATTCACGCTCTGGGGCGTCGTCAGGTCCTTGGACCAATGCAATCCCTGACACCTCGGTCCTCGACCGCTCTGCACTCGAGAGCCGACCTCGAGAGCTCCCGCTCTGCGCGCCGCCCCCGCGATCCTCGGCGTCGACAGCTCGGGAGAAGGAGGAGGAGGAGGACGAGGAACGAGGAGGAGGAGGAGGAGGAGGAGGAGGAGGACGAGGAGAAAGAGAAGGAGGAGGACGAGGAGGAATCGAAGTCGGAGTCGGATGCCTCGGCAGCTGTCAGCTCTCTGTCATTCGAGGGCCTGGTGTTCGCTTTGCGAAACGAACCTTGCGCTGCTGGCGCGTCGGAACGGCGAAACGACGGGTCGCCTACAGGACCCTTGGCATTTTAGCCCTCTGGCCAACTGCAGCGCGGGGCCTGTCCAAAGACAAAATCGTTATGGAACGTCTTGTGGCCTATCACCTCTGACTCGAAACGGATCTCGACTGCTCGCGGTCCACCACCTCCCCCACTCCTCCCCAACCCCATCCACCACATATAGCTGCTCCTAAACGCTCGACCGTTAGGCACTGGTGAGCTGTCCGTAAAAAAGAACGGCTCCCCCGCGGTGCGGTGGGCCACGTAGGCCCTCAAGAGAACAGTCCCGAACCAGGGGTGCAGCCCAGCGGAAGTCAAAAAGCACAGGAGAAACGTATCCCCAGGCTCCAGGGACCTCGGCCGTCTTCTGTGCTTAACAAAACTACTGCCGGGGCCCGACTCGCACTTGGCTAAATCTCTGCGGGCTCGCCGCGTGGCCCATGGGCCCCAGGGGAGTGCTCCCGCATGCCTCTTTCGAAACCCAGAGGGGCCTCGAGACGGGCCCGAGGGACCCAGGGAGGCCGCCCAGAGGGTCCAGGAGGGCACTGGATCGCCAACCGATCAGTCTAAGACGCCCAAGATGGGCTCAAAAGGGCCCGAAATGCACCCAAGACGCCTCAAGAGGCCTTCCAAGATGCACTCCGAGAGGACCCCAAGAGGCAAACATCGGCGATGTGCTCTAGGTTTGCGCAGGACCTTGGCGTTCTCGACTATTCTTCGGCATCGCGACGCTTCAAGACCACCCAAACCGCCAATACCCAAGAATTCCCCAAGAGGCCACCAAGAGGCACCAAAAAGCCCCCAAGAGGCCCCCAAGAAGCCCCAGGAGGTACCCAAAAGGTTCCCAAGAGGCCCCCAAAAGGCTTCCCAAACGCCCCCAATCGGTCCACAAGAGGCCAAAGAGAGAGAGCGCCGAAGAGACCCCGAGAAGCATGCTCGAGGACCCCGACCCACAACCCAAGCGCAGCAGCGGGGACGCCATTCGATACAGGAGGCCACGAGTCTAACTCCGGAATGCCTGCATCCAAAGATGCTGACGCCTCATTTCTGCCGCCGCCGTCTGTCCGCCCACCTCCTGCCAGCGGAGGCGCCCCTCCGCCTCACCTTCGCAGCCTCCCTCCGAAAAAGGTGGCGTCAAGTTCTCGATCCCCCGAGGACGAGGCACATCCTGGAACGCCCCATGCCCACGGCCGTCCACGGCGACGGCGCGTCTCGCTCTACTCTCGCATAAACCCCTCTGGCCTGCGAGCCGCAACCCCTGATTCCGACCGAAGGAAAATTATCCTGGCGAAGGACCCAACCATATGCAATTGTGAATACCGCAATTGTGAATATCTTCTTCGGTGGCGCTCCCTATGGGGCCACGAAACGTGTGAGGAGTGTGCCGAAATGGATGTGCGGGACGCATGCGGGCACACCCACTGGGACCTTCGGTGGAGCTCCCTATGGGGCCACGAAACGTGCGAGGGGTGTGCCGCATTGGGTGTGCGGGACGCCTGCGGGCGGCAGCACTGGGGCCTTCGGTGGAGCTCCCTCTGGGACCACGAAACGCGTGAGGGGTGTGCCAAAATGGGTGTGCGGGACGCATGCGGGCACACCCACTGGGGCCTTCGGTGGAGCTCCCTATGGGACCACGAAACGTGTGAAGAGTATGCGGAAATGGGTGTGCGGGACGCATGCGGGCACACCCACTGGGACCTTCGGCGGAGCTCCCTATGGGGCCACGAAGCGCGTGAGGGGTGTGCCGAAAAGGGCGTGCGGGACGCATGCGGGCGGCAGCACTGGGGCCTTCGGTGGAGTTCCCTATGGGGCCACGAAACGTGTGAGGGGTGTGCCGAAATGGGTGTGCGTGACGCATGCGGGCACACCCACCAGGACCTTCGGTGGAGCTCCTTTTGGGGCCACGAAACGTGTGAGGGGTGTGCCGAATTGGGTGTGCGTGACGCATGCGGGCGGCAGCACTGGGGCCTCCGGCTGAGTTCCCTATGGGGCCACGAAACGTGTGAGGGGTGTGCCGAATTGGGTGTGCGGGACGCATGCGGGCGGCAGCACTGGGGCCTTCGGTGGAGCTCCCTATGGGGCCACGAAACGTGTGAGGGGTGTGCCGAATTGGGTGTGCGTGACGCATGCGGGCGGCAGCACTGGGGCCTTCGGCGGAGCTCCCTATGGGGCCACGAAACGTGTGAGGGGTGTGCCGAATTGGGTGTGCGTGACGCATGCGGGCGGCAGCACTGGGGCCTTCGGCGGAGCTCCCTATGGGGCCACGAAACGTGTGAGGGGTGTGCCGAATTGGGTGTGCGTGACGCATGCGGGCGGCAGCACCCTTCGTATGGGGCCACGAAACGTGTGAGGGGTGTGCCGAATTGGGGTGCGTGACGCATGCGGGCGGCACTGGGGCCTTCGGCGGAGCTCCCTATGGGGCCACGAAACGTGTGAGGGGTGTGCCGAATTGGGTGTGCGTGACGCATGCGGGCGGCAGCACTGGGGCCTTCGGCGGAGCTCCCTATGGGGCCACGAAACGTGTGAGGGGTGTGCCGAATTGGGTGTGCGTGACGCATGCGGGCGGCAGCACTGGGGCCTTCGGCGGAGCTCCCTATGGGGCCACGACGCGTGTGAGGGGTGTGCCAAATTGTGTGTGCGTGACGCATGCGGGCGGCAGCACTGGGGCCTTCGGCGGAGCTCCCTATGGGGCCACGAAACGTGTGAGGGGTGTGCCGAATTGGGTGTGCGTGACGCATGCGGGCGGCAGCACTGTGGCCTTCGGCGGAGCTCCTATGGGGTCACGAAACGTGTGCGGGGTGTGCCGAATTGGGTGTGCGTGACGCATGCGGGCGGCAGCACTGGGGCCTTCGGCGGAGCTCCCTATGGGGCCACGAAACGTGTGATGGGTGTGCCGAAGTGGGTGTGGCTGACGCGGAGGGAGGAGGGAGGAGGGGGAGGAGGCAGCGGGAGGAAGGGAGGAAGGAGAACGCGGGGCACCGTCTCTTCAAAACGAGGACCCAACACCACAAGATGGTTGGGAACAATCCTCTGATGGCCCCGCCTGGCGGCCTTCGCGGGCGGGCGCGTGCAAGGCCACGGTGCTGCAGTGCAGAGAGCGACACGAGGAAGGGGAGGACGAGGAGAATTAGCCTGGCGAAGGACCCAACCATATGCAGTTGAGAGTACCGCAATTGTGAATATCTTCTTCGGTGGCGCTCCCTATGGGGCCACGAGCCGTATGAGGGGTGTGCCGAAATGCGTGGCAGTGTACACAACACGAACGAAGACGATAGGTCCGAATATGAAAGCTTGAGCGCGTGCGAGTCGGATCGCGAGCGAGTCTGATTATGAATGAATCTGCGCGCGATTGATTCTATTCGCATGAATGCGTGCATGGATACGCCCAGTGTAAATGTATGTATACGACTGTGAACAGTTTGGGTCTGCGTGACTCTCGGTACTCGTGACTCTGAGCGTCGCCTCTGCAGGGGGCTTCCCTGGGAACCCCGACGGCAGCGCCCGCGCGCCGCGACGCCCATGTCGGCACGCCACACACCTGGTGTGCGGGACGCATGCGGACGGCAGCACTGGGGCCTTCGGTGGAGCTCCCTGTGGGGCCACGAAACGTGTGAGGGGTGTGCCGAAATGGGTGTGCGGGACGCATGCGGACGGCAGCCATGGGGCCTTCGGTGGAGCTCCCTATGGGGCCACGAAACGTGTGAGGGGTGTGCCGAAATGGGTGTGCGGGACGCATGCGGACGGCAGCACTGGGGCCTTCGGTGGAGCTCCCTGTGGGGCCACGAAACGTGTGAGGGGTGTGCCGAAATGGGTGTGCGGGACGCATGCGGACGGCAGCCATGGGGCCTTCGGTGGAGCTCCCTATGGGGCCACGAAACGTGTGAGGGGTGTGCCGAAATGGGTGTGCGGGACGCATGCGGACGGCAGCACTGGGGCCTTCGGTGGAGCTCCCTGTGGGGCCACGAAACGTGTGAGGGGTGTGCCGAAATGGGTGTGCGGGACGCATGCGGACGGCAGCCATGGGGCCTTCGGTGGAGCTCCCTATGGGGCCACGAAACGTGTGAGGGGTGTGCCGAAATGGGTGTGCATGATGGGGCCTTCGGTGGAGCTCCCTGTGGGGCCACGAAACGTGTGAGGGGTGTGCCGAAATGGGTGTGCGGGACGCATGCGGACGGCAGCACTGGGGCCTTCGGTGGAGCTCCCTATGGGGCCACGAAACGTGTGAGGGGTGTGCCGAAATGGGTGTGCGGGACGCATGCGGACGGCAGCTGGGGCCTTCGGTGGAGCTCCCTATGGGGCCACGAAACGTGTGCCGAAATGGGGTGCATAATGGGGCCACGAAACGTGTGAGGGGTGTGCCGAAATGGGTGTGCGGGACGCATGCGGACGGCAGCACTGGGGCCTTCGGTGGAGCTCCCTGTGGGGCCACGAAACGTGTGAGGGGTGTGCCGAAATGGGTGTGCGGGACGCATGCGGACGGCAGCATGGGGCCTTCGGTGGAGCTCCCTGTGGGGCCACGAAACGTGTGAGGGGTGTGCCGAAATGGGTGTGCGGGACGCATGCGGACGGCAGCACTGGGGCCTTCGGTGGAGCTCCCTGTGGGGCCACGAAACGTGTGAGGGGTGTGCCGAAATGGGTGTGCGGGACGCATGCGGACGGCAGCCATGGGGCCTTCGGTGGAGCTCCCTATGGGGCCACGAAACGTGTGAGGGGTGTGCCGAAATGGGTGTGCGGGACGCATGCGGACGGCAGCCTGGGGCCTTCGGTGGAGCTCCCTGTGGGGCCACGAAACGTGTGAGGGGTGTGCCGAAAACGCATGGCAACGTGGACGCACCGGCAGCTGGGGCCTTCGGTGGAGCTCCCTGTGGGGCCACGAAACGTGTGAGGGGTGTGCCGAAATGGGTGTGCGGGACGCATGCGGACGGCAGCACTGGGGCCTTCGGTGGAGCTCCCTATGGGGCCACGAAACGTGTGAGGGGTGTGCCGAAATGGGTGTGCGGGACGCATGCGGACGGCAGCACTGGGGCCTTCGGTGGAGCTCCCTATGGGGCCACGAAACGTGTGAGGGGTGTGCCGAAATGAGTGATGACGATGACGATGACGACGATGACAATGACGATGATGATGATGCTGAGGATGATGATGATGACGATGATGATGATGATGATGATGATGATGATGATGATGATTTTTTCCCTCTGCAATCCCAGAGGGCAGGACCGATGCTAATCACTTAGCGGCCGCGACTGCGGCTTCGAGAAACCTCTCGAGGGGTTGCTGCCTTCGCAGCAGCTCCCCGAGCCTGAATACGTGCCACGAGAGCGCGCATGCCAGGGGTCTGAGGCAGGGACTCCATCCCAAGCAGAGGCTGGCGAACGTCAGGCGGTGGCGGCAGAGCTGCAGCATACTGCATGTAGGCCGCTCCGCGGCGACTAGACACGCTGAGCCGAGACCCCTCCTCCCTATAATGAGGGTGCTGGCCTTCAAAGATACGACGGAGGGTCGTGGGGGCCCCTGCCAGCTTGCGCAGTGGACAGTCGCGGCCAAGAAGGTAACACCTCTTGGCCGTGTAGGCCCCACACGTCGTACAGAAAAACATAGTGGCCTCGACATCGTTCTTGGTCACACGCGTATGAGCAAGCGTGTGGCCTTTGCTGAAATCGAGGACCCCCCGCCAGGTCTTGCTGGGCCCAGGGCAGCCGATCATTGGTCTGGTGGACGGGTCTTTCCAAAATGACAGGCATCTCAAACAACGAGCTCGTCCTTGCTCAAGGGGTTCCCACGCGTGCCAGCCCCCTGATTTGAGGAAGCGTGCGCGGGGCCCCGCAGGGGAGCGTTCAAACCGTTCCACCTCGAAAACACACAAAACGTTGGCCAGAACTCTGGCCGCTAATTTCAACTTGACTAAATTCGACTCGATAATGTCCAAATTCATGTTCGAGGGACGGGGGTGGCGAGAGAGGGCATGTTTGGCGAGCGAGTCAGCGAGACTGTTGCCAACGGCGATCCTCTTGTCCACGGGCGAGAGCGAATCGATAACCTCTTGCGATCGATGCGCTGGCGTGTGCTGCACGACGATCTCGTGATCACGTTTTTCATGTAGCAGTGCCCCTCGTCGCATGCCTGCATAACGGTGCTTGGCCGACGTCTGGCGCGTCGGGCTGGTGAGGCAGAGCTTGACCACAGTCATGCAGTCACTGATGCGAGTACCAGGGTACTCTACATAGATGGGCAGGCAGGCCGTGGCTCGGTGCTCGGCCGCCTGCGGTGTCTGGGGAAGAACGTCCCGCACGGTTCCTTTAGCGTGGGCCAAAATGGATTCACCTGGGCCCAGATACACCCACGCATAGGAGGCGCGGCTAAGTTCGCGCACCGAGTGACGGAGACAGGATCCGTCCATACACACTTCGCACCCTCGCAAGTCGATAGATTCCCACTCAATTTCGGCCCCCTCGGCCGAGTAGAGGGTGGGGGCAGGATGGTTGGACGGAGGAGGGTGGAGGGTTTCGGGATGTTCGAGTTTAAGCTCGTCCCATGAAAACCGATCTTCGCTTACCAGGGCCTCCTGAAAAAAAGTTCAAGCTGTTCTCCCACAGCTGCGGCTCGGGCAGCCCGTGCAGTCTCGTGCTGACACAGCCAGCCGCGGTGTCTGATGCTGTCGACCTCACCGCACAAAGGGCATCTACCGTCGCTCTGGTATCCTGCAGCGCGGGCTCGCGCGCGGGTCCAGACTCCACTACAAAACACTGAGCTGGCGAGGTATTTTTCCCGATCGGTCAGAACCTTGGACTTGGGTCCCAGGAGTTTTTGCAAGGGGTCAAGGGTCACACGCGGACCAGGAAAATTCACGAGATCCGAAGCCAGCTTCCGTTCAAAACTGCGCTGAGTGGCCAACCGAAGTAAATGACCCACCATGCTGGGCGAGTTGAAGCCGAGGTGGACTTCACGACCGTAGTCGCCCTCCGAAGTGAGAGCAGACGTGGCACACCAGCCCACACGGAAAAGGCACAGATGCATTCTCTGGATGGGCCCCCTCGAACTCTTCCAACACACATCTTGATCGAAAGGCACTCGGCACCACATCTGACAAACCTCCTTAACCGTGTAATAGGAAGTCGAGGGAGAAGTGATGGCCGCCCAGACGATCGAAGCCCAATGGACCGCGGGATCCACGCTAGCACGATCAACGGGGTCCCCATGCAAGACAAGCTTGGCCGTGAGGGAACAACCGCGGTGAAAAGGGGGTTTGTAGGAAAGGAGGACGCGCCTGGCCTGGGACAGTTCCCAGTCACTCAAACCAACGACGGCCGATCCGAAAGTGGCAGCAGGGGTAACGCCAGCAACGTAAATCTTCCCGATTCGGCCCTTCTGCCGAGGAAGTCTGCTCCTCATTTTCTGCAACTTCTTATGACGCTTGAACATAGAATCGAACCGAGATCGGCGTTTCCAAAGGGCATTACGAGCCGACCTCACCTGACCAGGAGCAAAATCGGTGCCAAGAGACACGGTACTGTTCGTAACAATGCCAGCCTTCTGGCTGAACAAAGTGCCATGCTTTTTGGCCAAAGAAAGAGAGCCCCCGAACGTAGTTAATTTATCCGCCTGGAGGCCGACCTTCAAACTGTCGCGGAAAATTAACATACATGTGCGCCCAAGCCTGGACCATACGACTGAGAGCCTCCTGTTCCGTATCCGCCTGCGTCGTCAGAGCATCATCATCGACATCGGAGGAGAGAGGGACAAAGGGGTTGGTCATCGTGTAGCCGTCGAAGGCCTCGAGGCTGTACACACGGACAAACAGGTCGTTAAATCCGTCGCCCGCGGGCAAGCCCGACGTAGCGAAGTAGGGGATCGTGCCATACATGCTGCCAAGCCTAACGATTCGGGGTCCTCGCCAGAAGTTAAAAGTGGTTTTAACAATGACTCCCTGGAACCCGAACTTGAGAGCACGATCCCTGAGCAAAACCAAATCGAAACTTTCATAGTAATTGGTGCCGTCCCAAATCACCCCGAGAGGCACTTGGCCCGTCTGAGCCGCCACTTCGCTGGCCGCCGCCTGATGCCACGCGGCATCCTCAGGGCCGCGGCCAAGGCCGAAGGCCCAAAAACGTCGGGGAAAACGATCGTTAAAGTCGGTGGGCCAAGGCCTGCGGAGGCGTTCCCAGACACGAACGGGCCCAGCGCATAACAGGATGGGGCGGAGCCCTCCCTTGGGTTTCTCCAACAAAGGGAACAGTAACCAGAACAGCTGTTTGGGGAACAGTCCCAACGACTCGATAGCCTGAACGAGGGCGCCGAAGGTGTCGAGGGCCGCATCCGAGACCAAAGAGAGCTGCCGCGGGTGGAGCCCGTCGAGCGACTGGGAGGTGAGCACCGAGAAGCTGGCGCTGGCGCTGCTGATATCTCCTGCAGTCGGGCGCGGAAGATGATTCCTATTGGGAACCCACACGTTAGACGGCGCAGTGCTGGCATGCCAAAAACTAGCCAACGCCTCGCTCTCGGCCTCGAGCAGGCCCCGAGGGTTGGCCGAGAAAATGCCAGGGTGAGTTTCGATCGTGGCAGGGGTCCAACGACGTTTCAGTTTGGTAAGGCGGCGCATAGCCCGAGCCCCTCCCCTCAAAGCTTTCACCTGCCATTCATCCCACGAGTCCTGCCTCCCCTTCTTGATGGCCTTGACAGCATCATCGTAGTCGTCCTCCCAAGACTGGAGGAACTCGTCAAGGTCGGTCAGCCACGTGGCTGAAGAGGCGGACCCGCGGCGCATGAGCTCACGAGACTGTGCAATCGTGCTGTCCAAGCGCGCGCTGAGTCCCTCTCCAGGGCATGGCTGAGCAACAACAAGCTGCATCTGCTGATTCACGTCCTGACACAACTGATCGAGCTTAGTAGGGTCCTGACCAATCCCTTGCTCCGCCTCCTGGAAACGACGACAGGCCCCGAGGGTTCCACGAAGCTGCTGGGCCAACCACTCCCAACCAACATAAACCAGGTTCGTAGCGTTACCTTTGGGACGAGAAAAGATGGGGATCCAACGCGCCTTCAACCTAAAACCTTTGTGGCCCTTGCTGGTAACTGGGACGCCCGTAAATGACTCGAGCTCGAGCTCGAGGGCGTTGGAGAAGTACACCCGCGCTTGGCTCAAAAGTTCCCACGCCTCGCCGACGGGGGCCGAGATAGCCGCAGCGGCCGCACATTCGGCGATGTCGCGAGCCACGCTCCAATTCTGCGGGCAAGGGGACGGCCCCACAAGCAGCTCGCAAGGAAGTCGTTGGTGCGACCTGTAAGTTAACTGGTACAACGAAACAGCACGATCACGAAGTTGCAACTGAACTGGCCTGCGGGGCCGCCCCGTCCAGGTCAAATCAACCTTCACACCCTCAACCGCCCTCGAGAAACTATTGGAGGCCAGGAAGAAATCTAAGGTAGTGAGGGAGGAGGGGCTCACACACGTGTGTTCCTTAGGCACGAACAAGACCGCCTCGAGGCGGCGGGGGAGGCCAGCAGACTCGATGAGACTGGGAGCCAGATTCCAGTCTCCGCCCACCAAAAAGAGGTGCTCGTGCTGCAAAGCCTGTCCGATTTTCTTAAGTAACCTCAGGTTGAGCTCACAAAGCCCCGCACCTGATTTCAAGTAAACCGACATCACAACGAGGGGGGCCAAGACGGGATATCAACGATAGCTTTCAGGATCCGACCGTGCTCGACGATGCCAGAGCCATCCGAGGGCCACCTGAGGCCCAGGTGTTGTCGAACCAAGACGGCCGCCCCCCATTTAGGTTTCCCAGACAATCCTGGAACAGCAGGAGCTGCGAGCATGCGCCAGCCCAGCTTACCTACTGCGTCGCACTTGTCACCTTCATCGTCGAGGGTGAAACCGATCTCCTGTGCCAACAAAATAAGGGCGGAAGAAGTAGTCAACCGTTCTCGCAGTGTGGGCCAAGAGTTTCCGTTGTACGTCTCGAAGAGCTCACTGCCCATCGTGCCCAGAGAGGAGTCCAAAGGAGGAGGAGGGGGAGGCACTGGAAGGCCAAACCTAGACAGAGGCAGGCCGCAGCACAGGGGCATTACTTCACTGCTACTGCTAGGAGCGCCGCTGGCGCTTGGCCAGGATCTCCTGCAACTTGATGCCCAACTCCCGCTTCTCGAAGCGCTGGGCGCTGAAAAAGAGCTCCTGCACGTCGGGGTCGTCCTCATCGATAGGCACGGGCTCGTCAGCTGCGTCCGCCCAAACACTGTTGGCGGGCGATCGAACTGGCGTTGGTGTTGATGCTTCTGGTTGCTGAGCCTGAGGCATATCAGTATCACCAGCAACATCAAATGGAGAGGGAGCCGCCGTGGTCGTCGCTGCCGATGCCGCTCTGACCTGCTGCTCCGCGAGGAACTGCTTGCACTACTGAAACACATCTGACTGGAGCATGGCCGAAACCGCATCCTTGTCAGCACCTGGTGGGACTTCTTCGAGATTGAGCGGAACATGCCCCAGGTGACCAGGAAGATTGAGCACCAGCTGGCGGTTGAGCTCCTTAATCTCCTTATCACATACAGTTTGTTGTGCTCGGATTGAATCAAGCTTCTCTTGAGCCTGCTGCAAGATCTGAAGCTGTGTAGTCTCATCCTGTCCGAGCTGCTTGCGCTTCGCAACCATACGTGCCAGCTTGTGGCCCGTGTTGGTGTGCTGGGTGAGCGCTGGCTTGCATTCCGAAAGGGCCTTTCTGACCTCCTGAAGCTGCGTCTCCAAAGAGGTTTTAGCCGAGCCGCCGCCGTCGCTGAGCTTGCCCACAGCCTTGATGGCGGTCTCGAGGTCCCTGATACTGTCACGAATAGGAGGAGAGGAGGAGGAGACGCGGACCACCGTCTCTTCAAAACGAGGACCCAACACCACAGGATGGTTGGGAAAAAATAGTATGAACAAATGAAGCTGATGATGATGAGGAATAGGCGGGGGAAATACGCGGCGCAGAGAGGCTCTGTGACGGGGCGGTGGTTTAACGATGTGGCCACTCCAGAACGCAACGAAGAACCTTCCTCGAGCGACAACACGCAATGCAAATTGCACAACGGTCCCAAAAATAAAGCACGACAACCGAAAGTTTTCCTGGACTCAGCGTGCACCCCGCCGAAAGGAGGGAGGCAAGGGAAATAAGAGGAGGGACACCAGCAACGGCATCGGCAGCCGCGTGAGAGCAGCTAGACCCTACCTATTGCGTCGAACCGCCAGGCGGCTGCGGCGGCCATGACACGGACGCGGAGCCTCACGGGACCCTCCCGGGAAATCCGAACAAACAATGACACCTGGCGCATCGCGCAGACGCGCGGCCTCAGGGCCCGCGGGACGTGAGAGGGAGGAGGACAATGGGGGGGGCGGCAGGCAGGCAGGCACGCAGGCAGAAAACAAACGGGGGAGCACGGCCGCGGGGTGTGAACCACCAGGCCCCGCTAGTTAGGCGCGCGTGCGGGGGGCGGAAACGGGGAGCGGGGGAGCTGCGGCGACGGGTGGCCGCGAGGGCGCCTAAGTTGCGTCGGGCTCACGGTCCGGCCAGCAAGCGTGGACCTGCCTGGCTGCCTGGCGCCAGAAATTGGTGCCGATGGCGGCAAGAAATCGCCTGTACCGCCACTCCCCGTCAGAACAACCACACCTACACGATTGCTTGGTTGCAAAGAGTAAAGAGGATGGCTGTCGTTCGGGGGCGAGGTCAGCCGAAGCACGTGAACGCCGCAGTAGTTGGTACGCGATGTTTTGCTGCGCGGAGTAGTACTCGACTTTGCGTCGGCACATGGTGGCCGCGCACTTCGGGCCTGCGATCACGGCGTCGGGCGAGGCCACGCCGACACCGGAGACCAGGAGCCTGTTACCCAGAGCGCCGGTGAGGACGTCAGCCGGTCGGAGCCACGTGCCTGGCACCAGGCCTGGGGCCTCGAGCACGGTGCCAAGGTCGCAGACTTTGGCTGCGTCGAGCGCCCGTCGCGCCACATCGTGGTGCCCCCGTGTGGCCTCCGCGCGGCTGCAGCACAGCGCGTGGGACCCAGCTTGGTTCAGGATGGCAGCGCAGCAGAGGCCGCAGGGGAGGTGGTCGAGAGGTTCTGCTGCGCCAGCGCGAAGGCGAGGAGCCTCGACAACGCAACCGAAGACCACCCACACCGACAACGAGAAGAAAACACAACCCAGAAAAAGGCAACGACACGGCCACGATACAGACAACGGCCCGAACCCGGCCTACCGATCGCAACCGAGCGCGACGCAACCGACCCGACCGAACCGCGGACACCCTTGGTGTGTCTAGGCGAGGGCGCGGCTGCACCAATCGCTCTCACACGCGGCCTTTTCTCTTTCTCTCGCTCTACTGACCGACTGTGACCAGCGCGTCGCGGAGTGAGCGCTTGCCGAGAAAACTCCGCCACGGCCTGATTTTCAAAAAAAGCCAAACGTTCGAAGCGTGCACGAGAATTGGGGTGGACACGATGGGTGCCAAAAGGCGGGCCACCTCATCCGATAAGGACCCGCGCATCGCTCGGCCCGGCGATGCGGGGAGGCAGAAGGAAATCGCGCCCTCCTTCTCTACTGAAACACAACAAGGAAGAACGTGCGATCATGAGTACCCGCGGACGAGGCATGGGACAGGGAGGACGAGGACGATGACTCTGCTGCAACACAATAGATCAGAAGATACGATCGCGAATGCCTGCGGCTGCGGCATGGGGCGCGGGAGGACAAGGACGAGGACAGAATCGCGAGCACCTTCCAAGTCTCGTCTCCAGTTTCAACCCCGACAATGAACCCTGCGAAAGAAACGCTGCATGCGGGGACATGACGGGCGGGCCAAAGCGGGCCTAGGCCAGAAAAACATCTTTTAAGAACATGAGACCCTCCGCGGGCCAAAACACACAGAACATCCAAGGGTACCCTCCCCAGGATGCACAAGAACGTTCAACACACACGAGGAACACTAGGGTGCCCTCCCCGAACCGTCATCGATCTTTTACATCGGTCCGACCGTATCCCCCATCACAATCAACTCTTGTATTCTGGACAAACGAAGGCATGCCCACCCCCACAGAAGAAACCCTGACCCCTCTGGCCGACCTGCCCCCCCCCCCTTGGGTGCGGATGAGTGCCGTCTTGTGAGGGCTTCCTGGCACCCATCCCCACCCGGAAGGGGTACGCCAAGAGAGCTACCCTGGGGAAGCCAAAAGGTACCGACACCGCTTCTCCCTGGACCTCTCCAGGGGTGCGTTCTGACCAAGATTTCGAGGCTAATCCAGCGGCGGCGACGAGGGCCGCCCAGGAGGTCCCAAAACGGCGAAGCGAGGCAGGATGAGCAGTATCGGACCTTGCCTCCTCCGAGAGCTACCCTACCCTGTCCCAGTGGGGGTGGGGATGACTTTGACGATCGAGTCTTGCGCGGCCACAGAAGCGGTGTCTGCGAAAGGAGGCGCGCCAGCTCCGCGTATCGCCGCGTCAGCAGGTGGGGGCGCGTGTCGGCGGCCGCGACGAGGCCCTGCTGCGAGGCCTCCCCGTGGGGCGCAGGCGCAGCCACGTCCCTCCCCACTGCGAGCTCCAATCGAGCTGAGCATTGATCCGGGATCTCCAATTGGCATCGGGCTCGCTCTGCGGGCTTCTCCGTTTCTGCCTCACCAACTCACCCTCGCCCCCTGCCCTCCCACTCCGGGCTGAATGGTTCCATCCCTCCTCCATCGTTGCGCCACTCCATTTCTCCCCCCCCCCGTCCTTCTACGAGGGAAAACCTGGAAGCCTCGCGCGGGAACTTGGGACGAACTTTCGTCGGATCTGTCCCGGATCCGCGTCGGATCTACATCGAACTTCCGTCGGAACCTCGCCGCGCGAATGCCGTCCAAGATCTGATGGGACGGACGTGTGGCCATTTTGGCTCACGGGTCAAGTTGGGCTCGTGGGCCCAAGCTTTCCTAGCACCTCATTCCCATTATTGTACCTCGCATCTCTTGCCTCTTACTTCCCCTAGCTTGCCATGCACGCATGGCCGAACGAAGGGTCACGCACACCTGGGTCCCAATAACACCGATCGGACGAGAACGAGAAGGCCGGAATGTTCGAAACCTTTTGTTTTGCCATCTGCACACAATGGTCAGCGACGACGATATGGACACACAAGAAGTCTCGTCACCAGATGCACACGATAAGCCCGTCACCCACAATGCTATTGTGAAGCTCCTGGATATGAAATTGATAAACGACTTTGCCATGTCCTGGACACAGTCCGCGATCTACAGGACGACGTGGCCAGGGTGGAGCCCAATTTGGACAACATGTTCGAAGGGATGGAGGAGAAGAGCGAAGGGCTGTTGAGCAGGATTGAGGCTGTGAACGAATACCTCCAGAAGCTTAAGGTAACAACGCACCTTCCAGGAACTGAGAGGAGGAGGAGGAGCTCACAAGACACACAGCTCCAACATGACCTGACAGAACATATCGCGAAGCTAGAGATCCAGATGCGTACCCTCGTGCAGACTGGCATCGTTGACAACGAGCTGATCGCTGTCTTCGGCGGGCTGGAGAACTTTGGGAACGAATGAGCAACATCAACATAGATCAAAAACCGACTTTGGAACAAAAATGCTCCTCCAACTACCGAGTCTACATGGAAAGGGGGGGGTCAAAAACCTTCTACATGCAAACTTCCCTGAACACTCCGACCGTGACACATCAATTGCAATCATACGCAATCTCAAAGAAGATCTTCCCGATGGCAAGCGGGCATGGGCCAAGAAAGAACAACCTTTGGAAACTCGTGCCACTAAACAAACCCTTTTTGGCGCTACATAGATGCTTTCCCAATGGGGGCGCGTGAAGTCGTCAATGTGGATGGACGAAGACGCCCTCACATTAACAATGGGGCAAGAAGAGGTCCTCAAAACAACCGTGGCGGAACAGTCCCTGAAGGTTAAGTGCGGGACTGGGTGGGAGTAATACCCCAAGAGAGCAAGGACAAGCTTTCCCCGATCGCTGGGGAGACAGGCGTCAGAAAGGGCAAGGGCAAGGGCAATACGTCCCGTTAGGGAGCAGCCTGATCAACTCAGAGCCTCGATGCACTTCGTCGCTGGAGGTCCTTCTGCTATATGGCAATGGCAAAAAAGCAAGCAGACAAACAGCAGATCGGCTAATTCATGGTTTGGCCGAGCTTGAGAACGTGCAATGGGATGCGGTTTGCTTCTCCAGAACACGGGCTCTGACAGAGGATGTAATTCTTGGTGGTGGTCACCGTTTGATTTTAGGACTCGGCGACTCTCGCCACATTGGCGCTGCCACTCTCTTGCGCAGGCACTCTCTAGCTGAGCAAGTCAGTCGAATTATTTTTTCCTCGGGTCGCATGATTGCAATGGCAAATTTGCATATGCTCCTCAGTCGCTATTGGCGAGGTGCTCTTCAAGCATCCTGTTCTGAACTGCGTGACACAACGGAATGCACAGAATGAGCAATTCAGGCCGGCACGTTGTCATTGGTGGTGGTTTCGAAACTCAGGTGCACGCCGGTTGGCGTGGCGAAGTGATGATAACCTTCGTTGCGGAACATGGTCTGGACATTCTGCCTGACCAGACGTACCGTGGAGCAGACGTTGGGATTTTGAAAGCAACCTTGGACACAGACGACAACTTGATTACATCGTCACGGACGACACTCTGACTGCCCAGCGAGCAGACTCTGTTCGGGAGCTCGACTGCGGCTCAAACCACAGGGCGGTGATGGCATCGGTGCGACTTCCTCCCAATGGCCAGCAGCGGGCGCGGACTAAACCGAACATGTCTTGTCAAGAATTGCCCTCGTCCCAACCGGCACTCACGCAACTGCTAGAGACCGGGACAACAGATTCCTGCCGTGACGTCCACGGCTGTGTAAAAAACAACTGCCGAATCCTCGGGAGCGACCGCGACGGACCGCGCAGCGGCTGGCAGGGCGTGGGAGACGGCAGCACCACGAGAGCTAAGGCAGCGCGGCTTTCGAAGAAATCGCGACTGAGAAAGTGGCGCCCTTACCAGAGCAGCTCTCGAAGTTCAAGGAACCAGGTGGCCTCGGAAGAACCAATGCCGAACCTGTGAAGAAGCACGCGTCTCAAAGACAAGCACCTCGTGAGTTCGTGGGAGTGCTGGAAGGCGTGCGTTCTTGGAGCGAACGGCCGAACGGCCTCGGAGATACCTCGCTGCTTGCGCAGATGTTGGAGCTCCACGTGAGCGGGCTGAGGGCGCTCAAGCAGCTATCAGTGAACAAGTGCGCGGACAAGCACCGTGTCGTTCTGGAAATGATTGCTACCCTTCTCCACGAGGGCCCCAAGACAGAGGCTCCCATGAGGCCCCAAGAGGCGCCCAGGAGGCCCCAAGAGGCTCCCAAGAGGCCTCCAAAACTGCCTCCAAGAGGTCCCCGAGAAGCATCCCACAAGATCCAAACGAACATCCAATAGGCTTCACACCCACAACCCAGGCCCAGTGGGGGGATGGGCCGAAGGACATTAGATATTCTGACCACGGGCACTGCGGCTTCAGACAGCGATGTCGTACTCCTGGCTGACGCCCGCGAGTGCATGGTGGGCATCTTTCGATGCGACGCCAACCCAAAACATTTGGGCCGACTGTTCTCTGGAGACTTGAAGCGGCGAGGGCAATGCAATCTGAACCACGGCATGTCTGGCGGATGATTGCAATTTCGCCATTTGTCAACGACGTTGCTGATTCGGAAAGATTCCCATCGCTTGGCGCCTCAAGCTCTTTCACAGCGTCTTTCCTCCTGCTGTCTGCTACAACTCCTCTACGACGCCGCCGACCTCGGAGCATGCAAACTGGATGCCGTTCCAAGAAACATGCTGCGCAAGATTGTTGGATGGGCTCGCTTCATCGATGGAAACTGGGAGACCACAGAGCCCCGCATGAAAGAACTACTGGAGGCCGCGCTCTGGCAGTACCCCGTGCATTGGGCGGGGCTAAGACCAGAACGTTCAGGAACGCTCTCAGAGCGTTCCGGAACACTCTGAGAAGGCCGTGGCGCCCGAGACATCCTCCAGAGCCGCCTGATCTCAGAGACTCTCGACTTGCCCTCACCCGAATTTATCCTTGTCCTGGCAGCTCGTTCAAGAGCGGCTACCTTGCCCTGCTGCTTCTGGACCTGCTCCGCTCGTCGCGCCACTGGCCGCCTACTAGGCTCCCGCGGACACTCGCGGTGCTCTCCTACCAGCCGCTCCTCATCGGCGGCGCGGGAGGCCAAGGCAAAAGTGGACGGCCGGATTGATGCCTGGATTGCTCTGCTGTGCTCGCGAATCTTGTTTTCCGGCGATGCTCCAAAGGATCGTTGTCGCCGTGAGCGTCTATTTCCGCATTCTGCTTCAGTCTCAGGGCGGGCCCTGGGCCGATCGGGCGTTGCGTTGCGCGCTGCGCGAGGCCTCCAGGATCTTCCTCATGGCTGTCCTCTCCCCTCCTCTTCCCTCCTCCTCGGAGACCCTGACCCCTGGCCCGCCCCAGTCTCCCTTCCCCTCCCCTTCCCTCCCCTCCCGTCGAATGGACAGCTGCAAGCGCTGGCACTCTGGACTCAGGCAGCAAGGCCGCTATCTTAACAGCAGCGCATTGCAAGCATCTTCAGAAATCTTGTATCCCTCAAAACTGCTATCTCTTTGAGGGGTGCTTCCGTCGGCTTTCGCAGCCTTGCACCGAGGAAGATACGTCAATCTCTGTATCCCTCGAAGGCGAGGCCCATTTTGGAGCGCCCTGCGTGGAGAAAGGTCGCCCCGTGGAAGCATCAGATCTCAACGATGCCAGTGAACAACTAGCTCGATGCAATTCAAGGCTACCGCGTGAGGACACCCAGAATCCGCCACCGTGCCGTATGCACTGAGTGGAGTGCCCTCGGGCCCCTTCGAGTCCTCCAAGCGGAGTTCCACTCACTCTCTAGGGTGTGAGTGGTATAGTGCGTTTCCTCTTCCAACCCCTTTCTTCCCCCCCTTCGTGGAGGGGTTTGCCCCTCCCATTAACCCTCCCCCTGTACCCCGACGGGAGGTTCTGCGAGGCGTTGGAGCGTCCAAGACGGCCTCGGCGAGAAGGCGCAACTCAATGATTTCCCTTATTAGCCTCCCTGGGGGGAGGGGGCTAATTGGACCCCCCCGCATTTTGTTTGATCGAAATGCTCAGAGATGGCCCAAGACAGCCCTCAAGGCTCCAAAGACTGTCCCAAGCGGGCCAACAGAGGCGCCCGGGAGTCCCCAAGAGGCTCCCCAAGACTCCCAAGAGACCCCCAAGAGACCCCCAAGAGGCTTCCCCGAGGCACCCAAGTCGCTCCAAGAGGCCCCACGGACCGCCACGATACTCCCTAGACGCCCCAAGAGAACTCCAGGAAATTCAAGAGACATCCGAAGCGACTCCGAGAGGTATCCAAGAGATCCAAGAGACCTCTGGCTTTTCTGCTCGCCCTCCTCCTCCTCCTCTTCCTCCTCCTCGTCCTCCTCCTCCTCCCCCTCCTCCTTTCCTCCTCCATTCCTTCCCTTATAAACAATTCTCCCTGTCGCACCCCGAGGCCAGTTTTTAGGGCGAGCCGGGCGTGTCGCCAAAGACTTCCTCACCACTAGCGACCCTGGAGCTTAAACATTGACCGCATTTTCACAGATGGAGGGCGGGTGGTTTTCAAAATGTGGCTCGCGCCTTAGCGCCGCGCGCATTCGTTTAAACACTTGCAAGAGTTTCACGGATTGAGGGCGACTGGTGTTCAACATGTGGCTCTCGCATTCGCTTTTTTAAAACTTGCAAGAGTTTCTCTGATTGAGGGCGGGTGGCTTTCAGAATGTAGCTCTCGCCTGAGCGCCGCGTACAGTCGTTTTAAACTGTGCAAGAGTTTCAAGGATTGAGGGCGGATGGTGTTCGACATGTGGCTCTAACCTTAGCGCCGCGTACATTCGTCTTAAAGATGTGCAAGACCTTTACGGATTGAGGGCGGTTCCTTTTTCAAGATGTAGCTCTCGCCTTAGCGCCGCGCGCACTCGTTTATAAAATTTATTGTAAAATGTTCAAGAGTTCCACTGGCTCCCATGATCAACGTACCAGAAATGGTGTTACTTTGCGTGTGCATCAGTTACGTTGATTCGCAGTATCAGGCACGATTCAAGCTCGTCAAGACGCAACAAACAGGTTGATCCGTGGCGTTGGAATCCCGAGAGCAATTTTTTGGCATGCTTCAGAATCTTCAAATGATTGCCTTCCGACGAGGCAATTCCCTGTGGAGATGAACCGTTGTAAGCCTATGAGGAGGAAGCTTGGAGGGAAGGTGCATTCCAACATCGTTGATGACTCTCGGGTTTACGCTGGTCCTCCTCCTCCTCCTCCTCCTCCGATTCCTCATCCGCCTATTCCTCCTCCCTCCCTACTCCTCCCTCCTCCTCCCCTCCCCCTCCTTCCCCTCCTACTCCGATTACTCCTCGATCCTCCCACTCTTGTGGTATGACAGTTTCCCCAAGTTTTTATTCTACTGCATGGCTCTCCACATCTCTGATCAGTGCAACTCGCCTGGGCATCGTTTCTGGATGAGCTTGTGGGGTTACGCGAAGCGTCTAGAGTTTGGCATATTGTAGCACTGTTTCAGGGCCACACACCCCTGATCGCTCTTGGGGACCACCGCGTGACTTTTCCAGAAACTTCGGGAACACGGTCGGGCATCCACGCTTCCGACACGCCCAAAGCTGGTCCAAAGATATCACCGGCCGTTCTGGCGGCCTGCGGGGCCAACCCAAGAAGCGAAACTCAATTCACCGCAAGCCATGTATGCTGCGAATGTTCTCGCACTGTTGGTCGTAAGAGCGTCTATGACCGCTCAATCTGCCCCTCCAGTACTAGCCCGAGAAACCACCAAGAAGGCCTAAGAGAGACGATCATACCAGCCCGGGGCTTCGCCAGCGGGCACCCAAAAAGCTTCAAAACGCACGTGAGGTTCATAAGAGGCCTCCAAGATGCCATGGGAGGCCCCCTAGGAAGCCTCTGGTTCACTGACCCCAGGCGGTGACGGGAGGGACAACAGGTTATCCAGTAGTAGCGGTGGGACGGAGAACAGAGGTGGTGACGGGTGGGAGAAATGAGCCGTTGCTGCGTGACCTTGCGCTTGATTCGTGGCGCGCTCCCAATCAAAATAGGAGCTTGTTCCATCAATGAAGACGCATCCTCGTTTCTCCAGCACCGTGGCCCCTCCTCTTACTCCTGCTTCTCCATCCTCCAAATTTCCGCAAAGACTCTGACGCTGGATGCGTTCCGTCGCCACTGATCGATGCTGTACTGCTACGTCTCTTCGACTTTGCTGCGCACTGGTTGATCGACACAACATGTGCGGGATGTCATTCCATGCCAGGGAGCTGCAACACACGAGACGTCTAATTAGTGACATGGAGCAGTGTGAAGGAGGGGGGTGGCGAGAGGGGGCGAGGAACGGCGGGGGAAGGGAGGCTTGATGGGAAGACGACAGGAGGAGCGGCGGCCCAACGCTTCCCTGGCCAGCGCAAGGCGCAAGGCCTCTCCGGCGCCAGCTGCCAGGGCAAAACGCATGGCGGGGCCCGCGCGCCTTCCGCAGCGAGGAGATGTTGGCGTCCAGCACGGCCTCGCGCACCGCCCGCCGGGCGTGCGCTCTCGACCGTGCGCGAGAGGGGCAAGATGGGGCAGGTTGTCGGGGGAGGGGAATGCCTCCCCGATGTCACGGTTCGCCCAGCGCAAGCCTCTGACACCAGCAACACAAGTCGCGCAGCCGTATCGTGATGATGGCTGTCGCTGCCTGCTGGCAAGATGCAGGCAGACGATTGGGCGAACAATTCAATGTAGCAGAGATCTCGCAATCCCACCAGCCCTCTGGGTGTCGGTGGTTTAACGAGTTTCCTCTTCCACCCCTCCCTCTTCCCCTTCGGGGAGGGGTTTACCCCTCCCCCTACCCCCTCCCCACTGACCTGGACAGGAGGGGCGGGGAGCGGTCAGAGCGTCCAAAACGGCCTCGGCGAGGAAGCCAAAAACATTGATTTTACTATGGTTTTGGCCCCATTTTGGCCTTCTCAGGGGGCAACGCTAATTAAGGCTCCCCTCTTCTTTGATCGATTTCCTCCACGATGGCCGCAAGAGGCCCCCAGGATGCCCCAAGAGGCCGCAGGATGGCCCCAAGATAGCCCCAAGAGGCTCCCCAAGAGGCCCCCAGGAGGCCCCCAAGAGACCCCCAAGAGGCCCCAAGATGGCCCCAAGAGGCCCCAAGAGGCCCCCAGGGGGCCCCAAAGAGGATCCCGAACGGCCCACAGAGGCCCCCCCAAGGCACCCAAGACGCCGAAAAGCCCCTCAGGACGACCCTCTACTCGCCTGGGCGTCGTTTCTGGACGGGCTGGTGGGGATACTTTTTTGTCTTTTTTACGGCCGCAGGCAGAAGCGCCAGCGGCAGGCGGTCACGGTCGGGCTGCGGCCGCGACAGACTGGTGGGGATACGCGAAGCGTCTAGAATTTGCATGCTCCCCCTCATCCTGCCTTTTCTTTTGCGGCCCGGCCCCGACCATCTGATAGATGTATCCAACGTAACGTGGCCTTTCAGGTTCAAGCCCCCAATCGACTGTACGGTGATCGTGCTGCAAACTTGACGGCTGTGCCGTGACTGTGCCGACGGTGATCTCGTGCTATTGACCAGAAGAGGCCCAAAGTGATTGCACCATAAATGGCTGGACAATCATTCCACCCAAGTGTGACTCTATCATGGGGGATGCGGGCCCGTAAGGAGGCTGCGCTGAAGGTGTCTTTCTGAGCGTTTGCCGTTCATGCTGCATGAACCGAGGATGTCCACAGCACAGAGTGACGGAGCCTTCCTTTCAGCAGCCTGCGCTATGCAATGCACTCTTAGGAGGTGCCACCCAAAGTCGCCCGGTGGGCGGCCGGTGGCGGCCGTGGGCGTCTCGTGGGTGCCCCGTGCGCTGGCTGTGCCGGAGTGTCGCTCGGCACCGAGGGGAGAGCACGGGAGTGCTGCCAACGCTGAAGCGAGAGCGCTGCTCCGAACCGGGAGCGTGGCCAGCGCCGCCGAGAAGCCGGCATTCTGAGACAAGGCTGCGACCAAAGCTGGGGAGACCACATCATTCCGACACGGGAATGATGCTGAGGGAGGCGGAGGCGTCATTTGAGTCTGGCCAGCGCTGATGCAAGCAACAGCACAATTCGGATTCAGGAATGCAGCTGGCTCTGCGGTCAAGAGTGTGGCTGACACAGCTGCGAGAGACATATTTGACAGCATGAGTATGGCTGACGGTCAGGAACACATAATTCTGAGCCAAGACAGTGGTCGGCGCTGAGGTGAGACCTGTATTTCGAGCCAGGACTGCAACCGTTGCTAAGGCGAGATCGCCATTCTGGATCAAACATGTGGCTGGCGCTGGGGGATAACACTATGCCGTGATGCACATTGAACCTGTCACACGGCGCGAACACCGTACGGCTCAAGAATGCAGCCTGCGTCGGGTTGGAAGCAACGTTCTGGGCCAGGGAGGTGACCACCAAGCTGGGAGTGTCGCCAGCGCGAATGCGAAAATACCCTTCTGAGCCAGAGAAATGGCCACTGATAGCGCGAGTGCGCAAGCCCCACAGACGGAGGTGAACTGAACAGAGGTGGCACCGAACACAATGACGAGGCGTGGAGGCGCAATACCCTGCTGTTCAACTTCGAGGACGTTCTAGCAAAACGATGTCGGGAAACAGGCACGGCGCGAGGACAGATTGGCCCGCGTGGGCGGACTCAGCAATTGCAACGGCAGCATCCATCATTGTATGATCAGGCACAACTGTTACATTCATCTTGGCCCACTCGTAGGAAGCGAGGGAACATTTGATTGCATCACAAAAATCAGATATGGCATCCGAGCGCACGAACACCTGAATCTGATCGAGCGCACGGGGCATTGTATGGTGTATGTGTTCACGATGAACTATTGCATGCACCATTTCACACATGCTTGGGGCCCCTTTTGCAATGGACCCCACGACCCCACGCTGAGCCCCCCTCATCTCGACCGCGGACTCACAGGCAGTCCCCTCCGGGCGGCCCCAGGATGGAGGCGGAAGACCCTGCTGTACCACTCCGAGGACGTTCTAGCGAAGTGATGTTGTGGAACAGGCACGGCGCGGCGCGGGGACCAACGGATCCCCTCATGGATGGCTCATATGCAGTCCCCTCCAGGGGCCCCTGGCGCGTGCGTTGCCCCGGCGCAAGTGCGACACAGTGCCATAAGATACGAGATGAAACAAGACGTTCAAGTGCGGTAGAAGAAACGCGATGAGGTGCGATACAGTCTGATACGCAGTGTGAGCTGTTTTCGTCGCAATTTTTTTGTTTGTCGCGCCGGAACCAAGCATCGCTGCCTATGCAGCGATGTTTCTTAGGCCCAGGGGCAGCGGCCGCGCGGGGCAGGGCCCGCAGCCGCGGCCAGAGCAGCAGCTGGAGGGCGTCCAGGTAGCTGTCCAGGCAGTTGACCTGGCGCGAGGGCCGTCCAGAACTCTTGGAAAGTGGCCGTCGGCCTCGATAGGCGGCTGGCCGAGGCTCGCCTGGCCCACGCCCCCCTCTCCCAGTCTCCTCCTCCCCATGCACCCTCCCCTCTCTCCCTGCAGTCAAGTGGCATAAGAAGGGTTTGCGGTAAGGATGCAAGGGACTTGGAGGGCCATGCTGGCCGAAAGTCAGAGAAAGTCGCCAAGGATGGGCCGAAGGGGCAAGGACTGAAAGGGTAGGCTTGGAAACTTGCTCGTCCTTACCATGCGACTTGACTGTGCTCTTCTTCTTCGTGATGCCTGGACAACCAGGACAGGGAGAGAGGCTCGCCGTTGCATTCCCTAGGGACGTCCCGAACAGAGCATCGGCGAGAGAGATCTACCCGTATGTTTTCGGACAAGATGTCCGACTGCTGTGTTCCCCATGCGGTGTGCTCTAGGAGAAGCGCTCGGTACTGCTGCTGCTGCTGCTGCTGCTGCTGCTGCTGCTGCTGCTGCTCCTGCTGCTGCTGCTGCTGCTCCTGCTGCTGCTGCTGCTCCTGCTGCTGCTTCCCCCGCTGCTGCTGCTGAGATGGCTGCGGCGGCTGCCGCTGTAGCTCCTGTTGCTGCTGCTCCCTCTCCCTTTCCTGGTATGTTCACCCTTTGATTATTGCCGTGCTATCCTCCGCCTCCTCGTGCTCCTCCTCCTTCTCCTCCTCGCCCTCCGCCTCCCTGTCGACCCTCTGGGAAGACATAACAACATTTGAGGTGGCTGTCCCTGTACACCGCGCCAACACCATTTAACCGATCCCTATCCCCACCAGCGTGGTCTGGGCCTCCAGGGAGATTTACCCCCCTAGATGGAGATATAGGCCATTCCCTTCGGGTTTTGAGGGGCATATCCCCAACTGGGGTGGTGGGATGGAGGGGATCGTTTTGTGGATGGGGATGGTGATAGGGATCGGTTAAACGATGCTGAAGTCACGGCGTATAGCTGCCACCGACGCCCACGATTAGGAACTATGGCAGAGAAAGACGACGCCACGGGGTAAGACGCCTGCCGCCTCCGCATGCACCCCCTGTAGAACTCGACGATCCGGACCATCAGGAGGAGTCCCACCTCGTCACGCGCCGATTCCTCTTTGAGGACGAGACTTACGCCATGATGCGAGTGGCTCAAGACACGTTCCAAGATTCCAGAGTATCTAGCGGCCCTCGTTTCTGCAGCCCGTGCGGAACATGGGGAAAGATGGGAAGCCCTGTAAAACTTGGAACGTATCATCATCATGTCCTCTTGCTCCTCTGATCTCTGCCGAACGCACTATACGCCCGCCCGCTTCACCTCATCATCATCATCATCATCATCATCATCATCATCATCATCATCATCAGCATCATCATCATCATCATCATCAACATCATCATCATCATCATCATCATCATCATCATCATCATCATCATCATCATTATTGTTATTTCCTACATTTCGTCGCCATCACCATCATCGGTAAAACAACCGGAATCCCTATCGTCAACATCGCAATCGTCATTTCGTTCACCATCATCAAACATGTGGTAAGACATCGAGAGATCGATCCGACCCTTGCACTCTGCGATCGGGTCGGATCGAAACTCAATAGATGCTCACACGGTTCAAGGGCAAGCTGCGAGCACTGCTACAACAATCGCCGCGATCCCTCAGCCAGCCGACCGAAACGACGTACGACGGGAGCCTGGAAATGACCAGCGGAGAAGACCCATGTAGCCAAGTGAAGCAGGAAAACACGAAGACGGAGGGACGAGAAGGGCTGTTTCCAGGAGACCCAAGGAGGCATTTGTCGGTAGTGATGGCAAGCAAGCGCGCAGTGACGAGACCTGCTAAGCATGTCGTCCACGGCGAGGAGGTTGGCACGATAGGCTTCTCAGGAGCGCGAAACCGCAGCGTTATGTCGAGCATGTCCCTCTACAAGATGAAAATTGAAAAATGAAAGAAAAATCCGCTGGCCCCCTTGTGGGGCCACCAGGCTGTCGGACGAGGGTTTGCTGTTCCCTGCGCCAATTCACATTTCCAATTTCCAATGTTCCACTTTCTGCTTCCTACGGTTTGTTGTTGTACTGAACGCGCGAGGAGGGGGAGCCGAAAAACGTCCGGATTACCACGCCCGAGTCGCGTGCTCTGAATTCCGAGGAGAGGCGTGGGACAGTACAAATACTTGAAATTCGCGCCCCCGAAGCCATGAACTCTCCTAAATTACTCAATGATCGCGTCCCCGAGGCCATAAACCGTCGCGAATTACAGAAGGCTCGCGTCCCCGAAGGCATCAACCTTCGCAAAATATGCAGTTTTCGTGCCCCCGAAGCCATAAACCTTTGGAAAATAAGCAATACTTGCGTCCCCGAGGCCACACGCGCTCGCAAAATAACGCAATGCCTGCGTCCCCGAAGCAATACACCTTAGCAAATTACATTATATCCGCGTATCCGAACCCGTAAACACCGTAAATTGTACAATGGTTGCGTGCCCGATACAAGAAACCATTAGTAATCCTTATCCAAAATACGCTATATTCGTGCATCCGAAATTATAAACCATCGTAAACTACCCTTCGTGTCTCCGAAACCGTAAACCTGCGTAAATGACGCAATCTTTGTGACACCGAAACCATATACCCTATTCAAATACACCATATTCGCGAGTTCGAAGCAATAAACCCTACGTCTAAGAAATTACACGCTATTCGCGCATCCGAAACCATAAACCATCGCACATTACGCGGTATTCGCGTGTCCGAAGCCACCAGCCCTTGCAAATTACAATAAAGTTGCATTAGATTCGCGCCCCCGAAGCCATAAACCTGCGTAGTCTACGCTATCATCTCTGTCGCGGGGCGTCGGGCCTCTCCCAGGCCCGCCACAGGCCTGTGCACAGCCTGTCCACATGCCTGCGGCATGCCTGCGCATAGCTTGTCAGAGGCCTGTCGCGGGGAGTTGGTCCTCTACCAGGCCCGCCGCAAGCCTGTGCTCTGGCTGCCCACAGGCCTGCGACAGGCCTGTGCACTGGCCATGCACAGGCCTGTCGCGGGGTGTCGGCCCTCTCCCAGGCCCACCACAGGCCTGTCGACAGGCCCATGCACAGGTTATGCACAGGCCTGTCGCGGGGGCGTTGGCCCTCCCCCCAGGCCCACCACAGGCCAGTGCACAGGCTGTCCACGGGCCCGCGGCAGGCCTGCGCGCAGGCTGTGCACAGGCCTGTCGTGGGGTGTCGGCCCTCGCACAAGCCCACCACAGGCCTGTGCACAGCCCTTGCACAGACCTGTGATGCACAGGCCTGTTCCAGCATGTCGGCCCTCGCCCAGAAGCATCACAGGCCTATGCGCAACCTGTTTTCAGACCTGTGACAGGCCTATGCATAGGGTGCGCACAGGCCCTAGCACAGGTCCATGCACAGGCTGTGCCTATGTTTCGGAGCACACATGCCCCGAGGCAGCCTATCGATAGGCTGATCGATGGACCTATGGGCAGGATGTGCATAATTAGGCTTGCCGATAAGCCTATCGATAAGCCGATGGATAAGCTGCGCATAAGCCTGTCGCAGACCTGTGGACAGACTGTGCACCGGCCTATGGTAGCCCTGTGCACAAGCGGTGCATAAGCCCTACGACGAAGGCTTCCACAGGCCTGTATACACCCTATGCACAGGCCTACGGTGGGCCTGTGCACATCCGATGCATAGGCCTGTGACGGACCTATACATAACCTGTTCGCAGGCCCGCGGGGAACCTATCACAGGCTACGCATAGGCTATCATAAGGATTGATGAGGGTCGACCGCGCGCTGCCATCGTGGACGGGGTGGCGCATCGCTGCGATTAGATTGGCGCTCGGCGCGGGCAATTCGGCGAGTACCCATTGGGCAGCCGACAATGGCCCTGCAGATTTGGATCCCTGCTACTTTTTTTCCATCTTGTTACGCGCGTCCACGACATCCGCCCGATCAGTCTCTGTGGCCGCTGGCATCCAAGTACTCGCTGCAAAACCCCAGTCTTCCCCCCTCTTTACCCCCTCGCTCCCGCGCGCCATCCTTGTGCGTCCTCTCCGCCCTACCCCTCTCAATTGGGGTGGCGCGCGTAGACCGGCGCTTCCCGCGTTCGGCCACTGGGCTTCTTTCGACATTCGCGCGTGGTATATTGCGCGATGGGGTCATCCTGACCAGACAAGGCATAAACCCGTTGATGCCATATCGAGTAGATATGAGTGGAGTAGGAGTTGAGATCAAACACGGTAGGAGTGGACTGGAGGTTGTCCGTGAGTCAGGTTGACTGCAACTGGGCGCAGGGTAAGGTGAGAGCCCGTTCCGAATAGAGCAAGATTGGAGTCGGGGTAGACATGTCATATCGACAATGACCAGTTCTTGTCTAAGAGAAAAGAACAGGCTTGCATGCGCCCCTGTAGTGGGGTAGAGTATATAAGGACGAAAATCGCCGTGCGATGGGGCAAACTACGACTAAGGCTCCTTGTGCACGTTTGCATAAATTTCAAAAACGCAGCAACATTGATCTTTATTCATTGGGTCGGCAAGGTGGTCGCGTGGATCGCGCGGAGCCGTGTATAGGGCGCATTCAACCCGGGCAAAGCAATGCGCCTACTTGCACACATGTGCTCGTCTAAATACAAATACTTATGTGCAGAAACCGGCGGGCCCAATGCGTGGCAATACATGCAGGACAGGGCACCTGCGGCGCGCCCCAATCATCGCCGGCGCCGCCGGGGCAGCCAAAGTGCAAACAGGCATCGTCGCCAGCGCAGCAGTAGCACCTAGCATGCCCGGAGCGAATGTCCAACATGCCCCGAGAATTGACATAATACTCCAGCTCCGGATGTTGCGCGCTCGCCGACCGCGCAAAAATTCTCCACTGGAGGGTTGCGCGCACAACGCGCGCGCAACATACTCCAACAATACATCCCGTAGATTTCAATTCAAAAACTCACGCAGTACCTCCCGTAGATTTCCAATCTTAAGAAATACTCCAAAGATACCCCCGCTGATTTCACGCGCCTAAGAAATACGCCCAAAATTTTCCTAACTTACCCACCAGTACTTCAAAGATACTCCTGCGCCATCTTCGAAATTTAAAAATACTCCAAAGACACTCCAATGCCATCTGCGAAATTTCAAAATACTCCAAAGATGCGCAAGTGCGATCTGCGACATGTCAGAATAATTCAAGGATATACCAGTGCCATTTGTGAATTTTTATATGCTCCAAAGATACTCGCCAGTGCCAAAGATGCGCCAATGCAGTTCGCGATTTTTTGAGAATGCTCATAGGATGTGCCCCTGCCATTTGCGAAATCCCCAAATACTCCAGATGTGGCCACGCGGCGACCTCTGCGATTTCAACATACCGCAGGAGACGCTTACCGACCGTTTGCGAGACATCACAACACCCCAGGACGCAGCGAATTACCATCTTAGACAGACAGTTCCAAGTCTTCCAGAAGATGCACCCGCATGATTTCAGGAAAGCACTATCTTGAGGTGGGCCCCGTGGCCTTTCCTCGAGAACGCGACAACCTCGCGGCCATGTCCCCCCCTGCCCCCCTTCGCCCGAAATCGCGCCGCAGCGGCATATGATGCAATGGGCTCGCTAGCGTTTCAATGCTCTCGTTAGCTCGCTAGCGGTTCAGTACCGTTACGTTGCCGAGCGCATGTCGTTCCGCTCCACAGAAGCGTCGAGGCCTCATTCTGCGTGCCCGATCCCGCTGGGGGACTGGCTCTCAACGCGCGCGCGCATCAAACATGTGATGCGTCCTGCGTGTGTTACGCAGCTTCCAAAACAGAGAAAGGTCAATATTTTTGTATCCATTTTTGGATCCAATTTTCCCGCGCACCGGCCTGCGATTCTATTGCCAAACATTTCCACATTGGGATGGGAGGGGAGAAGGATGTGGGGGAGGGGGGGCTGGTCGATCGCTCGATCGGAAGATTGATCGATCGACCGATCGATAGAAAGGACGAGTTTGTGGCGTTTCGCCAGCCCCCGCAGACCCTTCTTTTTATTTTGCGGCGCTTCTCGTTTGCCATCAGCACGCGTTGCGATCAGCGGTTGCCTCTGGATTTTCTACACGTTTGGATTGGTTGGTTTCTGGTGGCTCCCCTCGCGCGCCCTCAGGGCGCATGCTGCGTCTGTCGCTTGTCCTCGAGGTGCGCCCCGTGGGAACGAACCGCGTGGAGCTGGCTTCGTGGCTTGTCCGATTTTGTTAAGTATTCCCCAAAGATTTGTTTAACGTGATTGTGTAATGTACGAAAACGTATGTTTTGACTATGGTAAGCATGTCTTTCAAACAAAGCGCATGTAAGAGGACATGCCCGACATAACCCTGGCGGTGGAGTCACCTTTGCCACAGAACTCTGATCAGATCGCAGGCCCAACATGCATCATGTGCCAAGCCATGCGGTAGCTGGCCACCTGCGCCGCTGAACGCAGCCCTTCGCTGATCGCTCCCAATCCCTTTTACTCCTCCATCATCGCGACACCACCGCGACTCCATGGCGACACTGTGTCCCTCCGCCATCCACCACGGTGGCCGCGAGAGACCTCACAGCTTGACAACACACGCGCGGCCTCGCGCGCACGACATCAATGCGAACCACTAAAACATGTACGGTTTCAACCCCCAACCTCCGTCTATGCGCTAGCAGACTTTTTACATTCCGCGATGGGACAAACATTGGACATCGCAACTCCGTTTGCTGCACACATGCAGCACGCTCACAAGTATACACAAATGCAGCACGCTCACACGTATAAGCATTGTTGCCTAGGCCCCGCGGAGTCGAACTCCTCTCGGACAACAGCCCCGCAACCATGTGTGCGCTGGTGGGGTGAAAGACCGTGGTTCGCATTGGGATCTTGCCTCACACATCAGACCTGCCAGCGTCAAGAAGCCATCGGACATCCCAAGGAGAGGAATGAAGCGATGTTGAGCAACACACAGTGCTGCAGAACAACGCAGAACACCAAGCACATCAACAAGGACCGTTGATCCATGCTGGAAATCACGACAACATCGCACCTCCAACACACTTCATCATGCATGGTGGCAACACGACGTGACGATTTCGATCTGCAACAACCAGGGAAGCGGGCACAACGGGATGACTGTAGTGTATGGCGCTGTAGGGTGAGGACTAGGACAGGGATATGGGGGCGAATCACCGATTCTACTCGATCACAAAACTTCGCACTCCATTGCTCCAGGTGGGTCGGGATCAGGCTTGCCATCCAGGGGGGGGGGGGGGGTTCTGGCCTCAGGAGCCTCTCAGATGGTTGCGGCCAGCGTGCTCAAAACCAGGGACTGGCGCGATGGCCCCGAACAGCGAAATCCAAACCGATATTTAATCCCAAAGGGTCTCCATCCAACACGCCTCAGACAATATTCACCAAGGTTGGGAGGCCCTCATGCGCTAGACACCGCTGCGACCATGATCCCTACCCTCCCAATCTACCCTCCCAATCTCTTCCTCTCTCTCTCTCTCTCTTTCCTCCCCCTTTCGCCCAGGGAGGTGAGACCATAATGGTTTAGACACACACACACACACACGCGCCCACACGCGGAGGGACGGCCTCAGACTCACGAGGAGGCCAACTGCGTGACGAATGTGGCGGCAAGCGTGTGAACGATAACGCGTAAGATGAGCTTCGATTTACGCGCGAGTGAAGCAAGCATGGGAGCAAGCAGGAGGGACCCATGTGGCGAGCGGAAGCGTACACGTGAATCAACATTGTTTGAAACAGGATAGCCCGCGCGCCCGCCGAATCCCAACATGTGGCCAAGAACTGCTCCAGAGAGTCGAGGAAGAATGCCGTCGTCTTCCCGAACACCTGTCGGCGTAGCACTAATTGCGGTAATAAGCGAGCGGCCACACACCAACATAACAAATTCAGAGCACCGGCGCCCCTAGTCCCCCTCACCCGCGCAACACTCGATCTGCACTGCTTCTCTTGTGATAGTCCCGACAACGCGCGACAGCGCAACGGGTCAGCAACAGAGGGTTCCATCATCAAACAATCCTACGGAATGCCAGCAATATCATTGACAACACCGCCTAATCAAACACGCAGTAGCATCAATGACACCATTCGAACCAACAAACATTATACCAGTGCTCAAACAACGCACGACAACCATATTTGAACGCACACTGCATCAACAGCAAATCTGCCAACGCCGATGATATGGCAGATCGGTCGAGTTCCTCCTAGTCCATCTTCTCGTCATTCTGTTTGCCCAAAACATTCCACGCTCCAAGCTCGGTTGTCCTCATTCTCCTCTATCGCTGGCCCCCCAATTCCACCGGACAGATTTTTCAGCCCAAGCCGTTTCTCGACGTCCCCGGGCACTAGGAAGGGCAACCAGAAGCCGAACAGTTCTCCCCCTCTACCTTCCCACCTCGCTCCTTGCTCCTCCCTGCTCGCTCCTTGTTCCTCGCTCCTCCTCCCTCCTCTATCCTCCCTCCTCCTACTCCTCGCCTGAATGTTTCTCCCCCCCCCTCCTCGCCACCCCCTCCTTGCCTCCTCGCCCTGAGCGCCACGCCTCCACGAACAACGCCTGGTCGCCGCGGGTGTCGAAGAAGTCCGTGAGGAACAGGAACTCCGAGGTCGCGGTGTCCTGCTCAGGAGGATCGGATCGGACGCGAGGAGGGGTTCGTCTTGCCATCGCTCGGACGTCCATTCCCCATGCATATTTCGGCCTCGTGCACTCATCATATTTTCGGGATGAGCTCACGTACTTAGCTGCGCGCCGATCCCTTGGGACAAATTCCTGGCTGTGGGGCCAAAGCCAGCTGCATGCAGCAGATTTCGTACCCCACCTTTCCACATCTCCTCCGTTCGTCCGACCCGAGAGGAGGCCAAAGTATGGGGGGGGCGCATGCTGGCCAGGATCTCGAGGGGAGTCCAGCCGTGGAGACGAGGAGCCCACCCCCGAGACCCCAAAGGGCAAAGCATGACAAAAAGCCTCGCGAACCTCGAGGATGACCTCCGAGCCCCCCTCCATGCCGCCCGCAAAGTCCATCAGGAGCATCTGGTGGCTGCGGAAGAGCTGCTCGTGGTAGTACTTCGCCTTGTCCTGCTGGAAGCGCGGGGCGGAGAGAGGCGCCTTCCCGCCCTGACTCGTCGCTAGCTCGTGGCCAAAGGGCTGAGGGTGCCGTGCATCATCGCCTGTGAACAGTCCAAGACGGAACACGTTCTGTTACCTTCGTGCCCATGGGGGGCCTCGTCGGCTCTCGCGGGCCGTCGAGGGAAAAACGCATGGTGAGCGGGCCCGGGCGTGAGTGAAACGGCCTGCGGCTGGACGAGTACGACTGGGTCTGGCCAGGTCTTCCCTGGCGGACCCCCCTGGGGATGCCCAAGCGCCATGCCTGAGGCCGAACCGCGGTGATCATGGGGCCCTCGAGGGAGAGGAATCGAAGAAACTGAAACCGGCGTTTCGTCTGAGACATCCCCACAACATGGACGCTAGCGTGCCAGTGTAAAATGCTGAGGCGGCTCCCCCTTGGAATTTCCAAGTGCCACGTCTACTCTGCCATGATCATGGGGGTCTCAGAAGAACATATAACTGGCGAACCAAAACTAACTCCCCCTTGGGATGTCTAAGTGCCGTGCCTGCTACATCGTGGTGATCAAGGGGCACTAAAGAGAGAAAGAAAAAGAGAGAGAGAGAGAGAGAGAGACAGGACTCGGGGGCGCGACGTAGGCGGTCTGGGTCCGTGACGGACATGGGGGCAGGGAGGGGGAACAGGAAAGCAAGCGGTGCGTAGCGGGGGGGGGTCGGCAGGGAGGGAGGGCGAGCAGACAGGCGTGGAAGGGGATCGTGAGTTAAGGGATGACATGGGGCTGGACTGGAGAAAGCGGGGTGGAGAGGTGGGAGGGACGCCTGAGAAGAAGAAACATAATAATGGCGATGATGCTCGTGACGAGAAGGATGAACGGATGAAGGCAGACACACATTGTTTTGCAATTGATTTGCGTGGCATCTGGTGCCCGTCCCTCCTCGGTCTCGCGCGGGCTCGCTCGCGCCGCCCGTGCGAGGCGCGACGCTCCCCCGCAAACTCTCCCGCCCGAGCCCGCTTCCGAAGCCATGAGCCAAACGACGGCCGCCCCAGTCCCACAGCCTTTTGGACATCAGGGCTTCGGGAGCCCACGCTGAGCCCGAAATCCCATCCAAAAATTGGACAATGCGCGCATCCAACAAGTCGGAAAGCACTCCCTAACGCGCAGTGGAAGGAGAGATCTGGTAGCTCTTTGAAGAGCTCCCTGACCACTCCGCGAAAAAAATAAGATCGTTCACCTCCATTTGCGTCATGAGCAACCTCTCCAGCGGGAACATCTGGCGCCGAACCTGCGAATCGCAACCACTCTAACATTCCGACCGACCGAGCGGGCCCAGCATACGGCCTTGCGTAGCGGCTCGAGTCCAAATGGCTGCAGAGGACGAGGAAGGGGAGGGAGGAGGAAGATGCGGAGCACAAAAGGACGATGTGGCGATGAGTACGTTGTTGCAGTGCACCCCTGCCCGCCAAACTCCAGAGTGCAAGAAGATGCAGGGGCTGACGGGCAGGGAGAGGCACCTCACGCAACCAGCTGGTGGTGGTCTTGGAGGGCGCAAGGCCTTTGCACACGCGCTGCAAGACGTCAGACTGGTGCTCAATGGTTGCGTGCGGGCCCAACGTGGCGGCAGGGCAGGGCTCCCGCAAGGCATCTGGGCGAGCTGTTGTGCCACGATCCGCATCCACCGCAACAGAACATACATGAACCCTTCTGCCACAGGACGTGGGAAGAGCGGGCTGCTGTGCCAGGAGCCTGGGCCGAGGCCCACGAGCCGCCACAGGGAGTCATCCCGAGGCGGCAGCTGGCGCCTGGGCCTGACCCCTTTCTTGATCTGGACATCCTCCGCCTCAACCGCCGAAACTCTCGGTCCCCCACCTCATGTGGCGATGAGGAGTAAGATCAGGAACGGGGAGGAGGAGCAATAGTAGAAGGAGGAAAAGGGAGAGGAGCGGGATGAGGGTGGTGCGCTGCCCACCCGTTCTTGCAGTCGTCTCGGCGTGCCCCACCAAGTGCGGTCCTTATGCGTGTGGGCGATGATGGGATCCTATGCCCAAGGCTGCGCCAGAAGGGGCGCAGTGAGGCGGCACGAACAGGATGGCAAGAAAGAAACGCGGGAGGATGAGCCAAGAGCAAGGGCGCGCACGCCGCAACTGGCCCACGCCCCGGTGCCACGATGCGTTGGGAGAAACCATGTCATGCAGACACATGGTAGCACCTCATGCGGGTGAGTATTATCCGATAGCAACAAGCGCAGGCACATACCCAATATGGCACAGATGCAGCTCATTCCAGCAACACCACTAAAACTGAGACCAACGCACAACCACACAACAACGACACCAGTCACACACATGTTCGAAACTCTGGCGAACCTGCCAACATAGAAAGAACACACTTCGTGGAGTGCAACAACCAACGTCGATCCCACCAACCCCGTATTCCAAACGCGATGGCCAACACCGAGCCAACAACATTCCTGGAACCAATGCGTAGGGACCAGCGTCGAACCACCCCGATTGCAGGAGCAATTGTTTAGCGCCGAGCCAATGACATTACCGAAGCAACGGCGCATTCTCCAGAACACTTTCGATGCTAAGAACCACCCAGCTGAGCCACTACGAATTGAAACCAGTTCAATGACACATGGCGCATCGTACATCATTAACAGAAGCTAGCCATGAACACAATACTAGGCAATATCAATCATTCTCGGATAAGGGGACCACCCTGCTCCAAATTGGGGGCCCGCGGAGGACGACAGTTGCACGACGCATCAAGGTTGACGGTCCCGAACAAATTGACTGCTCGCGAGACACCCGCTGCTGGAACCAGGGCGGTGCAATCTAACATATGCTTGAAGCTACTTTGGGCAATCGCTGGGCAAGTGATCTTGGAAATCGTACACGAAATCGCTTTGGGGCACATTCGCCTCCCCATGCCGCTACTACCGCTGCGACTGCCACGGCGGCCACTACGACTACTACTGCGGCAACTACTACTACGACTACTACTACTACTACTGCTGCTACTACTACTACTACTGCTACTACTACTACTACTACTACTACTGCTACTACTACTACTACTACTGCTACTACTACGACTACTACTACTACTACTACTACTACTACTACTACTACGACTACTACTACGAGGATACGACTACGGACTACGACTATGACTACGATGCTGCTACTACTGCTACTACTACTACTACTACTACAACTACTACCCCACACGCATACTAAAACTACTTCTACTACTACTACTACTACTACTACTACTACTACTACTACTACTACTACTACTACTACTACTACTACGACGACTTCTTCTTCTTCTACTACTACTACTACTACTACTACTACTACGGCCACTACTACTACTACTACTACTACTACTACTACTACTACGACTACTACTACTACGACTACTACCTACCCGCCGACCGACCGACCAACCTACCTGTCTACCTACCTACTGGTACTACTACCTTTGCTACTACTACTACTACTACTACTACTACTACTACTACTACTACTCATACTACTACTGCTATTGTTACAACTACTACTACTACTACTACTACAGCTGCTGCTGCTGCTTGCTGCTGCTGCGACGACGATTATAGACTTACTACTACTTACTACGGACTGTCTACTACTATACTACTACTTTACTAAATACTACTACTACTCATACTACTACTTACTACTACTAATTAATAATTACTACGACTACTAATGCTACTTACTGCTTAATCCTACTACTCACTACTACGGACTACGACTACGACTACGGACTCTACTAAGACGACTACGATACGACTACGGACTACGACTACGACTCCGACTACGGGACTACGACTACGACTACGACTACGGACTACGATACGACTACGACTACGACTACGACTAAACTACGACTAAGACATACTCTTACTACTACATTACTACTACTACTACATACTGCTCCTGCTGCTGCTATACTACGACTACTGGCCAACACACCCCCTAACAATGAACTACTACTACTACTACTACTACTACTACTACCACCACTACCACTACTACCACTGCTACTACCATTGCTACTACTACTACTACTACTACTACTGCTACTACGATTCGTAGTTCTATTACTCGTACGATCACTAAAATTACGCTACCGAGGAACCCCACATACTTAACCTAAATCTTGTGTGTTTGCTTAAGTTTATAATATATAAGCAATTCTGCGTTCTCAGCCCTCGTCGCGAATGTTCCCCTATGTGTCATCCAACGCCATATTGCTTGAACCTCCTCCCTCTTCCTAGCCTTCTATCCTGCGTCGAGGACAGATTCGAGCCAGCCAGCGGCCGCGGTGAGGGACCACCCACTGCGCACCCTCGATGGTGTCGAGAAAGTGCCACGCCTGCTATGCCCTGGACGACCGTCGTGCATAGCGGCCGCGGTGAGGGCCCCCCCCTGCGCAGCCTCTATGGTGTCGAGAAAATGCCGCGCCTGCTATGCCCTGGCCGACCGGCGTGCATAGCAGCCGCGGTGAGGGACCACCCCCTGCGCACCCCCTATGACGTCGAGAAAGTGCCACGCCTGCTATGCCCTGGACGACCGTCGTGCATAGCGGCCGCGCTGAGGGACGACTACCCTCTGCGTGCTACACTCCTGTGGTGCCGAAAAAAGTGCCACTCCTTACACGATCTGCGAGCGTGTCACGATAGAGGCCGCGCTGAGGGACCACCCTCTACGCACCCCCTGTGGTGTCGAGACAGTGCCACTCATGCCACGATCTGCGAGCGTGTCACGGATACAGGCCGCGCTGAGGGACCACCACCCTCTGCGCACCCCCTGTGGTGTCGAGAAAATGCCACTCCTGCCACGATCTGCGAGCGTGTCACGGATAGAGGCCGCGCTGAGGGACCACCCTCTGCGCACCCCCTGTGGCGTCGAGACAGTGCCACTCCTGCCACGATCTGCGAGCGTGTCACGGATAGAGGCCGCGCTGAGGGACCACCCTCTGCGCACCCCCTGTGGCGTCGAGAAAGTGCCACTCCTGCCACGATCTGCGAGCGTGTCACAGATAGAGGCCGCGCTGAGGGACCACCCTCTGCGCACCCCCATGTGATGTCGAGAATGTGCCGCGCCTGCCACGCCCTGCGAGCGTGTCACGGATAGAGGCCCCGCTGAGGGACCACCTTTTGCGCCCCCCCAGTGGTGTCGAGAAAGTGCCACTCCTGCCACGATCTGCGAGCGTGTCACGGATAGAGGCCGCGCTGAGGGACCACCCTCTGCGCACCCCCTGTGGCGTCGAGAAAGTGCCACTCCTGCCACGATCTGCGAGCGTGTCACGGATAGAGGCCGCGCTGAGGGACCACCTCTGCGCACCCGCGTCGAGAAAGTGCCACTCCTGCCACGATCTGCGAGCGTGTCACGGATAGAGGCCGCGCTGAGGGACCACCTTCTGCGCACCCCCTGTGGTGTCGAGAAAGTGCCACTCCTGCCACGATCTGCGAGCGTGTCACGGATAGAGGCCGCGCTGAGGGACCACCCTCTGCGCACCCCCTGTGGCGTCGAGAAAGTGCCACTCCTCCACGATCTGCGAGCGTGTCACGGATAGAGGCCGCGCTGAGGGACCACCCTCTCGCACCCCCTGTGGTGTCGAGAAAGTGCCACTCCTGCCACGATCTGCGAGCGTGTCACGGATAGAGGCCGCGCTGAGAGACCACCCTCTGCGCACCCCCACCCCCTGTGGCGTCGAAGGAATACCCTGTGTGCTATGGTGTGCTGTGCTGTGCTGTGCTGTGCTGTGCTGCTGTGCGGTGAGCTGTTCTGTGCCGTGCCGTGCTGTGCGGTGTTGTGCTGTGCTGTGGGAGAAGGAGAAGGGGAGGGGGGAGGTGTGAGACGCGGGTGCGGCGCGGCAAGGAAGAAGTGCCACGCCTGCTATTCCCTGGACGACCGTCGTGCATAGCGGCCGCGCTGAGGGACCACCCTCTGCGCACCTCCTGTGGTGCCGAGAAAGTGCCACTCCTGACACGATCTGCGAGCGTGTCACGGATAGAGGCCGCGCTGAGGGACCACCCTCTGCGCACTCCCTGTGGTGTCGAGAAAGTGCCACTCCTGCCAAGATCTGCGAGCGTGTCACGGATAGAGGCCGCGCTGAGGGACCACCCTCTGCGCACCCCCTGTGGTGTCGAGAGAGTGCCACTCCTGCCACGATCTGCGAGCGTGTCACAGATAGAGGCCGCGCTGAGGGACCACCCTCTGCGCACCCCCTGTTGTGTCAAGAAAGTGCCACTCCTGCCACGATCTGCGAGCGTGTCACGGATAGAGGCCGCGCTGAGGGACCACCCTCTGCGCACCCCCTGTGGCGTCGAGAAGTGTAGAAAATGTGCCACGCCTGCCACGCCCTGCGAGCCGTGTCCCGGAAGTCGGCCGCGCTGAGAGGACCACCCCCTGCGCCCCCCCATGTGGTGTCGGAACGTGTAAAAAAAAATCTCCTGCCACGATCTGCGAGCGTGTCACGGATAGAGGCCGCGCTGAGAGACCACCCTCTGCGCACCCCCATGTGGTGTCGAGAAAGTGCCACTCCTGACACGCCCTGCGAGCGTGTCACGGATAGAGGCCCCGCTGAGGGACCACCCTCTGCGCCCCCCCAGTGGTGTCGAGAAAGTGCCGCGCCTGCCACGCTCTGCGAGCGTGTCACGGATAGAGGCCGCACTGCGGGACCACCCTCTGCGCACCCCCCATGTGATGTCGAGACTGTGCCGCGCCTGCCACGCCCTGCGAGCGTGTCACGGATAGAGGCCCCGCTGGGGGACCACCCTCTGCGCCCCCCCCAGTGGTGTCGAGAAAGTGCCGCGCCTGCCACGCCCTGCGAGCGTGTCACGGATAGCGGCCGCGCTCAGGGGCCACCCCCTGCGCACCCCCTGTGGTGTCGAGAAAGTGCCACGCCTGCTGTGCCTGGACGACTGTCGTGCATAGCGGCCGCGGTGAGAGACCACCCCCTGCGCACCCCCATGTGGTGTCGAGGAAGTGCCACGCCTGCCACGCCCTGCGAGCGTGTCACGGATAGAGGCCCCGCTGAGGGACCATCCTTTGCGCCCCCCCCAGCGGTGTCGAGAAAATGCCGCGCCTGCCACGCCCTGCGAGCGTGTCACGGATAGAGGCGCCGCTGAGGGACCACCCTCTGCGCACCCCCTATGGTGTCGAGGAAGTGCCACGCCTGCTCGCCTGCCGCATGGCTTGCCGTGTGTATGTGTATGATGCGTGTGCGGCCATATCGGGACATATCTCACGTGTTGCCCAGTTTGTCGTGCAGACGTCTTGGGTGTATGATGCAGTGAACATGCGTCTTGTATGTGCGATGCGCCCCCCCAGCGGTGTCGAGAAATTGCCGCGCCTGCCACGCCCTGCGAGCGTGTCACGGATAGAGGCCCCGCTGAGGGACCACCCTCTGCGCCCCCCCTATGGTGTCGAGGAAATGCCACGCCTGCTCGCCTGCCGCATGGCTTGCCGTGTGTATGTCTATGATGCGCGTGCGGCCATATCGGGACATATCTCACGTGTTGCCCAGTATGTCGTGCAGACGTCTTGGGTGTATGATGCAGTGAACATGCGTCTTGTATGTGCGAATGTGTGCATGCGTGCGGCTGTGTGCGAGTGTGTGGGTGAGGAGGCGGGAGGTGTGTGAGACGCGGGTGCGGCAGGGAAGACAACCCGAACCCCACGACGAAGCATGTGGGGAAATTCAAATACTACTCATACTACCAGATCCACTACTACTTCGGCTACTACCACTACCACTACCACTACCACTACCACTACCACTACCACTACCACTAACACTAACACTACCACTACCACTACCACTACTACTACTACTACTACTACTACTACTACTACTACTACTACTACTACTACTACTACTACTACCACTACTGACTACTACTACTACTACATCACTACTGCTACTGCTACTGCTACTAACTACTGCGCTAACTGCGGCTACGACCACGACTACGAACTACGACGACGACTGCTACGGTGCTCGCGGGGGCGATGATGGGCGGTGTGATCGAGAAGCCAGGCGGCCCGACGGCGTGGGACTTGCCAATCAAGCAGTGGGAGGGCCGCTCCCAGAATACAACGAACTATGTTGTGGACGCGGTCGCTTCCCCAAGCGATTTGTCCGCTGTCGACTGGGGCGCGGTCTATGAGATCATGAAGAAGGGGGGCTACAACAACCTGCCCCCGCCGCTTGGGTTTCTCGAGAAGGCCAAGATCCCAATGTTCCGCGATCTGCGCGTGTCGAAGCCCGCCGGCGGCGACTTCATCGCGGTGAAATTCATCAAATTTCCCAACGACCAGAAATCCAACGCCATTCGGCATTTGATCGTTGGCGAGCCGTTGATTTCCCAGCGGCCCGCGACCGTTGCGCGACGCTGATAGTAATCCAAGTGATGCTCGGCGACATGAGTGGCGTCCTCTTCAAGCATTGGATGTTCGAGGCGCCCGTCGCCGCGCGAGCGGGCCCTGCGCCTGGGGGCGAGGGGGGTGCAGGAGAAGCAGAGGAAGCTTGCCGTCGGGTTCGCCTCCAAAATGGATGAGGCGCCGCGCGGCGACTTCGATGGCCAGCGAATGTTGCGGGCTGAGCGCCAGCTTGTCGACCCAGAGAGCCCGATCCACCATTGCAGGCGCGAGCTGATTGACCGGGTGCTCATGGAGATCGAAGATAGAGGCCATTTAGCGTGCGAGGTGACCTGCTGCCCGTCCATTCATCATGACATCTGCCCGGAGTAGTCGGGCCTTGCCGAGCGCGTCCTGGCCGCCCTCTGGGCGAACAATTTGCTCGCCATTTGCGGGGCTAGGTTTGGAAAGGCCTTTCTTATATGTATATACACATGCATAGAGTCTGGGCTTTGCCATCGCGCGCCTGCGCGCCGACGTTGGGGGGGCGCGCGGCAGCGAAGTCATCGTGGCGGTGCGGGTGTTGCCCGAAATCAATTTCTCCCGCGGGGAGTGCGGGGGGCGCGGGGGAGGTGGGCGCCCTGCATTTCTGTCGACGGGCGTCTTTCCGACCGGCGGCCCCGCGCGCTCGCGGCGTGGGCGGGGAGGGGGGGGCGCGCTGGGCCAGCGTTGTGCGACGCTGGAGCCATCTGGCGCGCGCGTCCCACGCGGCGTGAGATGCCTCCGTTGCTCGAGAAACCTGCCCGGCGGCGCGTTTCCCCCCGCCCGCCGTCGGCATTCTTCGACGCGGCCCAGATCAACGCGATGACCTGCGCCAGGTGGGGGCGCGGCGGTGTCCGTGCAGGGGCCGGGCGAGGTTCGCTGGGGGTGGCGAATGTAATGCGGCCGCGGAGCCGACGCCCGCGCGGCGGGCATTTGCCGTCGCGGTCGCAGACGACGGCGCTCCTGATCGACGTGATCTTACCCGCGTGCACCAGTATTTTTCCAGCGGCATCGTCGGGGCCATGGTGAAGCGCTGCGGCGTCTTGCTCTACGCGAAGAATTGGCTCTACTCCCGCCCAGCTGGCCAGGGCAAGACAGTCGAGACGTTCCTGCTGTACTCGGGGTGCTGGGGGCCAGATGCGGGCAAGGCGCTTTGGGCGTGCTTGCAGGGCGGCAGCGTTCGGCGCGATGGCGAAGAGTTCGACCGCCTGCTCCCCCTCGAGGAGGGAGATGGCCGAGATCATGGCGAATCGCATGGCGGCTTCTCGCGCCGCTGCCGCGGCGCGCGTCGGCGACGGGCGCGGCGCTGGGGCAGCCGCGGCCCCGCCGCGGCCCAACCTTGGCAATGGCGAGAGCCCCGAAGATGGCGGCGGGGCAGCCGCGGCATCGGCGCCGCCCAGCCCCGACGAGTTCGACGAGGAGGGCGCCTTTGGCCTCGGTGGCGGGCTCGACGTCCACGAGGGCCCCGAAGCTGCGCCGGCCGCGCCGCGCGCGCCGACGGCGCGGAGGCCCGGGCGCATCAAAATTGAGAAGGGCGTCTGGAAGAACCCCCTGCCAGGCAATCGCCGCATAGACTTCGGCTGCCCGTCGCCAGCGCCGAAGAAGATGGGCGGGGGGGGCTCTCGCTGGAGCTGGAGCGCGTGGCCGTTCTGAGCGACGAGATTCTGCGGGCAGGCGCTGGCTTTGCGAGCGGCGGGGCGGCCGCGAAGCGAGAGTTCGAGCGGCGGGCCGAGGGCAGCGCGCGCGCGGACATCTCGGGCGTGGGCGTATTCTTGCGGCCGCGGGCGCAGGCGCGCCACTTCGCCCCGGGTGAGATGTTCGTTTGCCGCGCTGCCTGCAGATTTGCTGCGCCATTGGTCGCGCGCCGCAGACCGCGCAGCGTTTGGGGGCGCGCTCGTGCGATTGTTTTACATGAGACCGTCGCGCGCCGCGCCGTTCCTGGCCGCCCCGGGCTTGCGGCGGCCTCTGTGACAAGAGCGAGGACTGCCGGCGGGGAGGCGGGGCGTCCCTTCGGCGGCCCGCTCGCGTTTCCCGCGGCAAGGGGCGTGGCGTTTCTCGTGGCAGCGTTCGGCTGGCAGGGCAGAGCGCGCGGCCTGCCCCTCGCGCGCCCCGCGCGCGATGACTTTCTCGTTTCCCGAGAGGAGGGGGGCCCGCGCCGCCGCGGCGCCGCCGCGCGCTCGCATGGCGGCCGCGACGGCGCCCGTGAAGCTCGCGAAGATGCAGGCGAAGTGCCCCGCCGTCAACAAGGCCGACGGCAAGAAAGCCACCCCGCCCAAACGCGCGCCTGACATTCGGCGTGGCGCCGCCGCCATCTCGAGGGGGCGGAAGGGCGGGGCCGCGCGGGGGAGCTGCGTCATGGACTTCAGCAGCGGCCCCAAGAAGCCTGTCATTGACAAACTGCGCAAGGTGAAGATCGTGCCCAAGTGGGGTGGATCCATGTGCCCGCGTTGCGGGGAGGGGGGGGGGGGGGCGCCGGGGCCTCGGGGGGCCGCGGAGAGTAGAAGGGCGGGCGAGGGCGCCGTTGCAGTGCACTCGCCATCTGGCTTGTCCAGCCCGGATTCAACGCGGGAAAGGGCTAATCCTTCTTGACCCTGGAAGATCAGTCATCCGTCTTTTTCTGCGCGGTGGCAGGCTGCTCGCGAGCTACCGCGCAGCCATTCGGCAATCGAGGGCGTCTGCAACTCGCCCCGCGCGGCGCGCGCCAAGCACGCGAGCGCGAATGGGTCGAATATCAAATTCGGCAAGGGCGTGGAATGGCCGTGCGTCTAAGCAGACGACGTGGACTTGGGGGAGATGGAGGGCCCGGCCGCGGGGCCCCTCGCGAAGGCGCCGATGAGAGGGGTGGGAGGGGCGCGAAACCATGCAAATAGTATGGGTTTCCGATGCCCTCCTCGCTCAAGCGGGGCCTCCCTGGAGGGGTGGGAAGGGCCACGAAACCATGAAAATACATGGTTTTCCGATGCCCTCCTCGCTGAGGCGGGGCCTCCCTGGAGAGATGAGAAGGGCACGAAACCATGTCAATAGTATGGTTTTCCGATACCCTCCTCGCTCAGGCGGGGCCTCTCTGGAGGGGTGGGAGGGGCACGAAACCATGAAAATAATATGGTTTTCCGATGCCCTCCTCGCTGAGGCGGGGCCTCCCTGGAGAGGTGGGAAGGGCGCGAAACCATGTAAATAGTATTTCCGATACCCTCCTCGCTCAGGCGGGGCCTCTCTGGAGGGGTGGAAATGGCATTGATATGGGAGGCGGGCGGCGAAAGGGAGAAGAAGAGGACGTTCTGGGAAAACAAGAGCCCCATTCAGGATGTGGGAATTATTTCTAAATACATAAGTCAGAAACCCAAATCCCAATGGAAACGCATGGTTTGGGCCCCCTGGTGTCACAAACCTTTTGTTTTCATTTTGATTTTTTGGATTTCTCAGGTGGAAAGTTCAGAAATATTTTAAATTGAGAAAATGAAAGCAAGAACTCGTAAACAATAAAAACACAGCGCGTTTATTTGGGACTCTTTAGTTTCCAGCGAAAAATTCACCCAGGCCCGGACTGTCAAAATCCAGAACATCAAACAATCACGCTAAAAACGTATGGTTGCTGGAATCCAATTCCAGAAGTCCCCCAAATCGCAATGGAAACGCAGTGTTTGGGTCCTCATGACATCGCAAACCTTGTCTTTTTCATTTTGAGATTCGGAATTCGCAACCCCAGGGGGCTTCTTGGATAATTGTGCCGGAGGGCAGGAAATTACAGAAATCCAAACAGGTCAAGTGAAATCGTATGGCTTCTATGATTTCCACCCCACAAATCGAAATAATCCAAGTGAAATCGTAAGGTTTGGTGACTGTCGTGCGTGCGGAAAAGGTCCCTGCCAGCCTGGGTCTTGCTTTGTGAAGGATGGCGTCCCTGCCGGCGTTGGTCTTCTTTGCGCCGAGTTGAAAGAAACCAAACGCCAGCAGCCGCCAGGGGAATTGGCAATCGAGAGAGAGGACGGAACGGGGGACGTAGGGGAACGGGGCAGAGAGCAGGAAGTGGAACAGAGGAGGAATGAACGGAAAACGACCGACGAACAACGTTACAATAACAGAAAACGATGAATGGGTGCTGGGGGGTCCACACATATGTATATATATGTATACACATGTATATATGTGGTGGAATACAACATCTTTATATCACATATAATCTACACAACTGCTTGTCTGTTGACTTTCCTTCTCCTTTCATTTCCTCGTCTCTTTCGCTCGTCATCTTGGCTTATTTTCCTCGCTGTTCTTCTCTTCTCTTCTCTTCTCTTCTCTTCTCTTCTCTTCTCTTTTCTTCTCTTCTCTTCTCCTCTCTCCTCTCCTCTCCTCTTCTCTTCTCTTCTCTTCTCTGCTCTGCTCTTCTCTTCTCTTCTCTTCTTTTATCTTCTCTCCTCTTCTCTTCTCTTCTCTTCTCCTCTGTCCTCTCCTCTCCTCTCCTCTTCTCTTCTCTTCTCTTCTCTTCTCTTCTCTTTTCTTCTCTTCTCATCTCTTATCCTCTCCCCTCTCCTCTCCTCTCCTCTCCTCTTCTCTTATCTTCTCTTCTCTTTCCTCTCTTCTCTCCTCTCCTCTCCTCTCCTCTCCTCTTCTCTCCTCTCCTCTCCTCTCCTATCTCTCTCTTCTCTTCTCTTCTCTTCTCTCTCTCTCTCTCTTCTCTTCTCTTCTCTTCTCTTCTCTTCTCTTCTCTTCTCTTCTCTTCTCTTCTCTTCTCTTCTCTTCTCTTCTCTTCTCTTCTCTTCTCTTCTCTTCTCTTCTCTTCTCTTCTCTTCTCTTCTCTTCTCTTCTCTTCTCTTCTCTTCTCTTCTCTTCTCTTCTCTTCTCTTCTCTTCTCTTCTCTTCTCTTCTCTTCTCTTCTCTCTTTCTCTTCTCTTCTCTTCTCTTCTCTTCTCTTCTCTTCTCTTCTCTTCTCTTCTCTTCTCTTCTCTTCTCTTCTCTTCTCTTCTCTTCTCTTCTCTTCTCTTCTCTTCTCTTCTCTTCTCTTCTCTTCTCTTCTCTTCTCTTTTCTTCTCTTCTCTTCTCTTCTCCTCTTCCTCCTCGGCCCCCGCCTCCGCCTCGTACTTCTGCTCCTTTCACCCGTTTGCTCCCCGATCCGCAAGTCATCCACCCAGTGGAAACTCACACGGGTGTTCAAGCATACCGGCCAAGCGGTGGCCGCCAGCCAGGTGCCGCCCCCACGACAGGCCCCCACCCCCAAGGCACCATTGCATGAAGGGCGACTACCACGCCCATCCCGAACACAGGGACCAGCCAGCCTCGAGGCCTGCGTGAGCCGCCAACAGCGACTCCCTCCTGCGAGTGGTTCTGCCGTTTGTCCTCCCTTCCCTGTCCTCAGCCACTCTGGCTCAAGCCTTTGAGGGTCGAGGCTCAGGTGGGTACCCGGGTGCTCTGATGCCTCGGAGCGGCCCCGTTGCCCAGCCCGGCTAGCGAGCCGAAACACCTTTCCTGCAGTCGGGATCCTTTGGATAGCCTGTTGCTCCGCTAGTTTTGGCCCACCACGCTTCTGCGCGACACGCCTTCCGGCCCCCGGTCCAGAAGGCGTCGACGCCCCGAGCCTTTACGGGCCTCCCGCCTTTCCCACTCGCCAAGGGCGCAGCCTGTCGCTGGGGCCGCCGTGGCGAGACGCTCTCCCGAAGTTCCCGACCGCGTCTCGTGCTGTCGCAGTGATTTCGCCCCACCGGATCCCGAGACAGTACGGAGGTGGCGGTGGGGTGGGCGAGCGGCGGCGCGGCCCGCCCGCACGAGGACGAGGCCCTGCGCCTTGCCTTGGCCGGCGCGTGCGAGCGGGGCGAGCTCTGGCTGGAGCTGCGGGAGACGAGGGGGGGGGGGCGGGCTGCCGTGCGCGCGCGCGCGCGCCGTGCGGCCACGCGCGCGGGCAGCGGGGGATCGGACCCTGCTTGGGTCCTCTCTGCTCGCCCCCGCTCCCTCGTCCTCCCTCGGCGTTCCCTCTTCCAGGCGCTCCCTCCCAGACATCCGGCGTCTCGAAAACATCGGGACGACATCGTTTTCGGCCCCTCGGGGCCCTTACCAGGCCTCGGGGCCGTCAACAAAACGACTCGGGATGAAAACCCGGCCCCAAGGAAGTGGGCGAGAGGTCGAGTGCACGTCCCAGGAAAACATTGAGACGCCGGATGTGTGCGTCCTCCTCCCTCCTTCCTCTGTCTCCCTCCCGCCCTCCTTCCTCTCTCCTCCCTCCGCGCGGATTTCTAAGGGCCCACCTCAGTCGAGCGCGTGGAGCGCGCCAGGGGGGCCCAGCGCCGATCCAAACAATCCGCGCGGACCTCTGACAGTTGATATTTGTGTCGTTTTTTCACGGAAAAGGCGCAGGCCCAGGGTTCTCTTTTAGTATGTAAACATGTCCCCGGTGCCCAACTTGAAGGAGGCCGGCGGATTCTTTCCCTGATAAATATCGAGGTCGAAGGAGGCCGGCGGATTAAAATTTGAGGATGTCTCAGGCGAAACGCTTGTTTTTGAAATCCCGATCGAGAAATCACAGGGTGCGGGACACCTCAGCACGACCACACCCCCAGCATGACCACACCCCAGCACGACCACGCCCAGCACGACCACGCCACACCCCAGCACGACCACACCCCAGCACGACCACACCCCAGCACGACCACACCCCAGCACGACCACACCCCAGCACCAGCACGACCACACCCCAGCACGACCCGATCGATAAATCACAGGGTGCGGACCACCCCAGCACGACCACACCCCAGCACGACCCCACCCCAGCACGACCCCACCCCAGCACGACCACGCCCCAGCACGACCACACCCCAGCACGACCACACCCCAGCACGACCACACCCCAGCACGACCCCACCCCAGCACGACCCCACCCTAGCACGACCACACCCCAGCACGACCACACCCCAGAACGACCACACCCCAGCACGACCCCACCCAAGCACGACCCCACCCCAGCACGACCACACCCCAGCACGACCACACCCCAGCAGGACCCCACCCCAGCACGACCCCACCCCAGCAAGACCACACCCCAGCACGACCACACCCCAGCACGACCTCACCACAGCACGACCACACCCCAGCACGACCACGCCCCAGCACGACCACGCCCCAGCACGACCACGCCCCAGCACGACCACCCCCCAGCACGACCACCCCCCCAGCACGACCACCCCCCAGCACGACCACCCCCCAGCACGACCACACCCCAGCACGACCACTCCCCAGCACGACCACACCGCCTTGGTTGAGTGGTTGCCTGTCGTCGTGGAATGTTTCGTGGGGTGTCTCGTGGAATGTTTCGCGGGGTGTCTCGTGGAATGTTTCGTGAGGTGTCTCGTGGAATGTTTCGTGAGGTGTCTCGTGGGATGTTTCGTGAAGTGTCTCGTGGGATGTTTCGTGAGGTGTTGCCCAGTTGGGTATCGTGAAAACGTGTCCATGCTCCACATGTCTATATCCCTTTCCGGGTTCGTGGGTCCATCATGTTCCCGGAAAGGGCGTGGGCCCAGGGTTCTCTTTTAGAAGTTTGCCCCCGGAATCGACGGGAAGAGGGCCGGCGGAATTATTCTGCGATAAATTACATGCGGGAAGAGGGCCGGCGGAATTATTTTTGAGGATGTCCCTAGCGAAACGCTTGTTCCTCAGAATTTGTTGAGGATGTCTCGAGTGAAACGCTGGTTTTGCAGAGTTGGGGATGTCTCGAGCGAAACGCTTGTTTTCAGAATTTGTTGAGAATGTCTCGAGCGAGACGCTGGTTTTGCAGAGCCGACCGAGACGCGGAAAAGCGCCCCGCGCGCAGGAATTCCGATGATGTTTCGCGCTTGCCGCGTCCTGCGCGCAGGAATTTCGAGGATGTCTCGACTAATTCGTTTGTTTCGCCCGGATTTCCTTGAATTTTGGCAGGATGTCGAAATGCTTGTCTTTCATAATTTGTTGAAGACGTTTCGAGCGAAACGCTGGTTTTGCAAAATTGGGCGATGTCTCGAGCGGGTGCCTCGTGGGGGGCCTCGTGGGGGTCCAGACTTCAAAGGATGTCTCAGGCGAAATGCTTATTTTCACGTCCCGCTCGCAAGAATTCCGAGGATGTCTCGCGCGTGCCGCGTCCCGCGCGCAGGAATTCTGAGGATGTTGGCAGGATGTCTCGAGCGAAACGCTTGTCCCCAGCACGTTCTGTAGTGCGTCCCCTTGGCACGTTCCGCGGTGCGTCCCCATGGCACGTCCCTTGGCACGTCGCTTGGCGGGTCCCTTGAGACGTTCCGCGTCGCGTCCTCCTGGCATGTCCCCTTGTCAATTAGCTCTGGGGCAGCTACTATGTGTTCAGGCAGCTCGAGCTTAAGATCCAGATCAGTTCGGTTAGGACTCGGATGCAAAGGAGGACTCGATCCACGAGGCTAGAGAGCACAATCGCGGCATGGCACATCGCAATTCAGCACGGCGCAGCACAGCACAAATCGATACACTCAGCATTGCAACTTGGCACGTTCCTTGGCACGTTCCGTGGGCGTCCCTTGGCGAGTCCCGCTGGCACGTCGCGTGGCGCGTCCCCTGGCACATCCCGTGGCACATCCAT
>CAUYUJ010000947.1:376348-441348 GCA_963575745.1 Prorocentrum cordatum
GAGGAGGAGGAGGAGGAGGAGGAGGAGGAGGATGAGGGAGGAGGATGAGGAGGATGAGGAGGATGAGGAGGATGAGGAGGGAGGAAGAGGGAGGAGCGAGGAGGGAAGAGAGGGAGGAGGGAGGAGGATGAGGGGGAGGAGGGAGGAGAGAGGATGAGGGAGGATGATGAGGAGGAAGAGGACGAGGACGAGGGGGAGGAGGAGGAGGAGGAGGAGGAGGAGGAGGAGGAGGATGAGGAGGATGAGGAGGATGAGGAAGATGAGGATCGGATCGACATTCAACGAAGGAAGGGTCAGACCCTCGACGGCGGGGCGAGTTCTGCGCCCATGTGGGAGTAGGATGTATGGTCATACTGGGTGCGGGTGGATGGGTGCGGGAGGATGGACGCGCGAGGTTGGACAACGGGGGGGGGGTGGAGAAGTCATGACGGATGGGCAGGATAGACAGGATGGTGAGGGTGGACAATGTGGAGGGTGGACGATGGATATAATGGATGGGGAGGATGGAGACATAGGGGGATGGGTACGGGAAGATAGAGGAGGGGGTGTAGGTGGATGCAGGATTTGTGAGGGAGGCACGCAACTGTTAGTACTGCCAATGGTCACGGCGTCGCACTGGCCCCGGCCGAGGCGTGGTCGGAAACCGTATTCTTGTAGAATCTTAGAGAGATATTGGGGTGGGGAGGGGCAGCGACAGGGGCAAGAGGAGGGGCTTGGTGGAAGAGGAGTTGGAAATGAAGGATGGAAGGAGGGACGGGAGGTGGATTATGATGAAGCGGCAGATGCAGATGCAGATGCGGACGAAGATGCCGATGACGATGGTGATGCTGCTGCTGATGATGACAATGGCGATGATGGTGAGGATGATAATAGCGATGGTGATGATACTGATGATGATGATGCTGATGTTGATGCTGGTAATGATGGTGATGATGACAATGATGACGAAGCGGTGATGACACGATGTTGTTGATAATGTAGTTGATGGTGATGGTGGTGATGTGGTGATTATGGTGATGAGGATGAGCATGATGATGATGATGATGATGATGATGATGATGATGATGAGGATGATGATGATGATGATGATGATGATGATGCTGATGCTGATGATGGCGATGATGATGACGACGATGATGAGATGGATATTGCTGTGGTGGTTGCGATGAGGCGGGATGAGGCGGGACGAGGATGATGGCGATGGTGGTGATGATGATGATGATGATGATGATGATGGTGGTTGTGATGATATTGCTGATGTTGATGATGAGATAAGATGAGGGTGATGGCGGTGGTGGTGGTGGTGGTGGTGGTTTGGGACCATGCTGACGACGATGAGGCGGGGTGTGACAGGAGGGATGCACGGGAAGCTGCTGCTGATGATGGTTGTGATGAGGATGCTGATGCAGATGATGATGCTGATGCTGATGCTGATGCTGATGCTGCTGCTGATGATAATGACAATGATGCTAATGATGATGATGACGATGACGATGGCGATGATGATGCTGATGATGATGATGATGATGATGGTGCTGATGCTGATGCTGATGATGATGCTGATCATGATGATGATACTAATCATGCTTATTAAGTTGGTGCTTATGCTGATGCTGATGCGGATGTTGCTGCTGATGATGATGATGCTGATGATGATGATGCTGCTGCTGCTGATGATGATGACGCTGCTGCTGCTGCTGACGATGACAGGAGGATGAGGAGGAGAAGGCAGGAGGAGGGATGTGGAGGGAGGGTGTTTCAATGAGGAGACAGGAAGGAAGAGGTGGAGTTGAAGAACGGAGTGCGAATAGGCTGAGCAGGCAGGATGAGGTTCGAGCGGCGCTCGTTGATCGGAGGCAACTCTGGCCAGGGAGGAACAGGGAGGATGGAGGAGGGACGAACGAAGCATGAGGAGGAGGAGGGGGAGGAGGAGGAGGAGGAGGAGGAGGAGGAGGAGGAAGACGAGGAGGAGGAGGAGGAGGAGGAGGAGGAGGAGGAGGAGTGAGCTGGAGGGAGCTGGAGAGAGCTTGAGAGAGGAGAGAAGAAGGAAGAGAGGAGAGGCTATGCTGGTGGTCATGAGGAGGAGGTGCGCCAGCAGGGCAGCGGTCCAGCAGGGAGTCCACGGCGTGCTTCTTCCGGGAGCAGCAGGCCGATGTCCACTCGCGCGCACTTGTATTTGTGTCCGTGTACAGATGTGCTGCGCAGTGTGCATGTCTTGTGCTGTGGACTTATTTGTCGAAGCATGCTTCCAGCATCCCACAGTCGCACGTCTTATCCACTGGAAGCAGGCGTGATCGATCGCCGTCCTGTAGCACCCATGCCAGGTCTGCGGCATGAGCTTGATTCAGCTGCCCGACTGGCCGGCCTGGGCATTCCGCACTTTTGTGTCGCTCGCGGGCGTTACCTCGTGCGTCTGGGCCTTGCAGTGGAAGCTCTCTGGCAACGAGGAGCCTCTGCCCTCCAAGGAGGGACACGACAATGGGGATGTGGAGTGGAACGCGGAGTATGAGGACGGGAAGGAGCATGAGCAACAGGGTGAGGATGATGATCGAGCTAGAAGGAGGGGGAGGAGGAGGAGGAGGAGGAGGAGGAGGAGGAGGAGGGGGAGGGGGAGGAGGAGGATGAGGAGGATCGCATGATGATGCTGCTGATCATGCTGTGGGTGATCATATGGAAGAGAGGGTTGGAGGAGGAGGAGGAGGAGGAGGAGGAGGGGACAAAGCCCAAAAGGATCTGGACCAAAGGTTTGCCATTCGATCCAAGTCTTGACCGATAATCTTGCTTCAGGGCGTGGGATTGACAATGGGAGAGAAAGAGCGAGAGAGGGGGTAGGATAATCACGCATATCTATATTCATGTACGCATTTTTTTTTTTTTTTTTTTTTTTGTTTGTTTTTTTTAAAGTCTATATATGTATACATACATATACATATACACATGACTGTATATATATATATATATATTCATACTCATATCTATACATGTATATGTATATATGTATATATACACCTGTGCATATATTATCCGTAACGGCTTCGCCTCCTGTTGCCAGCCCCCTCCCTATTATAATGTGGTGTATCAGAATCGCGTTGGTGCGTCTCGGCGCTGCCTTGGCGCATTTGGGAACATCATGCGGGGGCGGGTAAGAATCATCAGCGCCTATTGACACGTTGCCGTTATCCTAGTGTCTTTCGGCCCATCCCACCACCGTGCCTGGGTTGTTGGTCTGAGGCCTCTTGTGTATGTGTTGGGATGTCGTGGGGAGCCTCTCGGGGGCTTCTCGGAGGCGGTTAGGGCGCCTCTTGGAGGCATCTTGGGGCCTCGTGGCGTATCTTCTGGGCCTCTTGGAGGCCTCTTGGGCGCGTCTTGGGCGCCTCTTGGGGCCTCTTGGGGCCTCTTGGCGGCCTCTAGGGGCCTCCTGGGGGCTTCTCGGGGCACGAGTATAGAATTTTTGGTTCGTGGTCTCCTGCTTGGGCCCCTCTTGGGGCCGTTTTTGGGCCCTCTTGGGCCGTCTTCAGCGCTTCTTGGGCCATCTTGGAGCCCTCTTGGGCCGTCTTGGGGCCCTCTTGGATGCCTCTTGGGCTGTCTTGGGGCGGTCTTGGGAGCTTCTTGGGCCGTCTTGGAGCGTCGGAAAGCCCAACATGCGAGAAGGCCAACATCCTTTCAAACATCTTCGTCAACTCGACCATTTTGGCCTCTTGGGGCTCTCTCGGGAGGCCTCTTGGAGCGCTCTTGGGGCCTCTTGGGGCCCTCTTGGGCCGTCTTGCATCCATCTTCGGGCGCCTGGGAGTACTCTTGGCTTCGGCAGTGCGAGTAACATGTTATTTGCGAAGGTTTATGGCTTCGGGGACGGGAACATGGTGTAATTTACGAGGGGCTGTTGCCTCGGGGACGCAACGATGGACAAACCTGCGAGGGCTTTTGGCCTCGGAGACGCGAGCCTCGCGTAATTTACAAGGGATTCTGGCCTCGGGGGTGCGAATCCCATGTGTTTTTACATGTCCCACGCCCCCCCCGCCCCCCCCTTGGGGAATTCAGAGCACGCGATCCGAGGGTGGTCAATTGCTGGTTTGGGGCTCCCTCCCCCCTCGCGCGGACTTCAACAATTTACAGTCGGAAGCAGAAAGAAGGACTGTAACACTGGAGACTTGAAGCTGAAATTGGTGCAGGGAGCGGCAACCTAGTCCTACAGCCTGGTGGCCCCACAAGGGGGCCGGCGGATAGATGCTCCCCAATCAGAGCTTGCCTCTGTAGGGGTCCTAGCGGATTCATATGGTTAAGCGAGGTTTGTCACCGATTTCCGCGGCCCGCCCAGGTGACCGGGTGCCCGGGTGCCCAGGTGCTCGGGTGCCCAAGTGCCTGGGTGCCCGGGTGCCCGGGTGCCTTATAGCCCTATAGCCCCATAGCCCTATAGCCCTGTAGCCCAATATCCCTATATCCCCATAGCCTATAGCCCCATAGCCCTGTAGCCCACTAGGCCTATAGCCCCATAACACTATAGCCTTATAGCCCTATAGCCCTATAGACCTGTAGCCCTGTGGCCCTATAGCCCTATAGCCCAATAGCCCTATAGCCCCTTAGCCCTATGGCCCTTTGGACCCTATAGCCCTATATCCCTATAGCCCGATATCCTCATAGCATAGCCCTATAGCCCTACAGCCCTATAGCCCTATAGCCCTATAGCCCTAGAGCTCGATATGCCTATAGCCTTATAGCCCTGTAGCCCAATAGCCCTATAGTCCTGTAGCCCTATGGATCTATAGCCCTATAGTCCCATAGCCCTATCGACTCATTGCCCTATCTCCCTATAGCCCTATGGCCCCATAGCCCCAGAGCCCCACAGCCCCATAGCCCTACAGCCCTACAGCCCTACAGCCCTATGGCCCTATAGCCCTATAGCCCTATATACCTATATCCCTATGCCCCTATAGCTTTATAGCCGCATAGCCCTATAGTGCCATAACCTTATAGCCCTATCTCACAATAGCCCCATAGCCCTGTAGCATTAGCAAGACTTTGATTTTGCTTTTCTCCGATACCCTATGTATGTATGCATGTATGTATGTATGTATGTATGTATGTATGCATGTAGGTATATGTATGTATGTATGTATGTATGTATGTATGTATGTATGTATGTATGTATGTATGTATGTATGTATGTATGTATGTATGTATATATGTATGTATGTATGTATGTATGTATGTATGTACTGCAGGTAGGTAGGTCGGTAGGTCGGTAGGTAGATAGGTAGGTAGGTAGGTAGGAGTAGGTAGGTAGGTGTGTATGTGTATTACACACACATATATATATGTATGTATATATATATGTATATATATTTATGTTGGTTTATTTTTCGGTGCAGTATTGTAGCCGGTGTGACTATTTTCGGTGCAGACAGAACGTCTATTTGTTCCAGTGCGTAGAGGGAGGGGGGCAGTGATGAGGCAAGAGATGGTAGGTTCGGAGGGGGAAGTAGTAGGGGAAGGTGGAGGGGAAAAGAAAAGGATGCAAGTGGGTGGGTGGGTGGTAGGAGAGGAGGAGATGGTCAGAGCAGGGGAGGAGCGGGAGCCCTCTTCTGTCCTCCACCGCGCCCGCGGCGCTTACGGCGGCTGCCCTGGACATAATTATTACCAACGCTCCCCTCGTCCTTTTTTCCATCGATGATGCTGCCCATGCCGTTCGCATGCTTGGCATTACTCCATCGTTTGTGCTGACCATGCCGTTCGCATGGTCGGCATCCGCTAAATTGTATAATTTACGCAGCTATCCGTGTACAGGTAAAAGATGATGTGCGCGTGGCCAGTCTGGTCCCCTTGGCCGGTAGGATACGCACGTATTTGTACCTAGTTTGTTTAATGCACATGCTCAAAACCATGGCGTGCAGGCCTACCTCCCCGAGATCCCCTAGCTTGGACACGAGACCGATATTCAATATTATGAAAGGCAATCCAGGAGATCATCCATAACATGTGGCTATCATCACGAATACTCCCTACATGGACACAACTTGGCAAAATTCTTGTTACTAGCCGAAATAATAACCGCGAGATCTCGCGAACATGTTCCGAGTCTCGGGGATGGTGGGGACGAGTAAAGAGGAAAGGGAAACGGACCTGGAGAAATACAACATTCCGGGCAAACGAAAGCACGGGCCCGCTCTTCCTGACAGTCGTCATGGCTTCGAAGTCAGTGGCGAAATCATCTTCGAGACGGTTCCCGCTGACTGTGTCCGCGGTTCCGCCTCGGGTCTTCAGCGGGGTTTCAGCGAGATGGATTCAGCACAGAAGGACGACTCCGTATTCGGCGGATGTGGTGGCCGCTGGGATACCCCGCGCAGGCTGACGTGGCGGCGGGCACTGCTGCGCAGGCTGACGAATAACGGTATGGGAACAGTGCCCTCCCGAGGGCGCCACTACCTGCTTGCGTCAACCAGGACTGCGGGAGTATTTCGGATTCTCTCCGATAACGCGATCACCGTATCATCGGAAGCCGAGGTTTCGCGGTGAAATTGACACCTCGTTTGGTTCAAGACGCCCTGACCGAGCAGCCCCCGTGCGACGGTTCTGGTGCCTATGATTTTGGACCGTCGTCGGGGTCTTCCGGCGCGGACACAGAACATGATAAGCCAACGGCTCTCGGTGATTTTTTTGCCGAAGCCTCTCGACCCGAGCCGCTCAAGCCACCGGCTACTGCAACGGCGACTACGCCTGAGCACGAGGGTGGGCCTGTGCCCATCCCCAGGGCGATTTCGCCGGCGCCGACCGCAGCCACCGAGCCGAGAGTGTCCGCCTCCAAACAGCCACGCGAGACCGTCGAAGTGTCGGTCACCTACCTCGTCACTCGGGAAGCGATCCAAAACGGACGGTGTTCCCGAAGATGCCATGCTGCCTGATCCCGGGGGCGATCGCAGCAACTGTGTCCCCGAATCGCCGCGCCCGGCTGCGCCGCCGCAGAGAGCATCGCGAGCCGGGGACTTGGCATGCAGTTTCGCGAGACAGCCGGTGCCCCGCACCCGCTCGCGAGAATGGTGCGTGGCGCCCGGTCGCAGCAGGAAAGCCGGGGCCTCATCGGGGGCGTTTCGGCGTCGTCGGCGCGGACGGCGCGCTCAAAATGTGTCGAGCATGCGTCGGGGGCCTGGTGTAATATCGGGCCCGAACTGCGCTCCACTGCCCGAGAGCTGTTGTTCGGGGACCTGAGGTCGATGCTTGCAGCTCGTGCGCCGTGGATGTTCCGGTGGCCAGAGAAAAAGTGCTCGCGTCAATGGCGCGAGCAATTGCTATATCAAGCGATTATGGGTAATATCTTGCATTGCATATGTCCCAATGCCCTCCCTGTGCATTTTGCCTTTCGCGCGTTGCCTCGCGTGCGCCGATTTGAAATTTGGATTCTGGGGGGAGGGGGCGATGGATTTGTCGGATGCACTTCGCCGTGGCGATGTCTTGGCACGATGGGCGCGGGCGCTTTTTGCCCGCCCGCCTTTGCTCAGTTGCCCCCATTGCGGTTTATTTTTCCTCTGTCCAGACTGCGCCCTATCCGCCAGTGAGTAACTGCACGGCCCGTGGGGGGCAGGATTGGGAGCGGGCGGAGGAGAGTGCGCGCGGGGCCGCGATTGCGGAGAGGGGTTTGGGGCTGGCGCGGGTCATGGATTTTTTGGTGCATGCGGAGGTCCAGCAACGAGCGGCGACCAGTCTCCAGGCCGAAGCGAACCGCGCAATGACGATTCGAGTCCTTGAGGACATCGAACGGAAGCAGCAGGCTGCTGCTTCCGAAAAGGCTCAATGCGCGACAGGCGAGCCACGAGAGCTGGCGAGCTTGGTGGGGGCCGCCGCCGCCGCTGAGAAGCGTGCCCGAGATTTCGGGAAAAGCATCGCCGAGGAAGCCGTGCGCGCCATCTGGGGTGCCCGAGGTGATCAGGGCATGAGTCTGACGACGTGCGAGTGACTGCGGAGGCCCGCGAAGCAATTCGAAAAGCTCAGGCAGTCCGGGCCGCCGCCGAGGTTTCCGCGCAGAGGGCCGCAGCAGAGAGTGTGGCTGCGACGGGGCGCGCCCAGGGTCAAATTGCTTTTCGCTCGCCAGCGGGCGCGGGTGTTCGCTTGCGCGGCTGGGGCGATATATGTTCGAGCAGCCGCCGAGATTCGAGCGGCTCAGGAGAGGGCTGAACAGGTTGAGCGGCAGGCGAGACAGGGGGCTCGTGCCGCGGCTCGCCGCGCCGAGCTGAAGGCCGAACAATCTGCGAATGCGTGGGAGCCTTGCGCGAGCAACTACGTGCGACGACGCCTGCAGCGGCACCTGTCCCATCGAGCCTTGGATCGACGAAGACTGGCGACGCCGGCGGCCCCGCGGCAGACGACGGGGCCGAAGGCTGCGCGTGCCTTGTCCCCGTGCGGGCTGTGGTGTCCTGTGTGTCGACTGTCAGCCGGGTGCGATTGCGCCCGCTGCAACGGGCTGTTCTGCGCTCGGCGTAGTGACGTGGCAGAATGGAGATGCGTCATGCGTTGCGAAGAACACCCATGAAGGACCGAGGCGCTGCGATGAGACATGAGTCATGTCCTTGGGTCTTTCTTGAAGACAGCGGCGCTTAGCGGCGCTTGGCGGCGCGAGCGCTTGCGGCCCCGATGGGGCCAGCGGTCTCGCTCGCGCGCCCGTGGTTTCACGGAGGTCGGCGACCCCGGGCCCTGATTTACGTGCCCGTGGCCCAGATGGGGCTACGCGGCCTTTGGGTGCCGCTCAATCGCAATTCTCGGAACCGCTGACGGCCGCCGCGTGCCGCTAAATGGTAATGTTCGGAACCGCTAGCGGCCGCCAAGTGCAACTGAGAGGTAGATCTCGTGCTATTAGGGCCGCTGGATGGTATTTTTGATTTTCGGAGCTGCTGGCGGCCACGAAGTGCCACCGAAGGACAATTCTCGGAGCCATTAGCGGCCACTAAGTGCAACTGAATGGTACTTCTCGGAGCCAGTGGCGGCCGCCAGGTGCCGCTGAATGGTAATTTTCGGGGCCGCTAGAGGCCGCTGAGTGCCGCTTAGTGCCGCTGAACGGCCGCTACAGGCCGCTAGCGACTACTGAGTGCCACTAATTTGTAATTTTTGGCGGTCGCGACGGCCAGTCCGAAGTTCCCGAGAGAGCCCGCGTGGCGCGATGCAGAAGAAGCGGAGGATGCAGAGACCCAGCGGGGGCTCGAGGAACGCGTCGCATCGCGCGCCGCACCCGGGGCAGGGTCGTTCGATTGCCCGGCGGCGGCGGAGGTGTCTCGCAACTATGTTCGTCTTGGAACAAGCGGTGGGGCGCGAGGCCGAAGGTGAAACCTTGGAAAAGGCTTGATTGAGGCCTTCGGGGGCACTGCGAAAGCTGCGCGCCATCGACTCACCGAGCATGGAGAGCCACGCCGACACGAAGGCCCATGAAGTGGAAGAGAAGGGTTGTTGGTTGGAATTCTGGGCTGAGAAGCGATCTGAAACCGAGACCGCCGCTGATCTTCGGTGCCGGGAGGTGGCGGACTGGCGTCGCGAAGTCGAAGAACAGACCCCGGGGGGGCTAGGCGTCGCCGGAGGGAAGAGAGGGAAGCTGTATGCATTCGTGCAGTTCCTGCCGCCTCGTTCCCAGCTTATTCTCTGCCTGATCCCAAGATGCCGGGCGGCGGAGGCGGTGGTGAGGGCGGCGCGTTTCAGGGGGGGGGGCGTCGAGCCGCGACTGCAGGAGGGGCCCAGGAATCGATTGCCTGGGTCTGGCCCGCCAGACGATGGTGACGGCCCCGGCGATGATGGCCGCGGCCCTTCCAGCGCCGATTCGGAGGGTGTCTCCTGCGAGCCGTCCGGCGAGGAAGTGGGGTTGATAGCGAGAGGCGACGAGATCGATGTAGCGGGCCGCCAGGGCACCCAGTTTCGGGCGGGCGCGGCGGCGACGCCTTCCCTGGCGGAGAGCCTGGTCCTTGGGCCTACCGGAACGACGCCGGCAAGACCGAGGAGGTATCTTTTGGCCCCGTCCTTGATGCGGCTGGGGCCGTGCATGGAGCAGGAGCGCCACCTGGCGTGTTGCTTCGTGCTCGCCCAGTTGCGGGGCTGCCGCCTGGCTGGTCGCAGACGCCTTCGAGCTCGTGAAACTCTGGAGGGCTCGGGGCGCTTTGGCTATCTCGACCTGATGGTGGTCTCGAACCTCGTGAGTGAGATCAACGGGGTCGCCGAGGGCCCCGAATCTCCCCCCCAACTTCGGTATGTGGCGCGCGAGGCCGACCGTTGCAACGCCGCGGTGCTGCAGGTTGTTGAAGGGGCGATCGATTTCCTCATCATTGCCGCGCGCGTGACCGCCCGAGAGGATCGCGAGCGGGCGTGCACGTGCCAGAACTTGATGGACATCGGGGTCCGTGGCGCGGGCAGGTATGACGAGTCCGATCCTGTTCGCATCTGCGACGAGTGGATGAATGTCATGAGCAAGATGGACAACCTCATTCCTATCGCCCGTGCCCATCCAGGAACACTTCAGCTGGGAGATGAAAATGTGCTCTTGCAAGGCCATGGCCCTGACCATGTGTGGCCACAGTAATGGCCCCTGCGATAAGGGTATGAAGTTGCGCGAATGGTTGTTCGGTCCGATCCACTGGCATATGCTTGACGACCGCGGTGCCCGCGGCCCCGAGTGGGGGCGGCGGTGGTGGTGGCGGTGGAGGAGGGGGTGACGGCGCAGGTAGAGATTCTCTATGCATGAAGAACGGCCGCCTCAAGAAGTCGGTCTACTGCGAGAGGTATGCCGAGGGGGCGCGCCCGTGCGCGCGTGCTCGGCGTGCGTGCGTGCAACCCAAGAATGGGCCCCCGGCTCAGATCCATGTCGCCCCAAGGTGCCCCGCGGCCGCCTCGGCTCGCATGCGGGGCAAGGGCGAGTCGAGATTGGAGACTGGACAGGTGGGGCCCAGAGAAAAGGCATAGGCGAAAGCTAGAGACCGTGGCGGGGGCCAGCCCCGTGGCGATGGAAATGGAGACGGCAGTGGCGGGCGCCAGGGGATGCAGACCCGAGCCTCCAGCAGGAACTCTGCCAACAACGGAAATTACTTTGTGTTCAGCAGCGTCCCCTGTCCACTGCTCCAGGGCAAGTGCCCGCGCCACCGCGGGAAGGCGACAGAGGGTGAGAAGCTCTCCCGCGACAAGTGCGAGGCGAGCTTGGAGTAAGCCCATCCCGCGCAGGCTCAGGGCCGACCATGCGCCGAGAACGTCGCGAGGAGCGCAGCTCCCAGTGGACCCGGCGAAAGCAAAGGCATAGGCGGCAATGGGAAGGGCGAGGATCAGGAGAATAGTCTGCGCTGAAGACACCTGGCGGAGCAGATCTGTCCATGCCCCAGGACGTCCGTGAAGGCGCGGGCCAGTGTGCAACGGCTATGTCGTCAGCTCTGGTCCATGGCGGGGCGCGTCGGGCTATGCTCATGCGACCCCGCGGGGGGCGTCGGTCGAGTTCGCTGCTCCCGCAGTTTTGCGCGCCAGATCCGGATTCTGAGCGTTGCCTACATCCCCAGGGCGAAAGTTTTTTCCTCTTGGGCCCGGAACGACGGTGTGAAGTCTTCAGCAGACCCGTATGAGACAACCGCCGTCGGATCTCATGAAGCTCGCGCGGATCCTAATGTGGCTTTGGTGTTTGTTTCGGTGGATCCGATTTCCGTCCGTGCGGATCCGATTTCGGATTAGCTGGATCCGTGTCTGGTCTCATTTTTATACGGCGGATCCGATTTCTACCCTGTTTTAAATTTATTTTATAAAATTAAACCAGGAGGCCGGAAGAAATCGGATCCGCGGACCCCGCAAACGGACCGTGTTAAGATTCTCTGGGGGAGGGGGGTTCGGTAATCAACTTTCCACGGTGTGCCCTGCGACGTCTCGCGCACTCCCATCAACTCCCCGCGCGAGCGGGCCCCATTCAACATGATGCATACATCCCTCCCCCCCGGTTGCTGCAAACAGCTCGTCCGGTCGCCGTCCGTTCGGCGGCGCCGACGTTGTCTCGCGAACTCCTCATGGCCATTTTCACCTCAAGAGGAAAATCTTTCGTCCTGCGCAAGTATGGGGCGCGCGGTTTGCAGAATCATCCTGTTTCGATGAAGGAATAGCCAACCTGGCTGCCCGATTGTTGGGCGGACGGGGCGGGGTCGTCAGGGCGCATCCGACAGTATCTTGTTCGGCCCGCCTGCTGCGGTGCATCCAGGTTGGCGGTGTCGCTCGCTGCCAGGTGGCGCCCTCGACCCGCGCAGACGGGGCGAACCCGGGCGAAGCGCGCCCCGCGAACGTGCCAGCTTGCCCGCTCCGCCATGCCGAGGCGCGCGGTAGAGTGCTCATTGATCCCTGTGCCCCCATTCGCCCAAGAAGCAATGGCCTGGCGGGGTCCGAACGACACCTGGGGATATTTTTGATCTCCCAGCCGGGTGGGCCAAACATAGGGTGCCCGAGGTAAAGGCGCGCCCGCAGCTGGCTCGCAATGAAGCGGCTGCGCTCGGAGAAGCGGTCTGACGCTCGTGGGCCGACTTGGGGCGGGTCGCTGGGGTCGACCGCAGTGGTGCCGGCGGCGGATTTGGCGGCGATCGCGCCGCCGCGTCAGCTAGGGGGGCCCTGAGAAGCTATTCGAGCGGAGCAGCCGCCCCCATCGGGATTGGTCAGTGCGTATTGTGGTGGGCGCGGGCTGGGGCGTCAGCCTGATTGCGAATATATATATATATATATATATATATATATATATATAAACATTTTTTTCCACAGGCAGACTTCGTGGACAGCCGTTGGCAGTGCCCATCACCCTGAACAATGTAGGGCGTCAGTCGCGCGCCGTCGGGCCATTCGAGGTTGCCTGCGATGAGCTGGGCGGTGGAAGTACGGGGCCATAGTCATGCCGGATGCCGCGAGCGTGATCTCAGCGGGGGAGCTCTGCATCAACCGCGGTTGCGGTCTTCACTGGGGGGCCGGCAGAACGCCGTGCCTACAACTTCCTGGTGATGCGAGGTTTGGCTTGGCAGTCGACGGAGAGATACCTCGCCCTGCCATGGCAGGCAGGGGGGCATTCGGTCCGGCAGACGAGGGATCTCACCGAGCATTCTGGAGGTTATGAGCGATGGGGTGGGCTTGTGTGAGGCCAAACGCGAAGTCATTCCTGGTTGGCTCTGGCCAAGTGGGAGGTCCGCCACTCCAGGCGGTCAGGCGCCGCGCGACTCTGGAGCTGCACTCGGTTGAGGTGATTGCGGAGGCGTCATTCTCGAATGGGGGGCTGGGGGCATCTCCGACAGCGTTGATTGCGGCTGCGTCCGCGAGGCCAAAGTATTTCACGGACAGGACATGCTCACATATCTTTAGTATGGGCGCCAGAAGGCAGCAGGCCTGGGTTGGAGTGTAGCCGAGACAGGTCATGTTGCCTCGGGGCCCCTCCGATTGGAGTTCCCGCGTAACTGCGCTGCGTGTGGTGGCGTGTGGGGTGGGGGGGCGCGCGCGGCAGCGTTGCGCTTTCCGGAGGCAGCGCCCGCTCTCGGCGAGGAGGGCGTCGCCGTGGTATACATTCTCGCGTGCTTGCCTGAGATCCCGTGCTGCCCGTCCTGCCAGTGGGCGAGAGCGTCGAGGGCGCCGCAGAGGTATAATTAGCAGGCCTACAAGCAATTCAGGCCATGCTCCGTTCCGACGACGTTCGGGGGTCTGTGCGCCATGGCTCATTCGTTTGCGCTGATGAGCTCTCGATGGTGCTCTATGGGGCAACCTCGTGCGTGACGCTGCGCGACCGATTTATTGATTTCTTGGCGAAGCAGAGCACCCGCGACAAGTCGGCAGAGCATGTGGTCGATTTCCTGGTCAATCTTCGGGCTCGTGCTGGACGGTGTGCGCATGTCTTTCCTGACGCGGCTCCTGAGCTCAAGCGAGCGTATAAGTCGGTCGACGTGCACCCGTCGAGCGAGCCGGTGACCGCGCGCGACTCCACCCAACCGGCTGACAAAAAGCAGAACTCTGTAGCGGAGAGGGCGAACGGGATCGTCCAACATTGGGCGAGGGCGCGCTTGATGACGGCCGGCTTGCAAGCTCCCTATTGGGCATACGCGTTGCCCCATGTCTGCTTCAGCCGCAACGCTGAGCCGAGGGACGCGTGCGAATCGCCATGGAATAAACGGTTTGGCGAGCCCTTCGCCTCCCCCCACATGCCGTTTGGCTTGGCAGTTCGCTGCCTGCCGCCGCCTGATACTCGCATCAAACAGCCTAAGACTTGTTCCACGTACCAGAACCAGGCTGTACCTGGGCTTTGTACGTCGTGACCTTTTTCGTACGTGCTGAGCGCAGCCCATTGCCACTGCGCGATGGCGGAAATCCGGGAAATCTCTCCCCCCCCCTCCCCGTCACTTCCTCACCTCTGCCCTTCGCCCGCGTCGGGATTTCCGACAGCGCCGCCACGAGGTCCGGGTCAAGGCCAGGAGCTCCCCGCCCCAGCCCGCGGGCTGGGGCGGTCGGCATCGGGGCCCCTCCCTCTGCGCCTGTCGCCCCCGCCTCCCCCGCTTCCGTCCCTTCCCCCTCCCCCTCCCAGTTCCCCATCGCCCTCCCCCCCCCCTCCGCCGCCTCCGTCATCATCCTTTCATCTTCCGCCCCCTTGCCCCCGCCCCTCCTCCCCTTCGTCCCTCCCCCGCCCCTCCTTCTCCTTGTCCCCAGAGGAGGGCTGCCCGTGGCCCCCCCCGAAACGAAGGATGGCGGCACCGCGAAGCCGAGCGGCGACAAACTCCCAGCGTTCCGGGCCTTCCAGCGGCAGTACCTCGTGGTCCCCCTCCTGCTCGCCGGTGCTCGCTCCCCGCTCCGCGCTTCTCGCCTCCATCTGCTCCTCGCTCGGCCTTGGCCTCCTCCTCCACCTCTTCCTTTCGCTCCGCCCCGCTCGATCTTAGCCTCTTCCTTCTCCTCGCTGCCCCTCCGCCCTGCTCGATCTTAGCCTCCTCCTCCTCCTTCTCCTCGCTGCCCCTCGTTGCCCTCCCTCTTCGATCCTCCTGCTCGCTCCTTGGTCTCTCCTGCTGCGGGTGCTCGTCGTGGTCCTTTTGTTCCTTGTCGCTCCTCGCTTCTCTCTTTAGTGCCCGCTCCTCGACTCCTGCTCCTGCTGGTGATGCCCCGCCTCCAGCTTCCATTTTGTCTTCCGCCCCGTGCTTTTATCTATTTGTTTTCCTTACCTCCTCTCTCGCCGCGTGCATCGTTTGCGCTGCGCGCTTTGGGAAACGCCGCACGGGAATGATGCAGTTGCTTCTTGTTCCCTAGCTAGGCCTGTCTTGGATTCACCGAGTTTTCGCCATGTGGCCTTGCACATGCTTGCAAAAAGCAGGGTGCGTCCTTCTTCATTTTCGATTGTCGTTGCCGCTCTTTGTCTTTATCTCTTTTCGCTCGTCGTCCCTCGCACCTTCGTCGCGGGGACACGTCGGGCACGCTTTCAAAGGAGAGGAGTCGGGGCACAAACTGCCTGAAACATCCCTGCAGCCTGGCCGCGAACAGGCAAATGCCCTACCCCAATGCCCCAGTGCTTTGCCTGCTATACGTGTCGCGTCGAGCATGCGGCTTTCAACACACAGGAATCGGGGGGAGCGGGGGGGGGGGCGTTTCGAGCAAACCGCCCGAGACATCCCCACAGTCTGTCAGCCAGCGGCCAGGTGTCCTGCCCCCTCGCCGGCTCCCCTTTGAGGTGCTCGCGTGCCACGCCTGCTATGGCGATGCTGCACCTGCCGTGCAGTGATGGGCGTGTGGCTCTCGAAAAAGAGAGAGAGGAGTCGGGGGCAGTGCAGGCAACCCGCCCAAGCCATCCGTACACCGTGGGCGCGACCGGGCACGCGTTCTACCACTTGGCGGCTTCCCCTCGGGCTGCCCCTGTGCAGCGCCTAACGTGTCACGCGTAGCCTCCTGTCCGTAAGGGTGCATCAGGGTGTGATTGGTCTGAGCTTGAGTGCGTCTGGGTGTGCTTGCGTCTGGTGTGCGCGAGTCTGAGCGCCAGTGCGTCGGAGTGCCAAGGAGTCTGAGTGCTCGTCAGTATGCATGCGGGATTTCTGTGCACGTGAGTCTGCTTTTCGCCTGGCAGAACATGGTTTGGGCGTGAGCTTGAGCGAATGTGCGTATCAGTGGATCCGAGTGCGAGTGGATCTGAAGACGAGTGACTTCAGATATCTGGGAGGGAGAAGGCGGGAAGAGCGGTGGGCGGCGTCATCACACTTCTGACAATAAATCTTATCTCAGGGGGTGGGGGATACAGAGAACCCAATCTTATGAGATGGGGAACAAGAGGGACATCAAGAGGAATGGTGAGAGACGGTAGTACGTCCCATTGCATGCGCGCCGAAGCAAGACCCAGATGGGTGGTTTGCATGAATGCGTTTGGTGGCGCTCCCTCTAAGGCCACGAATCTTGTGAGGGGTGTGCGCAGGCAGGGGCTCGAGAGAGGGAGAGAGGAGACTGTGATCGTGAGGCCATTGATGCCCAGCAGCGGCCCGGCTGATACAACGGAGACTCAATCTGGACGCGTCGGCCTTCGGCAACCTCCACACGTTCACGTTCACCAACGTCCACATCAGCGACAAGGAGATGCCGATCTATGCGGTATACAACGCCGTCAATTGCATCCGGCACAGGCGACGTGACCCTCGATGCCTCTTTTGACTGCCTGTGCCAGTTCCTGCGCGAGGGGGCCAATTGGCACAAGTACCCGACAACGGTGCTCGACGGCGTCTTCAGGACACCGCTGGGCACCAGGGAAGGGTGATCGTTGTCGACGTCTACTCCAGCTACAGCTGCGACGCGTGATGCCCTCTCTCCTCCCCCCCCTTCCCGCTTCGTCGCTCCGCCGAAGAGAGTTTCCGGTTGGTTGGCGCAGGCCGGCGGTCTGTCCGCGGCGGATGAGGCTCGGAGCGCTCGTCTGGAGCGGGCAGTCGCCCTCCTCTCCTCCCTCCCTCGCCCTCCTCCTCCTCCTCCTCCTCCTCCTCCTCCTCCTCCTCCTCCCTACTGCCTTGAGTTGCGCGTGGTTTCGCGTCCTGCTTGGGCGGAGTTGCGACCCGCGGCTCTGCTGGCGACGCCCCCCGACGCTGCGCGCCCCGAGAAAGCCGATGCTGCTGGCGCGCGTGGGGTCGAAATAGTATACACGCCGGTCGCTGAAAGTAGGTATTTTTGGATTCCCAGATCCTCATATACTTCAAGCGCCCTCCTACTTCAAGGATCGACACGCTTTTGCTGTGTTTTGTTATTCCCCGGGGGGCCCTGGACCCAATCTACCATATCCGCCTTCCTGCTTCATGTTTCTACCTGCTTCTTCCGACCGACGTGAACGCTTTTTTTTGGGGGGGGGGGAGATGTTGTGTTTGAGGGGCGTGGTACCTCCTCTAAGGGACTCTGCCGCACGCGGCTGCGTGATTGTCTCGGTCCGTCGGCCGAGGCCGTGCGCGCTGCCGCTGGCTCCAGCCTTCCGCCTCTCCTCCTCCTCGCCCCCCCGTGACGCGTGCGGACTCCTCGGTGCACGAGGTGCCGCCTCCCGCTTGAGGACGGCTGGGCCGGCGTCCGTCTCCCCTCCTAAATCTTCCGCCTCCGGTCCTCCTCCCCGCGTTGCGTTCGAGCAGCTCTGCGTGAGTGTTTCTAGCGACGCGGAGCGTCATGGGCATCGGAGCGCGTGCCGGCTGGTCCTGCGTCGGCTGCCCTGCGTGCGCAGTGGCGGCCCCGCACATTGCACGAGTAGCGGAGCTTTTTCGCTTCGGGCCGCGCCCGCCATCGGATGCGAGGGTACTCGAGGTGCTCGTGCGGGGCCGCCCATGCGGACTGCGCACGCGCGAGCCGCATTCTCACCTCTTTCCTCCCTTTCCCTCCTCCTCCTCCTCCTCCTCCTCCTCCTATCTTTATTGCATCATGTTTTGTTGGATCTATTGGCATGGCCGTTGGGGCCGCCTCGTAGGGGTATAGAACAGGTTCTGTGCAACCGCGGGGCCGATACGTTTCCAAGGGGATCCGTATAATTGGTCGTCTCCACACCTGCCCGAGCCGGGGCAATTGCCGATCTTGGGGGACATGGCTCAGCACCCTGATTGGTGGTGCTCTATCCTCCTCCTCCTCCTCCTCCTCCTCCTCGACCGTTACCGTTCGCCCAGGCAATAATTGTCACCGGTAGCTCCTTTTGTTTGCGTCTTTGTGTCTAGGGGACAATATTTGTGCGCTCCAGCCGGCGCTTACAGTAAGCAGCAGCGTAAACGTAGCTTGGCCCGGTTCATCCATGGCCGGAGTTTCGTCCACAGTCGCAGGACAGCCTTGCGACGAGCATGAAAGTGGTCGGCACGCTTGGCAAGCCGAGTTGTGTATATTATCGCTGTCCGCTCCCTCCCCCTGCTCCTCCCCCCCAGAATAAGTACTGATCGTGAGGCCCTCAAATGAGCAGAGCCTGAGCCACCAAACGAACAAACCGCGTGAGACATCCCCTTCGCAATCTATGGGCAGGTGTCCGACCGCCTGGCGGCTCGTCCTTTGGGTGCCCAAGTGCTACATCCGTTATATCGCGGTGAGCATGGGGGTCTCAAGCGAGAAGGGTCGGGTCCAAGCAAACCGCCCCAGACATCCCAACAATGTGGCCGCCAACGGGCAAGTGTCAGACCTCCTGGCGGTCCACTTTTATAGTGCCCAAGTGCTTGCGGATGATGGTTATCATAATTATTTCGGCGGACGCGAGGGTGAGGGAGGGAATGATGGTGGAAGGAGGGTGGGGGCGGAGAGGGTTGGGGGGATGTCGGCGTGTTTTACCCCTCTTTTTTGGCGCGTGTCCGTCTGGGTTTCGATGGGTTCGCGGGTCCGTCTTTGTCCTTCCCTTCTTTGCTCTTCCTCGTCCCTTTCCCTCCTGCTTCTGCTTCAGCTTGCTGGGAGGGCGCGTTCGCAGCATGTCGGCTTCCCCTGATGCGGCAGGCAGAAAAAAGGGCGTGGCCCTTGCGCCGTCGTCGTCCGAGAAACGATTACAAACGTTTTTTTTGCTTTGGGGCCGTCTTCGTGAGTCGCGGCTGGACGCAGACTCGAAACAACTGAGGGGAACCTGGCCGCCTCCATAGGCGAACCAGGGCCCAAGACCAAAACGGTTTTTGACAAAAGGGGGTGTGGTCCAGTGGCTGAAATTCTCCAAACTATAGGTTATCAGCCGACAGCGGTGGGTCACCGCTAGACCCGCGAAAGTGTTCCCGCTTGCGCACTGCGCCTGTGCAAACACAGGATGTCAACATGAACGCGTCGGACTCGCCAGCAGCGAATCTCGAGGCTATGATCTCGGACACTTCGTTGACTTTGAAACGGCCGCTGACGGCCGCGTTGCGACACGCGAGCGGTTCGCTGTCGCCACCACGGCTGAGACGGATCGAACAACTGGCGATGAAAGCGCCAGTCCCATAGGGTGTAACGTCGATACACCGGCGCCCGCACGTGGCTCGCATAGCGGGGCCAATGCGTTCGGGAAAGCTGACGCTACGGGCGATGCGTTAGGGAAACCCGACGCTGCGGCCGACGCGCTTGGGAAACCTGGTTCTATGGGGAGGCCGACCGTGTTCAGGATGAAATTGGAAGAGCCAGGAAGGCGTGGGGGCTATATGCTTCACCTCTTCGACAAAGTGTTCCTTCCCCATGGTCGACATCGACAGGGCTGCCATTGCAGCCAGAATGAGCCAGACCGTGCAACAACGGCATCCGTTGAGACCAGCGACACGGAGAGACGTGCAACACGTTTGAAGACCAAAGAACGAATGGACTGGCCAAGTACAACGACGTGCTTTCTCTTGTACCAGCAGATCTGAGAGACCGCGTGGCTTGGCAGTGCGCTGTCTGCCGCCATTGCATGTAGTGTTGTGTCCGCGCGCCTCGGCGCCTGACTTTAGCGTAGCTTAGCTAAGTTTTCGGGAGTGCATACCAGTGAGCGTCAAACTGGGCAAAGAGCACCAATGAGCGTCGAGTCGACGCTGTCCGTACTGATGAGCTTCAAGTCGACGCGGACCAAACTGATGAGCGTCGATGCGCGCGTACCATGCAGATGAACGTCCAGTCGGCGCGCACTATATAGATGGGCGTCGACTCGACGCGCATGAACCCAATGAGCGCCGAGCCGGCGCGGACCATCAACAGGGTGAGCGTCGAGTCGACGCGTCTGTGCTGCCGAGTGGCCGGCTGAAAGTGCAAATTGCCCTGCTGGAGCCCAATGGGGGTGGGCAGCGACGGGTAGCTCTGCGAGAACACGGGGGTGCCCGACCCGCCTGCTAGGGTCTGCCCGCCCGATCTGCCCGTCTGTTTCTGCCGCGTGTTTTCTGCTCTAGCCCCCCTCCTGAGATTTTCGCTTGTGCTCCACTGTTATCCCTCCCCTTTCCATCCGTTCTATCTTCCCCTTGTTGTAGGGGTCTACAGGCACGTGGCAGGCAGGGGAGATGTATCCACAAGGGGGTGCGATCGAAGACGATTCAGGAGGGTGCCGAGGGTTTGGCACATACGTGTTGAATGGTACGCGAACAGATCGGAGCGAACAGTCTTACGATGATGATAATTGTTGTTGTTGTTGCTGTTGTTGTGGTGGTGGTTGTTGTTGTTTTGTAATTGTTGTTCTCGTTAGTGTTGGTTGTTTTGTTGTCGTCATCGCCGTCATCGTCGTCGTCGGCGTCCGTCGTCGTCGTACTCGTCGTCGTCGTCGTCGTCGTTGTTGTCGCTGTTGTTTTTTGAGTTGTTAATCAGAAGTGACCGTTGCTGATCTTCATTCGGTGCACATGGTGTTTTTCATCTGAAATGCTCCTCCTGGGGCTTCCACACTGTCTTTTCACGTGGGAGAGTTTTGGCCCTCAATCTGTGTTGTTGCTCCCCAGTTTACAACAGCAGCGGCTCCCGCCTGACAGATCTTCACAATTCGTTTAAAATGCGTGCTCTCGCGCGGGATTTGTTCACCATTTATGCAGGAATCGCGCTCGAGCGTGGTACTTCCTCGCGATTTATTGCGGCGCTGTGCCCCCAAGACTTAGGAATCACGCTCTCGCGCTGGATTTCCCCACGATTTATTTGGGAATCGCGCTGTCGCTCGAAATTTCCTTGCGATTCGCGTTGAGTTGACGCTTCCGCGACCCTCCCGCTCGACCTGGTCGTCTGGGCCCGCCCGCCCGACCTGCCCGTCAGGGTCTACCCGCCCAACTCGCCCGTTTGGTTCTGCCGCTTCTGCTCCTGCTCCTAGCCCTCCTCATTCAAATCCTTCTCGTGCTGCATCCATATCCCTCCCCCTTGTCTCTTGCCTCTTCCCTTCCTTCCCATGTTTTAGGGGTCGCGCCAACTATACGCGACCAGCAGGGAAGATATACTCCCAAGGGGGTACGATCGAAGACGAAGAGGGCGGGTATCGAGAGTCTGCGATTTACGTGTTGAATGGCACGCGAGCAGATACGAACGAAGTGTCTCAGCGTGGTGGTTGTGTTTGATGTTGATGTTGTTGTTGTTGTTGTTGATGTTGTTGTTGTTGTTGATGTTATGGGTGTGTGTTGTTGGTGTTGTTAATGCTGTTGATGTTGTTGATGTGGTTATTGTTGTCGTAGGACTAGTACTTGTTGTAGTTGTCGCCATCGTCGGCGTCATCCCTCCTTATCTCACCTTGCTCTTCTCGCTCGCTGTCCTCCGCCCTGTCTATATGGCGTCCACCCGACCATTCGTGTAAGAACACTTGCAAAGTTGCAGGAGATTGTCAGTATGTGTGTGTGTGTGTGTGTGTGTGTGTGTGGCCCCGCAAGGGTTTTTCGTGGTGTTCGAGAGGGATGGTGGAACAGCGCGCAGCGGACAAATGTGCTATTATTCCCGCCATTCCTGGCAAAAGCCAATACCAATTGCTAGCGGGACTTCCGCTCACAATCCCGATTTGACCGCCACGCGCGCTTTGTATTTTTCTTTTGCCAGAGATGGTGGGGTGGTGCGGGTGGCGCATGGTTTCTCGTTGGCGGCCAGTCGACGGGGGGAGGGAGTGTTTATGCACAGGCAGCAGTGATAAGCTGCCTCGGAGGGGGTAAAGTGGGGGCTAGATGTAGCAGCTATCTAAACCTCCTGTGCGCAGAGGGCTGATGGGATCATGGCTTGCAGAGGACAGGGTGCAAACTCTTCGGTGTGTGGGGGTGAAGCTTATGGCGTGCAACTGGGTGTGTGTGCAGCTGGCGGGGCGTAACCTGTGATATGCAACATATTTGGTGGCCTTGCCGCCTGTTGCAGTTCGTGACTGGCGCCCCCCCTGCGCCTTCCCCTCCCCCCTCCCCCTCTCCCCGTCTTTGCTTCTGCTGTCTGCCTTGTGATCTTCTCAGCGTGCGGGGCCCGCCTGGGCTGCTCAGTGTCTACCCGCACTGGCCAGCCAAGCACAAGTTATTGTGACACGTGTTCGTATTCTCTTTCTTCCTTCCTGCCGCTCCTCCTGCTCCCCCTCCTCGTTGACCTCATTGTGAACGAGTTTATCTCTGCTCGTGTCCTTTGGAACTAGTCGCCAGTGGTGGGTACTTTTAGGTCCAAGGATTCCCTCATCCTTCCCCTCGCCTTCTTCGCCATGCTTCGCTTCGCCTCGTCTTATGATGTTCCAACCTACTTTAGCCTTGACCACCAGAAATAATTTCGAGCGCCAAAAAAGTACTGAAACTCCAGGGTTTTCACGTGTGGGGCCCTGGGAGGCACTCGTCCGACACTACTTCGACACTCTTTCGACGCTCTTCCAGGTGCTCGAAATCATTTCTGGGATGCGGTCCTTGAGTACGATGGGAGCAACATGAGCCTCGTCTCGCCTTGCCTCCCCCTCTGACTCCCTCTTCTCCTCCCCCCCCCTCCTCCCGCTCTCTCTCTCCTCCGCGCTGCGTCGCCCTCCTCCACTCACCTCCTGCGCCCCCTGCAGCAGCCCATAGGTCTACGTCATAATCCAGACCGCGGACTGGCTCCAGGCAGGGGGGCGGCACCGGGAGGAGAGGGCGCCCGGCCGTACAGGGCCCCGGGCGGCCCTGGGGTTCGGGAGCCGACTTCGAGCGGATTTGGCTTCATCCCCCCAGGAGGAGGAGGAGGAGAGGAGGAGGAGGAGGAGGAGGAGGAGGAGGAGGAGGAGGAGGAGGAGGAGGAGGAGGAGGAGGAGGAGGAGGAGGAGGAGGAGGAGGAGGAGAGGAGGAGGAGGAGGAGGAGGAGGAGGAGGAGGAGGAGGAGGAGGAGGAGGAGGAGGCGGAGGAGGAAGAGGAGGAGACCGAGTCTCTGGGGCCCCAGGCAGTTCAGACCCCCCGGCCGCCTCCAGAGCGCCGGGGCTTTCCGGGGGAGGGCCCCGCGGGCGCGTGCGCGCAGCGAGGGTGGAGGTTCGAGATCGAGGCCAGGAGGCTCCGGGATCTCGTGGGTGGGGGGATGCTGCACGAGTGTCGGGGTCGTGGGGGGGGGGTGGAGGCAGTGGTCTGCTCCCCAGTCGGATGGGCTGTTCCCTGGTTGGACGGGCTGCTTCCCAGTCGGCATGCGGTGACACCTTTGGATACGTAAGCTTTGAAAGGCCTGCCGCAGTCGTTTCCGACGGCAGGCCATCTCTAGGACGTCCTGAGTGCCAGGGGTCGGGGGGCAGGCTTCACGGGCAGTCGTCTGGCTACGGGTTTCTCACAAGTCGGGTTCACGGGGAGCCTGGAACCACCACAGAAAGGTTTTCTTTCGTGGTGATCTCAGGCTTCCCTCATCTCGCAGGCCTTGCTTCACGAGTGTCGGGGTCGCGGGGGGGGGGGCGGAACGTCTGCTGCATCCCTGCGGTCTCGCCCGTCTGGCCTCCCTCGTCCCCCTCTCGCCTGCCGCTCCTCGCCCGCTCCCTCCCTCTCCCTCTCGCTCTCCCTCTCTCTCTCTCTCCCTCTCTCTCGCGCGCTCTCCTTTTTTCCCCATATCCTAAGATGGGGTTCTTGTTATTACTTGGACGCCTCCTACTCCCTCTCCCTCCTCCTCTTTCCTCCTCCCCTCCTCCTCTTTCCTCATACTCAGACCTACTCATACTCAGACTTACTCATACTCAGACTTACTCATACTCAGACCTACTCATACTCAGACTTACTCACACTCAGACATATTCATACACAGACTTACTCATGCACAGACTTACTCATACCCAGACGTACTCATACACAGACCTTCTCATACACAGACCTACTCATACCCAGACTTACTCATACACAGACTTACTCATACACAGACTTACTCATACTCAGGCATACTCATACTCAGACCTACTCATACTCAGACTTATTCAACACACATCAGATTTGGAGGATGTCTCGAGCGGGGCGCTGGTTTCAGCACCCCTAAGGGGGGCCGCCAGGGGTGTTTGCACGGGCTCGTTCGCGGCCATTTTGTGGGGATGTCTCAGGCGGTTTGCTTGTTTCTGGGCCAACATCCTTCGCTTGGAGAGCAGATTGTGAGGATGTCTCAGGCGGGGCGCTGGTTTCAGCACCCCTAAGGGGAGCCGCCAGGGGTGGTTGCACGGGCTCGTTCGCGGCCATTTTGTGGGGATGTCTCAGGCGGTTTGCTTGTTTCTGGGCCCAACATCCTTCGCTTTCGGAGCAGATTTGGAGGATGTCTCGAGCGAGGCGCTCATTTCAGCACCCCTAAGGGGAGCCGCCAGGGGTGTTTGCACGGGCTCGTTCGCGGCCATTTTGTGGGGATGTCTCAGGCGGTTTGCTTGTTTCTGGGCCCAACATCCTTCGCTTGGAGAGCAGATTGTGAGGATGTCTCAGGCGGGGCGCTGGTTTCAGCACCCCTAAGGGGAGCCGCCAGGGGTGGTTGCACGGGCTCGTTCGCGGCCATTTTGTGGGGATGTCTCAGGCGGTTTGCTTGTTTCTGGGCCCAACATCCTTCGCTTGGAGAGCAGATTGTGAGGATGTCTCAGGCGGGGCGCTGGTTTCAGCACCCCTAAGGGGAGCCGCCAGGGGTGGTTGCACGGGCTCGTTCGCGGCCATTTTGTGGGGATGTCTCAGGCGGTTTGCTTGTTTCTGGGCCCAACATCCTTCGCTTGGAGAGCAGATTGTGAGGATGTCTCAGGCGGGGCGCTGGTTTCAGCACCCCTAAGGGGAGCCGCCAGGGGTGGTTGCACGGGCTCGTTCGCGGCCATTTTGTGGGGATGTCTCCGGCGGTTTGCCTGTTTCCGGGCTCAACATCCTTCGCTTGGAGAGCAGATTGTGAGGATGTCTCAGGCGGGGCGCTGGTTTCAGCACCCCTAAGGGGAGCCGCCAGGGGTGGTTGCACGGGCTCGTTCGCGGCCATTTTGTGGGGATGTCTCAGGCGGTTTGCTTGTTTCTGGGCTCAACATCCTTCGCTTGGAGAGCAGATTGTGACGATGTCTCAAGCGGGGCGCTGGTTGCAGCACCCCTATGGGGAGCCGCCAGGGGTGGTTGCACGGGCACGTTCGCGGCCATATTGTGGGGATGTCTCAGGCGGTTCGCTTGTTTCTGGGCTCAACAGGGAGGGAAATGACAGGAACGAGGATGAGGAGGAGGAACAGGAGGAGGAGGAGGAGGCGGGGGATCGTGAGGAAGGGCATGGGGGTGCGGAGGGGGAGGGGGAGCAGGAGGATGAGGAGGAGGAGCAGGAGCAGGAGAAGGGAGGGGGCGGAGGAACAGGAGGAGGAGGAGGAGGAGGAGGAGGGCGCTTTGCTCGAAGGTCCTTGACGCGAGCAGAACGTTTGTTCCGAAGTCCAGGACATATATATATATATATATATATGTATTCATAGGGGGTGACTGCGAGGTGGGGGCGGTGGTTGTGTGCGGGGATCGTTGGAAATGCTCACCGTGGCACTATCCTCCAACATGACATGCACTTATGGCCTTGTGTGGCTAAACGCTCGTCTTACATATCCCACTGCCAACTATCCTACAACATATGCACATGTGGGAAGCTCCAAAGCTACCACGGGCTGAAAAGGGGAAGGCCTGGCAGCTGAGGAGGGGGGATGAAGAGGAAGAGGCTCGCATTCAACCATACTCAAAGCTCACTCTGACTCATACGCAATCACTCGCATTAGGGGTCACTCGTCTTCGCCGGCCCTGTCGCCCACGTGGACGCGCTATCGTAGTCGACCGCTCATGAACAGACGCTCACCACGGCATGACATAAAACATGAGATGCACATATGGGGAGCTCCACGCAGTGAGTAATTGTTTCCTCTCTCTCTCTCTCCCGCTCTCTCTCTCTCTCTACCTCCGCGCTCTCTCTCGCTCTCTCTCCTGGCGGAGGCGCCCCCACCGCCTCCGCCGGGAGCGCGGCCACGGCAGCCCACGCGGCTCCACGAGACGCCCGTCGCTGCCACGACGCCCCGACCGGCCCGGGCCTGGGCCCGGCCACCGCCCCCCCTCCCAGAGAGTGCCCCGCGCGAGTGCGGCGCGCCAGCGGGCGGCCCCAGCGGCGCCGCCGACGAGGCCAGCGCCCGCGCCGTTGAGGCCGCGGCCTCTGCCCGGGGCCTTGCCGCCGGGCCGAGCGCCTGGCCGAGCTGGCCGCGGCCCGCCCCCGGCGCCGGCCGCCGCCGGCGACGGCAGCGCGGAGCCGGCCACCGGCGCCCGGCGGCCCAGCTGGCGACAGAGGGCGCCTCGGGTGCCTCCTCGCGGTGGGGGCGGGGCCCGCGCGAGGGGCACGCGCCGCGCCCCCGGCCAGGGCCCCTCCCCACGCGCGGTTGCCTCGGAGCGCACGCTGGCCCTCGGCGCGTGCCCCCCGGCCACCCCAGAGGCCCACCGCAGCGCGCGTCCCGAGGGCGATGCTCTCCTGCTCTTGCGGCCCCTCGCTCAGCACGCCGCGCCGCCCAGGCAGCAGGGTGACCCCGGGTCCCAGGACCTCTGTCAGGAGGGAAAGAAACACACAGACACAATTCATCGTCGATTCCTAGGAAAATATGTGAAAATATGGGAAGTGGGGGGCAGACGAAAACCCAGAAAATATGGGAAAGTATGGGGGATATTTTTATTTGTGTGTATTTATTTGTGTGTCCCAGGGCCCCTTCACTCTGCCCCGCCGTGCCAGCCGCGAACGGCCGTGAACAGGCCACGCCCGACGAATCTGGCAGCACCTGCGGAGGCCCCACCAGCGCCCACGGACGGAGGGTCGCGACGCATCGGCGATGCTTCGACGACGTGTCGGCGATGCATCGACGATGTGTCGGCGACATCAGCGATGCTCTGGCGACGCCAGCGTGGAGGAACACGGGCTCCGCCTCGCGCCGCATCAAGGACGCATCGGCGATGCAGCGCTCACCCACGGCGCGTCGGAGGCGGCTCAGCCTTCTCTTGACCGCAGCGCCCTGCTGACGAGCCCCGGCCTCACGACAGGCAGCAGCCGTTCGGAGTATGGCGCCGCATGCCCCGACCACCAATCCGACGGGAGCCGCCGCGGTGCCAGCGAGAGCCCCGCTGTCACTGGCTCACGGATCACCCCCCCGCGCACCGCCGATCAGATGGTTGCGGCCATTCGAGCACTTCGACAGGTCAGTGCCGCGGCTGCCGAGGCGCAGCCTCCACCACGCCGCCCCGAGCTGCTTCCTCGAGAGCCCGGACGCACACCCGGCGCTGCCGACGGCCGACGCCGCCTCCCTCCGCAGGCGGCCAGGGCCCAGGGGCCCGAGGGTGACCACGACGCCGCCCGCCCTGGCGGGACTACGGACCTCCAGTCGGATCACCATCACCACGCACCCACTGGCCCCAGCGGCGAGGGGCCGCCTCGCGCGACTCCTCGTGGCGGGAGCGGCGTGCCTCAGGCGCGGTCCTCTTCCGCCAGGCCCCCTTCTCGCGAAGAGGCCCGGACGCAGCCCCCCACGAGGACCTCGCCGCCTCTGCCGCGAGCGGTCGGGGGCATGCCATGCTCGACGAGCCCGGCAGCGCCCTTGGATGCCCCGCCAGCGCCCACAGGGACCCCGCTCAGCGCTCTACCCACGACGCGTCGGAGACGGCTCAGCCCTCTTCGGACCCTAGTGCCCTGCCGATGAGCCCCGGCCTTACGGCAGTCAACATCAGCAGCACGGGGCCGTATCAGGCCGCCCCTCCCAGGGGGAAAGGCATGCCTCAGGCAGCGCCCTTTCCCCACAGGGCCCAGCTTGCCGACGCCATCGAAGTCGCGCAGCTCGCGCGAGCACTCGAGCGAGTCCAGTACACCTCGCACCACCTGCCTCTCGCCAGGGGCGCCCTCAGCTAAGCTTCACATCGAGACCCGTGCGCCCCCTGGCAAGCGTCTACTGCGGGTCCTGAAGGGGTGCTGGATGGATGCCGCCACTGACAGCGAGGTACTGTCATGCCAAAGACGGGTGCAGGCTTCACTTTACCAGACAGGTGAGAGTCGGACGGCCGCGAGGCAGCGGTCACAGTGCACCACTGCTCTGCTGGGGAGGGGTCCCTCTCGCCCCCTCCCCCCCCTCTTCCCCCGGCCGTCCGCCCAAAGACGTGTGTGAAGGGCCCCTTTAGCCGACTCGCACCAGCCAAGGTGCGGGGTGCGCCAGCCGCTTGCCGCAGGGCGCCCGGATGACTCGTCGTCCAGCTGGTCCGCTCTCTCTTTCTCTCTCCTTTTCTCTCTCTCTCTCGCTCTCTCTTTCGCTCTCTCTCTCTCTCTCTCTATCCCTCTCTCTATATTCCTCTCTCTTTTCCTATCTCTCTCCGTCTCCTCGCGCTGTGATCCACTGCGGCGTGCACGGTATGCCGTTGGCGCGCAGCTGGCGGGGCACCACGCCGCGTCTTCATCATTTTACGGTGAGGGCGTGAGAGGTAAAGCCGATGGTGATGCTGATGATGATGGTGCTGTTGGTATTGATGGTGCTGAATATGACGATGACGATAACGGAGGCTGCCAATGATGATCGTGTGGATTGTGTTGGCGATGGTCATGGTTATGGTGATGGTAATCATGATGGTGATGCTTACGATGGTGATGCTGATGGTTTTGATGGCGACGAGGGCGATGAGACGATGATGACGATGATGAGGATGATGCTGCTGCTGATGATGCTGATGCTGATGATGGTGATGATAACGATGATGCTGACGCTGACGAAGGTGATGGTGATGGTGACGAGGCGACGATGACGATGACGGCGATGATGACGATGATGACAATGAGGATGCTGGTGGTGACGTTTTTGGTGAAAATGATGATGAGTTAATGATGATGGTGATGGTGATGGGGGTGGCGATACTCAGAAGGATCATGACGATGACGACAGCAACGACAACGAGTATGATGAGGAGGAGGAGGAGGAGGAGGAGGAGGAGGAGGAGGAGGGGGATGAGGATGATGATGCTGATGGTGACGAGCATGGTGATCAGGAGGATGAGGATCATGATGATCTGATGATGATGATGGAGGAGGAGGAAGAGGATTAGGATTATGATTATGATGATGATGATGATGATGATGATGATGATGATGATGATGAGGAGGAGGAGGTTTCTAATGCGGGGGAGCAAGAAGAGAAGGTGGATGAGGAGAAGGATCAGGATAAGGCTTCCTCTCTTCTTCTTGTTCGGCAACGAACCCAGGGCACCAACATGTATACGCTGTACCAGAGCTACGGGACTGACATCAGCACCCTGTTCATCACAGGCGGCCGTTGGTGCAGCCCGCGATGGCGGTGATGGAAGACAGGACGCACTCAGGAGGAGGGGTTTGGGGGATGAGGGGAGGGGGGGGGGGAGGAGCAGATGGTGCGCAGAGAAAGCACGAATGAGTGTCGCAGAATCCGCCGACCCCCGCCCGCCTGAGGCGAGAAAGCGTGTGAGATGCGTGGCTGTCCTCCTCCCCGAGGCTCGAAAGCGATGAGCAATCGAGGCCACCCTCGGCGTCAAGCAGAATCGGGGAGACGTGGAAGCCAGGGAGGGAGGGGGGGGAGGAAAGCGGCGGGGCAGACGCGGGGGGAGGGAGGGAGACGGAGCGGGCGAGGATCGAGGAGTAAGCATTTAGATAAGCATCAACTTTATGTGGTCCGCGCGACTTGCTCAGATCGGTGCTGGACCCCCGCCCGGGCGCGTGCAGCGCGCTTGGGGCTGCGCCAGAGGCGCCGCCAGGGGGTCCAGCGCCGGTCCGAGGAGCGTGCGGGGACCTCCAAAGGCTGTTGCTTGTGCAGAGTTTTCTGCTTCCAGGAGAAGGGGCGGGGGAGGATACTACCAAGACCTCGCGCTAATGGGGGAGGTTGTTACCTCATCGTTTTTCACAGTACATACATTTGGGAAATTATGTCCGAATTAATTTCCATTACATTGCATAAATTCAATTGAAGCTGATATGTAACCTAGGATTTCGAAAGAGGTCTAGAGGAGAAAATCGTTTTCGTTGGTGACGGGGGTTCTACATCTTTTCATTGGACTCCTGAGTCCAGATTCCAAGTTCGAATCCGATCGAAACGGGTCATGGAGGGGCCTCCCTCCCCAGGATTAGCTCTTTTTTCCCGAGTCGTTCTCAGGCAGTCCCGGGTCCCGAGGAAGGCCAAGCGGCGAAAACCTCAGGACCCGTTTCCCGCAGGGCCCGTTGCCAGACATCTTCCGTCGCGGCTTGTCGTAACGCGGCCCCCCAGAGGTGTGGACCCCTTCCCTCGGACCGTTTTTTCGTCCTGGAGGAGGGAGGAGGGAGGAGGGGGGAGGGGGGAGAGAGGAGGGAGGAGGGAGGAGGGAGGAGGGAGGAGGGAGGAGGGAGGAGGGAGGGGGGGGAGGGAGGAGGGACCAGGAGTCGTTTTTTGATTGTCCCGGGTCCGGACAAGGGTCCCTCGTAGGCCGAACATGTGTCACAACCTTCCGTCGTGTTTTTAGGATGTCAGGGCGGTTGCTTCATGGCGTTCTCGGACGGCCCCGAGAGCCGGTAGAAGGACCCCCGGAGGCCGAGCAGATGTCGTGAAAGACCTCCCGACGTGACCCAAAACCGCCGTAGGGGGTCTGAACAAGTAAATACATATATGGATAAATAAATAGATAAATAAGTAAACAAATAAGTACATAAACAAATAAACAAATACATGATAAATGAATGAATACATAAATCAATAAATAAATAAGCATTAGAGAAGCATTTCATATTATTTGTTGTGATGCTTATTGACTGAAGTGTCATATGATTATGTTCTCCTGTCCTTCACTGCTTTGTTCTGCTGCATTTACGTATCTGTTTGCTTATTTTGAGTTTCTGTTTTCAGTTCACTTTGAGTCATTACAGTAATATTATGCAATTACATTACGTAAATTCAAAAATATTTATTAATGCTACGGGAAAAATGTTACGGTACGAACGTCCAGTCAGCACTTGCGGCAGAAGGCTTGGACGCAGCATCGGATCAATCCTGCAAGCATCTTGCCATAAACATGTGAATTGCATTATTTCTTCTTCCCCCCTCCATCTCTTTGGTGCCATCAGGTCGAGTCAGTCTTTTTGAGCAACTCGGTAGGCGCACGCACTTTGCTAGACCCAGCCCCGGGGTCGCTATGAACTGGTCGCAGTGTGATTTCAGGAACTGTATAATACCTGTCTCACGCGCCCCGTACAGCAGTAGGGCGAAAGAAAGGGATAAAGGAGGAGGATGAGGAGGCGGAACATAAGGATAATGGTGACAAACGACGATGATGATAACGAGGAGTCGGAGGATGAGCAGGAGGAAGAGGGGAGGAGAAGGTTGAGGAGGACGAGGAGGACGACGAGAGATATCAATATACAGATATACTATATATTAATGTATTGAGAGAGAGAGAGAGAGAGAGAGAGTGAGACAACGACGAGGCGGACGAGTAGTAATAGTAGTATGATGAGAAATATTGCAATACGTTCGTAAATGATGATGGTGATGTGATGGCGATCTTGATGCTGCGGCTTCTGATGCTGATGCTGCTGCTCATGATGATGCGGACGGATAGTGAGACTGGCGGATGTGTAGGTCGAGGGGGATGGGCATGAGGAGATGGAAGAGTGGCCGAGTGTGAGGAGGTGGAGGAAAGTGATGGGGGAGGATGAGGAGGGTTCTGATACGGACGATGATGATGACGATGGTGGTGATGCTGATGGTGTTGTTGATGTTGGTGACGGTGATGCTGGTGCTACTGCTGCTGCTGATGACGATGATGATGGCGAGGAATCTGATCAGTATATTCATGATGATGGTGATGATGCTGCTGCTGCTGCTGATGATTATGAGTCTGCTGATTACGATGATGACAATGTTGATGGCGACGCTGATCCTGATTATGCTTATGATGCTGCTATGATAAGAAGGTGATGGACAAAACAACGAGGATTCATGGGATGAATCGGAGGAAGATCTCTTTGATGATGCCGACGCTGACGCCACTGCTGCTGATGATGCTGAGGGGGAGCAGTAGAGGCAGAAGGTAGAAAGTGGGGGAGGGGAAGAAGGATGTGATGTCTGTGAGGAGGGGCAGGACAGCATCATTTCCCCTCGCTGCAGGCTTCACCTCGTCGGCCATATTTGGGACTATTGTGGGTCTCTACGTCGACCGCTGGGGCAGGATCTTGCCTGTGTGCCTTTCTCCCCGTCTCGTCTGCCTTCAGCTTCTGATCACGTCACCCAGCTTTAAAAACAAACGAAACTAGTCTATTTGCTCGCTCACGGCGGTCTGTGGGAGGGATGGGAGCGTGGAGTCGAACAGTGGGCGAGGGAGGAGGCGTAGAGGTGGGCGAGATAATGATGAGAGGGAGTGCGGAGACGAGGAGGCGGGGTTCGGGATAGGCTCAGACGGTGGGAGAGGGACGCGGGATGATACGAGTCAGTGCGGGATCCGGGGCTTGTGTACAGGGAGGGGGGACAGGTGTAACGCGATATGAGTAGGGGACATGGGCGGGGGCAGGGACAGAGGTGGGCGAAGAGGGGGGAGAGGGAAGGGAGGAGGGGGGGAGAAGATGGGAAGTGGGCCGGTGAGTGGAGTAAGGGGGCGTCGGGGGACGGGGAGAGGGGAAGGAAGGGGGATGGGGAGAGAGGGTGAGGGGGGCGGGCTGGGGGGTTGAGGGGGGGACCAGGGATCGGAAAGGGAGAGGGGGAGGGAGAGGGCCTCCTGTTCCTCCTCCCCCTCCTCCTCCCCCTCCTCCTTCTCCTCCTCCTCCTCCTCCTCCTCCTTCTCCTCCTCCTCCTCCTCCTGCTCCTCCTAGGGAGCACCGGGCTCGTCCGCTCATCCCGATCTTCCTTGAGGGGAGGCAGGGAGGGACTGGAGGGAGGGACGGAGGGGAAGAGAGGGGAGGGTGAGGGAAAGAGCGGGGCGGGAGGGATGGGGAGGGAGGGATGCTGGGAGGGACGGAGGAGAAAGATTGTCATCGGAGGTCTCCCGCGGTGCTCGACACCGTGGCGCGAGATCATTCCAGTGCTGCTGCGGGGGCTGCAGCTCCTCTCGCCCCGCCCGAGCGGGCGCGGCTCGGCTGGCAGGGTAGCTGGGCGGACGCCCGCTCTCTCGCTCGCTGGCTCCCGAGGCTTTGCCTTCAGACCTCTGCGGAGGTGCTCGGAGCTTCCCCGAGCCTTGCCTTGGGGAGGAGAGGGCTCTCCTCTCCTCCCATCGTTGCCTCCGTCTGCTCCGCCCCTCCCCTCTCCCCCTCGCCGCCTGCCTGCCCTCCTCCCTCCCCCCCCCGCCTCTCCTTCCCTCCTCGCCGTTTCCTCCCTCGGCCCCGCCTGCCTGTGCGCCTCCCTTCCGCACTCCTCCGACCTGTTCCACCTGGACGCTGGCAATCTCGTGCGGCTCCTGTCGCCTGGGTGTACTTGTCCTGCAGTCTCTCTCTCTCTCTCGAGGAAGTTGGGCTGCATCGTCTATCTGATCCTCGAGGTGATCATCAACGTTTTCGAGCACTTCAACAATTTTCCGCTGCTGATGCTCGGTCGGGCGCTCGTCTCAGACTAGACCAGACGCAGAAGCCTCTCCGTTTTGCTGCTGCTGCTGTTGTTCTTGAGCTATCAACCTGGAGGAATAATTCTTGTTGATCCCCCCTCTGGTACACCTTGTGCTTTTTCAATTCAAGTGCCCCTCAGGGGGCTCGCACCCTGTTTTTTATGTTTTACTACAAGCCTCGTCAAAAATTAACAGACGACTTCTGAATTCGGTGATTGTGGGGTCAGCGCTACTCCAATCCTGACGGATGCCTGTTGACTCGGATGTGGTGTTGTCAACAAATCGACCCCACCCTCTCAGCTTTGAAGAACGCGCTTTCTGATAAGTGCCCTACAGCATCGTGCTCCAGGATTTCGATTTCCATTTCTGGATATTTCTGACGAGGCTTGTAGGGAACGTCTTCAGGACCAGACTGAGCCCTTTGTCCCCGGTTTGCAACAGCAGCGGCTCCCGCGCGATATGTCCGCACGATGTATTGAAGAATCGCGCTACCGCTCGAGACCTCCTCAAAGTTTACCCTGGAGTTGTGCTCTCGAGTGGGACTTCTTTGCAACTCACTCGGGCGCCCCGCCCTCGACACTTAGCAAGTGTGCTCTCGCCCCGGACTTCCTTCCGATGTTTCCAAGACGCCCCAGCTATCTATATTTATATATATATATATATATATATATATATATATATATATCAGGGAGTCGCTCTCTCGCTCGGGACTTCCCTGCCCAGGAGCGGCACCCTCGCCCGGAACGCCACGCCGTTTCCCCAGGGCGTTGCGATCTCGCTTGAGATGTCCCTGCGACGTGCCTGCGAGCTTGGTGGCCCGCCCGCCCGAGCCGCCCGTCGGGGCCCGCCCGCCCGACCCGTCCATTGGGGCCTGCAGCCGCCACTCGCTGCCGCTTTCATGCTCCGCCACCCGTGCGACCCGCCCGTCAGGGTCCGCCCGCCCCGCCCGCCGGATCCGGCCGCCTGGGTCCGTTTCTTGCTCTCCTGCTCATCTCTCTTCCCCGCGTCCTGCTGGTCTCCCTCGCCCTCCATCCTCCTCTCTCCCCCTTGCCCCTTCACTCCATCCTCCCTTCCACTAATCCTTTTCTCGTTCCTGTTTTCGGGGCTGCGCCACATGCGCGTGGCAGGTAAGGAAGATATCCCCCCAAAGCGGGCTCGTTCGAAGACGAAGGAAGAGGGCGGGTATCGAGGGTTCGGGATAAACAGTTACACTGGCACGCGTGCAGATGAGAGCGAACGGTCTAAAACGGGTATCGTTGACTTCTCGATTCTAGGAAACAGTTGTTGTTGGTTCCCCCCCTACGGGGGCTCCTCGTTTATTGTTGTTGTTGTTTTTGTTGTTGTTTTTGTTGTTGTTGTTGTTGTTGATGTTGTTGATGTTGTTGTTGTTGTTGTTGTTGATGTTGTTGTTGTTGAGGTTGTTGTTGTTGTTGTTGTTGTTGTTGTTGTTGTTGTTGTTGTTGAATATTATTACTTCTAAAGAAATATTATTGTTGAGACCCCTGGTGCGCGACCCCCCTCCAAAACCTAGGCCGCAGCCTCATTTCCTTCATTTTCTAGCGAAAGCTTCGTCCGGATCCGGTTGTTTTGTTGTAATCCGTTTTCCCTTGCAAAAAACACTATAAAATGAAAATTCTTGTTCTTACTTGATCAAATTGCAAGAATCCCTTGCAAAAAATAAGGTAAAGTGGACATTCGTGCGCGCAAGACGAAATCCTTCCAAAACCTTAGGTTTCGTAACGATTTTAACATAAAAACATCAAAAACCCAATGGTTTTTTAAGAAAAAATTGTCAAAATGTCCTTCCGCGCGCGCTGTCCGAATCCCACAAAACCAATGGTTTTTCAACATTTATGTTACATGAGCTCGCGCGAGCTACTTTTTCTTGTTCTAACATAATCAAATTTCAATAATCCCTTGCAAAAAATAAGGTAAAGTGGACATTCGCGCGCGCAAGACGAAATCCTTCCAGAACCTTAGGTTTCGTAACGATTTCAACATAAAAACATCAAAAACCCAATGGTTTTTCAAAAAAAAATGTCCAAATTTCATCCCGCGCGCGCTGTCCGACTCCCACAAAACCAATGGTTTTTCAACATTTATGTTACATGAGCTCGCGCGAGCTACTTTTTCTTGTTCTAACATAATCAAATTTCAATACTCCCTTGCAAAAAAAAGTAAAGTGGACATTCGCGCGCGCAAGACCAACAAAAAACACGACGATCTCAGGAACTTGCCCCAAAAATGTGACCAACTCCGCTCTCTCTGTCTCTCTCTCTGTCTGCTCTCTGTCTCTCTCTCTGTCTGTCTGTGTCATGTATTGTATGTCACAATTGCAGGATGCTGGGCACACGCGCGCCCCGAATAAGTGACCAAGTTCTGTGGGTGTGTACCCCACGCCAGTGTAGTAGCCACGGTCGTCCGCACGCCACGAAGTGAAGTGTCCCAACGTCATAGGGCGGGAAGCTGGGTTTGGGTGGTCGCGAAGAGTCGTTTGGATATTTGGTAGAGCTTGAACTGCCCCCCCACGAAGTGGGGGTATTGTCTCGCGTCGCATGAAAACCCTGGCACTGGTGAGAACACTGAGCGTTCGGGTAAAATGATTGCTGTTGTTGTTGTTGATGTTGTTGATGTTGTTGTTGTTGTTGTTGTTGTTGATGTTGTTGTTGTTGAGGTTGTTGTTGAGGTTGTTGTTGTTGTTGTTGTTGTTGTTGTTGTTGTTGGCATCAACGCCTATGTGGGCCCCGTCCCTGGAGGGGGGGGGGTGCAGCAGGCCAGCAGGCCAGCACCCACACCCACACCGACGCCGACACCCACGCTCACGCCCCGGGGGGGGGGGCCAGCACCCACACCCTCACCGACGCCCACGCTCACGCCCACGCCCACGCCCACGCCCACGCCCACGCCCACGCCCACGCCCACGCCTGCACCCACATCCACGCCCACGCCCACGCCCACGCGCAAAACCACGCCCACGCCCACGCCAACGGGCCAATTTTGGAGCACTCCTCACACGTTTCCTGGCCCCACGAGGGGTCTCCACGGGGCGCCTCGGTCTCATTGCGGTGCACCTTTCACGCGTTTCGTGGCCCTACGATGTGTCCCCGCCGAAGGCAATGCGAGTCATTTCGGATGCCTCGGGACCATTTGGAGCACCCCTCAAACGTTTCGCTGCCGTTCGAGGGTCTCCACGGAATGCCTCGCGCTCATGTCGGAGCACCCATCGCACGTTCTGTGGCCCCTCGCGCGGTCCACTGCCCTTGTGGAGTGTCTCCGCGGGATGCCTCGGGCCCACTTCGGATCACTCTCACACGTTTCGTGGTTCCACGAGAGTTTCCACGATACGCTCCAGGCCCATTTCGGAGCACTCTTCACATGTTTCGTTGTCCCACGATGGGTCTCCACGGGACGCCTCGGGCTCATCTGGGAGCACCCCTCACACGTTTCGTGCCCCCATGAGGGGTCCCCACCGGAGGCATCGGGATTCATTTCGGATGCCGCGGGCCCATTTCGGAGCACCCCTCACACGTTTCGTGAGCGAGCGAGGGGTCTCCACGGTACGCTTCGGGGCCATTTTGGAGCACCTCTCACATGCCTTGCTGCTCCACGAGGGGGCCCCCACGGGGCGCCTCGGGCTCATTTCGGAGCACCCCTCGCACGCCGTGCCACCGTGCTTGGGTTGTGGGTATGAAGCCTATTGGATGTTCGTTGGGACCTCGTGTGAGGCTTTTCGGGGGCCTCTAGGAGGCAGTTTGGACGCCTCTTGGGGGCCGTTTTGGGGGCCTCTTGGGGCCTCTTTTGAGCCTCTTGGGGGCCTCTTGGGGCCTCTTGGGGGCCTCTTCGGGGCCTCTTAGGGCCTCCTGAGCGCCTCTTGGGGTCTCCTGGGGGCCTCTTCGATGGAGCCGCCTACACGACAAGAGTACAAGAGCAACTCTGGGGGAAGGGCTGCGCAGAAAAATTGCTCTCTTGCTTTTCGGCTGCAGTCGTAGTCGTGGGGAGGGGGGAGGAGAGGAGGAGGAGGAGGGGAAGGAGAAGGGAGCAGGAGAAGCATATATATATATATATATATATATATATATATATATATATATATATACAAGACTGCAGTGGCGCTTCGCGCCATGCACCTTGGTCCTTGCATATTGGTATGCAGGCGGAAATGGCAGGAAGGTCGAGCGGACAATTTTGCGATACCTCCTTGCTGCCTTTTTCTGGCATCGCCGTTATCATAATGTTGTGCGTTATCCCTCCTCCATGTTTATTTTTCTTCATTCTCGCCATACCCTGGGTATTCTCCCCATCCTCCTCAGCTCTTTTTGCGGAGGCTCCTCCTTGGAGAGCCTCTGGGGGCCTCACCAAAGTTCTCAGGCTTTCTTAAAGCCTTCTGGAGGCCTCCTGGGCGTGTTCTGGGGGCCTCTGGGGCTTCCTAAGGCCAACCCGCCTCTAACCGCAGTCTCCCTGAACGCCCCGGTCACGATTTGGAATGCTTCGGAGGGTGTCTAGGGGCCATCTTGGGCCGCCATGGGGCTCTCTTAGGGCCATTTTGGACCCCTGTTGTGCCGTCCTGGGGCTCTCTTGGACTGCCTGGAAGCCCTTTCGGATGGTTGCGGGGCGACTTTGGAGCCTCCCAGGCGACTTCGGACGCCCAGAAAACCGCTGTCTTGGAGCGTCGGGAAGCCGAAAAGAGAAGAACCCGAAATTCACCAAAAACCTACATTAAATCGATAATCATTCCCTCTTGGGGCCTTCTTGGGGGTGCTCTTGGAGGCCTCTTAGTACGTTTTGGAGCGATCTTTCGGGGTATGACGGCTTCATGGAGCGCTGCTGTGCTGTCTTGGGGTTCTCTGGGACGTCTCCGATGACCCCCCTGATCGCCCTAGGTGTGCTGTGAAGGCTTGGCACAACGCCCTGCGAGGCCCGGGGGGCCGCTTCGAGGCCCGTCCGAAGGGTCCCAAAGCCCCAGATCCCGGGAGTACAGTTTTTTTTTTGGGGGGGGGGACGGGCTTCCCCCCCGCTCGGGCTTGTGAAAATATAGAAAGAGGGGTGTATATATATATATATATATATATATATATATATATATATATAAAGTATTCACATGTATACATATATACATATATGTGTACAAGTACATGGGCAGTACTCGGGATTACTAGTCCTGCGGATTGCTATTCCTAGAAATTACTAATCGTACGGATTCTTAGTCCTAGGTATCACTAGTCCTACGGAGCAGTAGCCCTGGGGAGCACTTGCCCTAGGGATTACTCGTCCAAGGGATCACTAGTCCTAGGGAACATTAGCCTTGGGGATTACTAGTCCTAGGGTTTTCCAGTCCTCGGGAGTACGATTCCAAGGGAGTGCTACTCCTAGGGAGTACTAGTCCTAGGAAGTACTAATCCTAGGGAGTACCACTCATACAGAGTACTAGTCCTAGGGAGTACTACCCGTAGGGAGTGCTAGCCCTAGGGAGTACTAGTCCTAGGGATTACTACCCCTAGGGTGTATTAGTCCTAGGGAGTACTAGTCCTAGGGAGCACGTGCGCTACGGAGTACTAGCCCTAGGGAGTACTAGTCCTGTTCATTCCAATTGATCCCACTGGATGATGATTCCAATTGATCCTTATTGCCCCTTATTGATTCCTATTTATTTCAATCAGGTCCCATTGATCCTATTTGATTTTCATTGATTCTAATCGATTCCTGGTGATTCGAATTGAGTCCAATCGGTTTTAATTCAGTGTCGTCATTTCTAAATGATTCTTATATGTTCTCATTGGTTACAATTGTTTTTTTCACAGATTCCTTTTGGTTCGGAATTTTCCCTATTGATCCTAATTGATTCTGGTTGATCCCTGATGACTCCCACTGATTGTGATTTTATGTGATTATTATTAGTTTTGAGTTAACCGCATTGGTTCTAATTGGTTCATATTGATTATACTTGATTCATTTTGTATTAATAATAGATGCTCAGTGGTTCCTACTGATTCTAACTCTTTCCTATTGACTCTATTTGAATATTAGTGGGTCCTATTGGTTCCTATCGATTCGCAGGTTCTCTCATTGATTCTAATGGATTACGATTGATTCTAATTGATTCATGTTGCTTCTAGTTGACCCTTATTGCTTCCACTGGGCTCCAATTGATTCCTATTGCTTCCAATTGATCCCATTCGATTCCCATTGATGCCTGTTGATTCTGATTGATTCCTATCGACCCCAATTGATTCTGATTGTTCCCTACTGATTCCAATTGATTTTTAAACTGATCCCTATTGATTCTCATTCATTCCTTTTGATTCTACGTGCTTCCGGTTGATATCAATTGATCCCTATTGATCCCTAATGCTTCCTATTGTTTCTCCTTGATTCCCATTGGTTCTATTTGGTTCTCCTTGATTCCCATTGGTTCCTGTTGATTCAAATTGATTCCTATTGGTTTTAGTTGAGTCTCATTGTTTCTAATTGATGCCTATAGGTTCTGATTGATCCCCATTGGTTTTTAAATGATTCCTCATGTTTGTAGTTCGTTCCGATTGATCCCAATTGTTTCTAGTTGATTCCAAGTGATTATATTTGATTCTTAATGATCCCCATTGGTTCTACTAGATACCCACTTACTCCCATTGGTTATATTTGATTCTTATTCATCGCCGCTGATTCAAATAGAATCCAATTGATTCCAATTAATTCTTATTGGTTCCGATTGATTCCTATTGATTTTTATCGTTCGAAATGATTCCTGTTGATTCTCAAATTCGTATTGATTCGTACTGGTTTCAGTAATTATAATTGAGTCGTATTGATTCCATAGACGCTCCATCCATCCCCAACAGGATCTTATTAGGTCTTCATCCATCCCTCACACAATCCTAACAGAGCTCTATACATCCCTGACAGGATCCTGTTAGAGCTCCATCCATCCTTAACCGGATCCTGTCAGAGCTCCATCCATCCCCAACAGAATCCTATTAGAGCTCCATCCATCCCCAACAGGATCCCATTAGAGCTCCATCCATCCCTAGCAGGATCCTGTTAGAGCTCCATTCATCCCTGACAGGATCCTATTAGAGCGTTTCCCATCCCTCACAGGATCGTATTAGAGCTCCATCCATCCTTAACATGATCCTACTGAGAGTTCCATCCGCTCCTAACAGGATCCCCCCGAGTTCCATCGATCCTTAATAAGATGCTAGTAGGGCTCCATCCATCCCTACCAGATTTCCATTCGAGCAGGCAACCTGAGGCGTTGCTTTGCCAACGCCCGATCGTTTGGCGAAACCATGGCCGAGTCGACTATATACGGGTCCCAATGGATTTTGTGGGTAGTTGTTTGCCTGACTGCTGGATGCTGGCTGCTGGCTGCTGCCACCCTCCCCCCCCTCGCGGGTGGGGAGGGGCACAGGAGTCCGGTCATGCGAACGGAGTGACCGGACTCCTGTGTCCTTGGGAGAGGGGCACACATAGGCGTTGATGCCTTGTTCTTGTTATTGAACATTATTTATTCTAAAGAATAATTATTGTTGGGACCCCTGGTGCGCGGCCCCCTCGCCGCGCCTAGGCCGCAGCCACATTTTCATCATTTTCGTGAGGAAGTCTCAGGCAAAACGTGGGTGTCCGGATCCGGTTGTTTTGTTGTCCCCCGTTTTCCCTTGCAACAAATAAGCTAAAGTGGACATTTCTTGTTCTAACATAACCAAACTTCAAGAATCCCTTGCAAAAAATAAGGTGAAGTGGACATTCGCGCGCGCAAGACGAAATCCTTCCAAAACCTTAGTTTTCGTAGCGATTTCAACATAAAAACATCAAAAAACCAATGTTTTTTTTCAAAAAAATAGTGTCAAAATTTCATCCCGCGCGCTCTTGCGGATTCGTTGGAAACCCAACACTTTTTAATCATTTCTGTCAAACGGGCTTTTGCGAGCAGCTTTTTCGAACTTCTGCAACAACGGTTGCGCACCTGCCAGGGCCATCATCCCTGTCAAATAATACCATGCGGGACACATTCGTTTTTTCTTCGCGCGCGCACGCCGTCGTCGTCGGCCGCGGGGCCCTGAATAGTAGCCACGGTCGTCCGCATGCCACGAAGTGAAGTGTCCGAACGTCATAGGGCGGGAAGCTGGGTGTGGGTGGTGGCGAAGAGTCGTTTGGAAATTTGGTAGAGCTTGAACCGGCCCCCCCACAAAGTGGGGGTATTGCCCGCCTCCTATGAAAACCCTGGCACTGGTGAGAACGGAGTGTCCCCACGTGCTAGTAATTGTTGTTGTTGTTGTTGTTGTTGTTGTTGTTGTTGTTGTTGTTGTTGTTGTTGTTGTTGTTGTTGTTGAACATTATTATTCTAAAGAATAATTATTGTTGGGGCCCCTGGTGCGCGCCCCCCCGCCGCGCCTAGGCCGCAGCCACATTTTCATCATTTTCGCGAGGAAGTCTCAGGCAAAACGGGGGAGTCCGGATCCGGTTGTTTGTTACGATCCGGTTTTCCCTTGCAAAAAATAAGCTAAAGTGGACATTTCTTGTTCTAACATAACCAAACTTCAAGAATCCCTTGCAAAAAATAAGGTAAAGTTGACATTCGCGCGCGCAAGACGAAATCCTTCCAAAACCTTAGTTTTCGTAGCGATTTTAACATAAAAACATCAAAAAACCAATGGTTTTTCAAACAAAATTGTCAAAATTTCATCCCGCGCGCTCTTGCGGATTCGTAGGAAACCCAACACTTTTTAAACATTTCTGTCAAACGGGCTTTTGCGAGCAACTTTTTCGAACTTCTGCAACAACGGTTGCGCACCTGCCAGGGCCATCATCCCTGTCAAATAATACCATGCGGGACACATTCGTTTTTTCTTCGCGCGCGCACGCCGTCGTCGTCGGCCGCGGGGCCCTGAATAGTAGCCACGGTCGTCCGCATGCCACGAAGTGAAGTGTCCGAACGTCATAGGGCGGGAAGCTGGGTGTGGGTGGTGGCGAAGAGTCGTTTGGAAATTTGGTAGAGCTTGAACCGGCCCCCCCACAAAGTGGGGGTATTGCCCGCCTCCTATGAAAACCCTGGCACTGGTGAGAACGGAGTGTCCCCACGTGCTAGTAATTGTTGTTGTTGTTGTTGTTGTTGTTGTTGTTGTTGTTGTTGTTGTTGTTGAACATTATTAATTCTAAAGAATAATTATTGTTGGGACCCCTGGTGCACGGCCCCCCCGCCGCGCCTAGGCCGCAGCTACATTTTCATCATTTTTTCGCGAAAGCTTCAGAAAAGTGGATGGGGTCCAGATCCGGTTGTTTTGTTGTAATCCGTTTTCCCTTGCAAAAAACACTATAAAATGACATTTCTTGTTCTAATATAATCAAATTTCAAGAATCCCTTGCAAAAAATAAGGTAAAGTGGACATTCGCGCGCGCAAGACGAAATCCTTCCAAAAGCTTAGTGTTCGGAGCGATTTTAACATAAAAACATCAAAAAACCAATGGTTTTTCAACAAAAAAATGTCAAAATCTCATCCCGCGCGCTCTTGCGGATTCGTAGGAAAACCAACACTTTTTAAACATTTCTGTCAAACGGGCTTTTGCGAGCAACTTTTTCGAACTTCTGCGACAACGGTTGCGCACCTGCCAGGGCCATCATCCCTGTCAAATAATACCATGCGGGACACATTCGTTTTTTGCGCGCGCACGCCGAAATCTCCAAAAACCATTGGGTTCTTAAGAATTTTAGCACCGCGCATCATAAAATCACACGAATCGCACCGTAGGTCCTCGATTCGCAGGACAACCATCGGGACAATCATCGGGACAACGATCGGGACAACCACAACCATCAGGACAACCATCGGGACAACCATCGAGACAACCATCGGGACAACCATATCCTCTCTCTCTTGTGTATTCCCACATCCCTCAGGAATTTGCCCTAAAGATGTGATCAACTATCTTGTGAGTACGTATCATGTGTATCATGTGTATCATGTACCATATGCATCATATGCAACAGATGTTCTGTGGAAGGCTTAACAACTTCTGTGGGTTAACAAGGCTTAACAACTTCTGTGGGTGTACGAACGTAGGCTTAACAACTTCTGTGGGTGTGTACTCCACGCCAGTGTAGTAGCCACGGTCGTCCGCAGGCCACGAAGTGAAGTGTCCGAACGTCATAGGGCGGGAAGCTGGGTGTGGGTGGTGGCGAAGAGTCGTGTGGATATTTGGTAGAGCTTGCACTGCCCCCCCACAAAGTGGGGGTATTGGCTGGCGTCGCATGAAAACCCTGGCACTGGTGAGAACACTGAGCGTTCGGGTAAAGTGATTGTTGTTGTTGTTGTTGTTGTTGTTGTTGTTGTTGTTGTTGTTGTTGTTGTTGTTGTTGTTGTTGTTATTGTTTTCGTTTTTGCTGTTGTTTTTGTTTTTTTGTTGTCGGTTGCGTTTTTGTTGGTGAGCTCTCATGTCTACAGAACAATTGTTGTTGATCTTGCCTTGCCGGTAGCTTTCACCTTTTGTTCAAGTAGAATGTTTCTCCAGAGGCTCGCATCTGGCTCTTTACAAGGCGAAGGGGGTTGTCACCCAACTGCCCCGAACTACAAAAACAACGGCTCCCGCCGCACTGTTGATTTCAAATTCGCGCTCTCGCGCGGGACGTTCCAACCGTTATGCAGGAACCGCGCTCTCGCATGGGACTTCCTCGTAATCTACTCAGACGCCGCGCCTTCGACGCTCAGGAATCACGCTCTCGCTTTTGCCTCTCTCACGGGTTACTCGTGAATCGCGCTATCGCGCTAGACCTCCTCGCGATTAATGCAGTACTCACGCTTCAGCAACTAGCCTACTAGACCTGGCCGCTTGGGCAAGCCTTCCCGATCCGCCCGTTAGGGTCTAATCCGCCCGAATGGCCCGTCTGGTTCTGCCGCGTGGTTTCTGCTCTTAAACCTCCTCCTGTTAACCCCGTGCTCCATCTTTCTCCCTCCCCCTTCCATCCGTTTTCTCTTCCCTTGTTTCAGGGGCTGCACAAATTACGCGCGGCTGGTAAGGAAGATATGCCCCCAGAGGGGTACGATCGAAGACGAAGAGGGTGGGTACCGAGGGTTTGAGAGATACGTGTTGAATTGCACGCGAGCGGGTGACACAAAAAACGATCAGTCTTATTATTTCTAGTGCTAATTTTCGTTAGTGTTGTTGTTGTCGCTGCTGTTGCTTATGTTGCTGCTGTTGTTGAGCTCTCATTAATGAATGATTATTGTTGATCCCCCCTCCTGAGACATTTTTTTTTGCTCTCCCGGGGCCCGCACGATTTTTTATTTGTATATACATTTGTTTTTTTATGTTTTACCATCAGGGGAAAGCACGGGGCTCAAACTGTGTTGTTGGCCCCCGGATTACAACAACAACAACAACGGCTTCCGTTTGAATTTTTCAGAAATTTAGCCAGGACCCTCGCCTGCCTGAGACTTCCTCGCAACAAAAACGGCTCCCGCCTGAGACGTCCTCGCATTTTACTTAGGAGTCGCGCTCTCGCTTGGGACTTCCTTTCGCTTCAACTTACTAAATCTTCGCGCTTTTCCTTTGGAAATTCCCGCAATTCATTCAAACGCCGCGCTCCAGACACTCAGGCACCCAGGAGTCGCTCACGCTTAGGACTCCCTCACAGATTACTTGGGAATCGGGACCTCGCTTCCTTTCGTGGCCCCGTTGCAGCCCTTCGTGGCCCTCTCGCTGCCCTGCGTGGCCCCCTCGCTGTCTTTCGTGGCCCCTTCGCTGCCCTTTGTGGTCCCGTTGCAGCCCTTCGTGGCCCCGTCGCTGCCCTTCGTGGTCCCGTTGCGCCCCTTCGCGGGCCTCTCGCTGCCCTTCGTGGCCCCGTTGCATCCCTCCGTGGCCCCATCGCTGCCCTTCGTGGCCCCGTTTCAGCTCTTCGTGGCCCCCTCGCTGCCCTCGCTGTCCTTCGTGGCCCCGTTGCAGCCCTTCGCGCCCCCCCGCTGCCCTTCGTGGTCCCGTTGCTCCCTTTCGTGGCCCTCTCGCTCCCCTTCGTGGCCCCGTTGCACCCCTTCGTGGCTCCCTCGCTGCCCTTCGTGGTCCCATATATGTATGCCCTTCGTGGCCCCCGCTTGATCGCGCCCGTCGTGGCCCCATATGCATGCTCTTCGTGGACCCGCTGTCGCCCTTCGTGGCCCGCTCGCTGCCCTTCGTGACCCCGTTGCTGCCCTCAGTGGCCCCGTCCTTGCTGTTTGCGGCCCAATATACGTATGCCCTTCGTGGCCGCCGCTCGTTCGCGCCCGCCGTGGCCCCATATGCATGCCCTTCGTGGCCCCGCTGTCGCTCTTTGTGGCCCCCTCGCTGCCATACGTCGCCCCGTTGCTACCCTCAGTGACCCCGTCGTTGCCCTCAGTGGCCCCGCATTATCTGCCCTTCCTGGCCCCCGCTCGTTCGCGCCCTTCGTGGCCATATACGCATGCCCTTCGTGGACCCGCTGTCGCTCTCGTTCTCGCTCTCGCTGTCGCTTTCGCTCGCCATCATCGTCGTCGTCGTCGTCGTCGCCGTCGTCGTCGTCGTCGCCGTCGTCGTCGTCGTCGTGGTCGGTCCCCTGTCCGTCCCTCTTGGGGTCGGGTTGCCGCCGATCAGCGTTGCCGCTGGCCAGGCCGACGGTCCGCGGCCGCCCCGCCGCTTGCCGGGGCCCGGCCTGCGGGGAAGAAAGATGTTTCCCCCCAAAGGGTTACCATCGAACATGAAGTGGGCGGGTATCAAGGGTTCGGGGTAATACACGTTGACGGACACTCGAGCATATATGAGCGAACGGTCTCAAACTGATTGTTGTTGTTGTTGTTGTTGTTGTTGCTCTTGATGTTTTTGTTGCTGTTGTTGGTGCTGGTGGTGATGATGATGATGATGATGACGATGATGATGTCGTTGTTGTTGTTGTCGTTATTGTTGTTATTGTTTTTGTCATTGTTGTTGTTGTGGTCGTCGTCGTCGTCGTTGTTGTTGGTGGATGAGGATGATAATGATGATAATGATGATGATGATGATGATGATGATGATGATGCTGTTGTTGTTGTCGATGTTGCTGCAGCTGCTGCTGCTGTTGTTGTTGTTGTTGTGTTGTTGTTGTTGTTGTTGTTGTTGTTGTTGTTCCCTACCTAGGCTCAGCCTAGAAGGGTTCTTACTGTGTTTGCTGAAGGGTCCGGGCAGTGGAACCCGCCCCGGGCGGTTCCCCCAGGATCCGCCCCGCGGTTCCCCCAGTTACGTCCCCTTAGCTTAGCGTTGCTTATCTCATCTTAGCTTAGCCTAGCTTAACTCAGCTTAGCTTAGCTTAGCTTAGCCTAGCTTAGCTTAGCTTAGCTTAGCTTAGCTTAGCTTAGCTTAGCCTAGCCTAGCCTAGCCTAGCTTAGCTTAGCTTAGCTTAGCTTAGCTTAGCTTAGCTTAGCTTAGCTTAACTTCGCCTGGCCTAGCCTAGCCTAGCTTAGCTTAGCTTAGCTGAGCCTATATTAACTTAGCCTAGCCTAGCTTAGCTTAGCTTAGCTCAGCTTAGCTTAGCTTAGCTTAGCTTAGCGCAGCGCAGCGCAGCATTAGCATAGCATAGTATAGCGTAGCATAGCATATCATATCATAACATCGCATATCATAGCATAGCATAGCGCAGCATAGCCTAGCATAGCATAGCATAGCGCAGTATAGCATAGCATAGCATTGCATAGCGCAGCATAGCGCAGCATATCATATATGTAGATGTAGATGTAGATGTAGGTGTAGATGTAGGTGTATATGTAGATGTAGATTTGAGTCTCGCTGTTTATGTTGATGCAGATGTAGAGACAGGTGTAGATGTTAATGTAGCTGTCGGTGTATATGTAGATGTTGCTTTCCTAGATGCTCCAACTCCTAGGTAGGGTCGCACTGGGATTGTTGTTGTTGTGGTTGTTGTTGTTATTGTTGTTGTTGCTGCTGTTGTTGTTGTTGCTGTTGTTGATGTTGTTGTTGTTTTTCGGGAGGACCCCTCGCTTTTTCAGTCAAAGGGCCCCTCCTGGGGCTTGCACCCCGTTCTCTTCACCGTGGGAGCTCCTGCGCCAGAGAGACGACCATCGGGCCGGGAGGGCGGGGTCGTATCTTACTTTTGCCGCGCATGCCAAAGGTGCTTCTTGCACAGTCGCACCCTGCATCTTCGCATGGGGGCTCCGAGGGGCACCCCCGCGCCAGCGCCGCCGCGGCGCCGCGCCCCGCGCCGCACAGCGGGGGCGGGCCCTGGCGCGCCACCACTCCGCCCCGACCGGCGCGGAGAGCGCGGCGCGCGGAGAGAGCCGCGCGCCGCAGCGCTCGGGAGGGAGGAGGATCATCTTTCCCCTTGCGGGGGCCCCGCGTCGGAGGCCTGGCATCGCCCGCTCTTCGCCGACGGGCGGGCCCCCTGCCGCCCGGGCGCGCGCGCGGGCCCGCTGCCGGCGGGCCCGTCGCAGGCCTGTCTGTCGGCGCCAGGGCACTCCGGCGGGGGGACCGGCCGGCTCCCGCGGATCTATCCGGCTGGCCCGGATGTAGGAGCACGCGGGGCCACGCGGCGAAGGCCGTCAGGGTTCGCGCAGGGTCGGTGGTTCGACGGGGGGGGGCCTTCGTGAGGGGTGGGGCCCCGAGGATACCTGGGGACCCACTCGTGCTCGCGCCGCAGAAACGACCTGGCAGGAGGTTTTCGGTCGCTGTCGGCCTCGGGGGGCCCTCGCTGGGCCCCAGGGCCGTAAAAGAACAACTCGGGATACCAGAAATCGCCGTGGGGAAAGGGTCGGGACTTCCAGGGGCCTCGTGTTGAGAAGAGCGATTCGGCGCATGCTTGGGGCCTGGGTTGAATCTGCACTAGTCAGGGCCTGCTCGCCTCATGGCTCCATGTCTCAGCCAATCGCCCTCTGATTCTCTCTGGCCTGCCTGGGTTCGGGCGCGCAGAGCCGATTCCCCCCTCTCCTATCCCTCCGCTGCCTGGGTTTGGGGGCCTCCTCCTCCTCCTCCTCCTCCTCCTCCTCCTCCTCCTCCTCCTCCTCCTCCTCCTCCTCCTCCTCCTCCTCCTCCTCCCCCTCCCCCCCTCCTCCCCCCCAGGTTCGCGACATGGGCCTGGCCTTGGCCTGGCCGGCTCTGACCCGGGTCAGCGCGCCCCCGCAGCCGGTGGAGGTAGAGCTTGCCTTCCCGAGACGGGTCGAGGCTGGCGTGCCCAGCGCCGGCACGGGCCGCGCTGTGCCGCTGACTCCAGCGGCGCCGCTCTGCCCGCGCCCGCCCCCGTCGGATGTCCGAGGCCCGGCCGCGCGCTCGTGTCCGGTGGCGCGGCGTGGCCCACGCCGGCAGGATGTAAAACGACGCGAAGATCGGGACAAAATCGGATCGGGATAACTCGAAATCTCTGAGAATCGGCGGGTTTGGAGGATGTATTGGGCGCCGCGGCCGCTCCAGAGCGTTCCGGAACGCTCTGAGAGCGCTCCGGAACGCTCTGGAGCGATTTATCCCGATCCCAGCCCTGTTTTAGGATGCCAGCCGCACCCGGGAGGCGCAGGTCCCCGTGAGCTCGGCAAGGCGGGTCGGGGCCGCGTCGCCGCCTGGCTGAGCAGCTCGTCGTGTCTACCCGCCGCCTGCAAGGGGCGGTCACGCCGCGGGGTCCGCGGGGTCCGTGCCAGGGACGGGGTCGAAGCCGTACGGAGGAGGGAGGGAGGCAGAGGTGGATCCACCAGGAGTGGCTCCTCCTCCGCCGCTCTCCCGTTGCTTCCCCTCTCCCTCCCTTCCTCCTCATCGCTCCCTCTTCCCTCCTCCCCTTCCCTCCTCCCTCCTCTTTTCCTCCTTCCTGCCCTCTCCGTCCTTCCCTCTATCCCTCCCCCCCTGTCTTCTCGCACCTTCTCGCCCCCTTCTCCCCCCCCCCCCTTTCGTTGTCCTTTGGTCTTCGGGTCATGACTCGGCTCTCCGGCGGCCGCTCGGGACGGTTCGGACATCCCTGGAACGCTTTCGGCGAGGCGCAGTCGTTGGAAGGCATCCCGAGGCTGGAAAGCCGCCAGAGCCGAAGGACGTTTTCGAAAGCCTCAGAACCTCGAGCCTCGAAGCCTCGCCCCTCCTTCCCTCCCTCCCCCCCCCACCCTCCGTAACCATTGTGGCTCAAGGCGGCGCTTCCTCTTGGGGAGCGCCGCCTTCCTGGCTGCCGGGGCGCTTTCATGGGGAGCGCCGCCTCCGGCGCGCTGGACCTGTCCCTGCTGGTGGGCACCTTCAAGGGCGACCTCAGCGAGAGGTCGAGGGAAGAATGACGACGACCATGGCCAAGATGTCGCGGGATCTTTGTCGGTGCCGATCTTGCAAGGCTTCGGGTTGCGCACAGGTAGCTCCCCTCAGGTATCCTCTGCTGATCTCAACAGGCCCCCCGCGTAGTCTCAGCTGGCTTAAACGGACCCTCCGAGAATTCCGAGGCGGTCTTGGCGCAAATTGAAGCCTTACCACGCCGGTCTCGGTCATGGTCCATGCTGGCCGTTGCCGATCCGCGATGATGATCCACAAATCGACGGGGACCAGGATGGACGGTGACCAAGGTCGACCCCGACGTTTCTGCTCTCAGTACTGGTCGTGGTTCTCGCTCTCTTCTCCAACAGGTATGACATCGTCGACCAGCTGGGCAGCGGAGCCCAGGGCGCCGCCTACAAGGTGAAGTGCAAGGTGGACGGCGCCGAGTATCCAGGGCGCCTGCGGCGAACCGCCGCTGCACCTGTCTTGGCACATGCGCTGCGTCAGAGCTTGTCAAAGCTATTCGAGAAGCTGAGTTCCTCCAGCCGTGGTGGAACGCCATGGGGGAAGCCTTGGAGAAGGGAGAGAGAGAGAGAGAGAGACAGAGAAAGAGAGACAGAGAGCGAGAGAGAACAGCAACAACAAAAGAGCGAGAGAGAGCGAGAGAGGGAGGAGGAGGAGGAGGAGGAGGAGGAGGAGGAGGAGGAGGAGGAGGAGGAACATGAGGAGGAGGAGGAGGAGGAGGAGGAGGCGGAGGAGAAGGAGGAGGCGGAGGAGAGAGGGAGAACAATGATGAGGAGGATGGGGATGGTGATGGGGATGGGCATGAGGAGGATGATGAGGATGAAGTTGAATATGATGATGATGCTAATTATGATGATGCAGCTGATGCTGATACTGATGCTGATGATGATGATGATGATGATGATGATGCTGATTGTGCTGATGATTATGCTGCTGATGATGACGATGATGATGATGCTGACGATGGTTATGGTGCTGAGAATGATGACGGTGGTGATGATGATGTCAATGCTGATACTGATGCTAGTGGTGATGATGATGCTGATGATGGTGATGGTGATGATGATTACGACGACGAGGATAATAATGACGATGCTGCTGCTGCTGCTGCTGCTGATGATGATGATGATGATGATGATGATGATGATGATGATTATGTTGATGACGATGCTGATGATGATGCTGCTGATGCTGAAGATGGTGATTATGCTGATGAGGATGCTGGTGATGATGCTGCTGATGATGATGACGATTATCATTTTGATGCTGTTGCTGAGGATGATGGTGATTTTCATGACGATGATGATGAGGATGATTTTGATTCTGATGGAGGTGACGATGACGATGCTGATGATGCTGATGATGATGGTGATGATGATGATCATGCTGCTTCTGCTGCTGCTGTTGCTGCTTCTGCTGCTGCTGATGAGAAGGAAGAGGATGATGCTGCTGATGATGATGATGATGATGATGATGATGATGATGACGACGACGACGACGACGCAGGCGGATGAGGAGGAGGAGGATGAGGCAAAGGAGGAGGTCGCAGTGGCGGTACAGTGAGCACCAGCCGTGAGAACCTATGGGCACCTGATCTAAGCTACGTGCGAGGAGGAAGAGGCGGCGGCTGAGGATGAGGAGGTGGAGGCGAGGGATGAAAATGATGAGGAGGTCAAGGATGTGGATGAGAATGAGCACGAGGATTGGGATGAGGATGATGCTGATGATGCTGATGATGCTGATGACGCTGATGATGGTGATGACGATGATGTTATTGATGATGATGATTATTGTAACGAAGACGACGCTGACGCCGCGGACAACGATGATGATGCTGCTGCTGGTGCCGATGATGATGACGATTGTATTGATGATGATGATGATGATGGCGATTTTGATGATGGGTGATGATGGTGATGATGCTGATGATGATGGTGTGCACGGGCATGATGCTAGTGATGATGCTGCTGATGATGATGATGTTGGTCGTTGTGATGATGCTAATGATTGTGGTGGTGGCGTTGGGTGGTGGTGGTGGTGACGATGACGACGATGAGGCGGCTGATGCCGATGATGATGACAATGTGGATGTTCATGATGATGATGATGGTGATGATGATGATGCTGATCATCACGACGATGGCGATGACGACGATGATGAGATTTGTGATGAGGATATTGATGAAGATGATGATGCTGCTGATGTTGATGATGATTCTGTTGATGGTGGTGAGGAGGTTGATGATGATGACTATGATGATGCTGGTACTCTTTCTGCTCACGGTGGTGGTGATGAATGTGGTGGTTTTGGTGTTGATGGTGGTGGTGATGGTGTTGGTGATGTTGATTGTGATGATCATGATGCTGACGCTGATGATGACGATGATGATGACGGCGGTGATGATGATGACGATGATGCTGATGCTGATGATACTCATCCTGCTGATGATGATTATGATGCCGATGTTGATCACGATGTTTATGCATATGATGGTGGTGATGGTGATGAAGAACCTGATTCTGATTCTGATAGTGATGCGGATCATGATGCATCTGATCATGATGCTTCTGCTGCTGCTGTCGCTGATGATGATGATGATGCTGCTGATGATGATGATTTCATGATGTTCTGCTGATGCTGATGCTGATGCTCAGGATGATGATGACGATGATGATGATGGTGATGATGCTGCTGCTGATGATGATGATCATGCTGATCATGATTATGATGGTGATGGTGATGGTGGTGGTGGTGATGATGCTGATGATGATCATGGTGGTGGTGGTGATCATGATGATGATAGTGACGGTGAAGATGATGGTGGTGACGATGATGACGATGATGATGATGATGATGCTGCTGCTGATGCTGCTGCTGCTGGTGATGATGATGATGATGATGATGATGATGATGATGATGATGATGATGATGATGATGATGATGATGATGATGACGATGGCGATGACGATGACGATGACGACGACGACGTGGCGGAGCAGGGCTGGGAGATGCCGTAGCAGCAGGAGCAGCAGTATTGCCGACGGTGTTCGCAGGGCAGCAGGGGGAGAGGTGGGGGCGGGGGCGAGGATGGCGGAAGAGGAGGAGGAGGAGGAGGAGGAGGAGGAGGAGGAGGAGGAGGAGGAGAGGAGGAGGAGGAGGAGGGGGAGGAATAAGAAGAACCGGAGGAGGAGGAGGAGGAAGAGGAGGAGGAGAAGGAGGAGGAGGAGGAGGAGGAGGAGGAAGAGGACGAGGAGGAGGAGGAGGAGGAGGAGGAGGAGGAGGAGGCGGAGGAGGCAGAGGATGACGAGGCGGAAGATGAGAAGGAGGCCTCCAGGGTACCTCTTGGGGCCTCCTGGGAGCTGCTTAGGCACCCCTTGGGTCCTTTCAGGAGCCTCTTGGGAGCCACCTGGGGCCTCTTTGGGGCCTCTGGGGGCCTCTAAGGGGCCTCTTGGCCTTTGGAGGCCGTCTTGGTCGCCTTTCTGGAGCGTCATGGGTCTCTGTTTGGTCACTTCTGGGGTCTCTCGGAGGTCTGTGGGGCAGTCTTGGGGCAGTCGTGGGGGCCTCTTGGGCCGTTCTGGGGCCCTCTTGGCCCGTCTGGTGGCCCTCTTGGAGGCTTCTGTGGCTGTCTTGCGGCTGTCCTGGGAGCGTCTGGGGCGTTCTTCGGCTGTCGGAAGCCCGAACGGCGAGACCGCGAACACTGTTGAACAGCCCAGGGAACGTGATGGATTTCGGCCACCTGGGGATTCTCTTCGAGCCCTGTTGGGGCGTCTTGGGAGCCTCGTCTGCCGTCGGGGTGGTAAACTGGGCAGTCTTGAGGTCATGCCCAGGACCGTCTTGGTGGCATCTCGGGACCTCTTGGTGCCATCTTGGCCGTCTTGAAGGCTTTTTTTGGACCGTCTTGGGTGCCCCCTTGGCCGTCTTTCGGGGCCCCTCTTGGGGCCACCTTGGGCAGGAGAGCAGACGGAGCGCCGCCCGCCCAATTGTGTTCTTACCCGCGCGGCGGGCTGTACCGGGCGAGGCTACACTACGACTTGTGGGTTGTGGGCCCCGCGGTGTTTAAGACGGCCCAAGGAGCCTCAATATGCCCAGTGGGGCCCAAGAAGGGGGCCCCGAACCGACAACTCGAGCTTTCCGCTCCAACGTGCCCCCAGGAGGCTCCAAGATGCCTTGTAAGGATTTGAAAGGGTTGGCGTCCAGCACGGCGGCAGCCCCTCTTGCAAGCAACAGGGGGCGGCGGATCGAAGACGCCTGCGGCGAGCCACCGCCGCCCCCTGCCGTCTGGAGCGCCCATTCGGCCAAACGTTGGGCCGACGTTTTTCCAAGCTCTTGGGATACGTGTTCATCCAGCTTTTGTTGAGATCCTTGGGGGAAGGCCGGTGGGAGGAATGGGAGGATGACGAGAGGGAGGAGGAGGATGAGGAGGAGAAGGAGCAGGAGGAGGAAGAGGAGGAGGAGGAGGAGGAGGAGGAAGAGGACGAGGAGGAGGAGGAGGAGGAGGAGGAGGAGGAGGAGGAAGACTAGTGTAAACTCAAGAGTCATCAGCGATGTTGGAATAAACCCTCCCTCCAAGCTCCCTCTTCATAGGCCATTGCAAGGGTTCATTTCCACTGAGGGAACTGCTCCGTTGGAAGACAACCGTTTGAAGACCCTGATGCATGTCAAGCTATCTTTCTCGGGATCCCGACGCTACGGATCAACCTGGTTGCTGCGTCTTGATGGCCCAGAATCGTGCCGCAACGCCATGCTTGGGATTTCAACACCGCGAGTCAACGTAACTGTTGTGCCCTCATAAGCCTGAATCTTTCCAGCAACCATTTCTGGTACGCTGATCGTGGGACACCGTGGAACTTTTGCAAGCTTTTCGGGAGAATGTGCGTGGCGCTAAGGCGAGAGCCACATTTTGAAATGGAGCTGCCCCCAATCAGTGAACCTCTTTCAAATTTCTAAAACGAATGTGCGCGGCGCTAAGGCGAGAGTCACATTTTTGAAAAGGGACCGCCCTCAATCCGTGAAGCTCTTGCACATGTTTAAACGAATGTGCGCGGCGCTAGGGCGAGAGCCACATTTTGACAACCACCCGCCCTTACACAGTGACATTCTTGCATTTTTCCCCCCCATCCTGTGGTGTTGCGACCTCGTTTTGAAGAGACAGCGCCCCGCGTTCCTCACCTCACCTCACTTCACCTTACCTCACCTCCCGCGCTCCTTCCCCTCCTCCCTCCCTGCCTCTGCCCTCCGCATGTCTATGTTTCGGCACACCCTCACTCGTTTCGTGGCCCCATAGGGAGCTCCACCGAAGGGCCCCAGTGGCAGGTTTCGAATGCGACCCCCCGCCCATTTCGGCACACCCCTCACACGATCCGTGGCCCCATCGGGAGCTCCACTGACTGCCCCAGTGGCAGGGTTCGCATGCGTCCCCCCGCCCATTTCGGCACAGCCCTCACACGTTTCGTGGCCGCGTAGGGAGCTCCACAGAAGGCCCCAGTGGCAGGATTCGCATGCGCCCCCCCGCTCATTTCGGCACACCCCTCACACGCTTCGTGGCCCCGTCGGGAGCTCCACCGAAGGCCCCAATGGCAGGGTTCGCATGCGTCCCCCCGCCCATTTCAGCACACCCCTCACACATTTCGTTGCCCCACAGGGAGCTCCACCGAAAAACCCCAGTGGCAGGGTTCGCATGCGAGCCCCGCCCATTTCGGCACACCTCTCACAGGGTTCGCATGCGTCCCCCCGCCCAATTCGGCACACCCCTCACACGCTTTGTTGCCCCATACGGGGCTCCACCGAAGGCCCCAGTGGCAGGGTTCGCATGCGCCCCCCCGCCCATTTCGCACAGCCCTCACACGTTTCGTGGCCCCGTAAGGAGCTCCACCGAAGGCCTCCGTGGCAGGGTTCGCATGCGTCCCCCCGCCCATTTCGGCACACCCCTCACACGCTTCGTGGCTCCATAGGGAGCTCCACCGAAGGCCACAGTGGCAGGGTTCGCATGCGTCCCCCCGCCCAATTCGGCACACCCCTCACACGCTTCGTGGCCCCGTCGGGAGCTCCACCGCACCCAATTCGGCACACCCCTGACACGGTTCGTTGTCCCATACGGAGCTCCACCGAAAGCGGTCTCACAATGCGGTACTCTCATCTGCATATGGTTGGGTCTTTCGCCTGGCTAATTGCAAAGAGTGTGCGCGGCGCTAAGGCGAGAGCGACATTTTGGAAACGACCCGCCCTCCATCTTTGAATTGTTGTCAATGTTTAAGCTTCAGGGCCACCTTGGAGCCATCTTGGGCCGTCTTGGGGGCCTCCTGGCCCGTCTGACGCTGTCGGAAGTCGTCTTGGGGGCCTCTCTGGTCCCACGTCGGGCCCTCTGGGGTGCCCCAGGGCCGTCTTGGAGGCCGTCTGGGGCGTCTTGGAGGCCTCTTGGGACGTCTTGGGGCCCTCTTGGGACCGTCTTGGGGGCCTCTTGGGCCGTTCTGGGGCCTTCTTGGAGGCCTCTTCGGGGGATTTTGGGGCGATCTTTAGAGGCTCTTGGGCTGTCTCGGGCCGTCTGAAGGCCGAACACAAGCAAACGCCAAAATCCTTTCAACACCGATGGAAATCAATGATTTGGCCTCTTGGGGCCTTCCTGGAGGCCCTCTTGGGAGCCTCCTGGGCCGTCCTGGCGACCACTGGGACCGTCTTGGCGGCCTCTTGAAGGCCGTCTTGGGCCGTCTTGGGCCGTCCTGAAGGCTTCTGGGGCGAACTCGGAGGCAGACGCTCCTTCCCCGAGAGCGCGATGTTTTGGGCTGCCCTGGGCGACGCAGCCGTTCTTGGAGACGTGGGCGGCGCAGCGGGCGGGCCACTCCGGGTGGCCGGGGCGGGACGCGCGGAGGCCCCGGGGGGGACGCGTGAAAGCAATCGCCAGCACCAGACCACTGGAATCCAGCACGCTGGGCACCTCTGTGGCAAGATCACAGGGGGGCGGCGGATCGAAGACGCCTACGGCGAATCACCGCCGCCCCCTGCCTTTTGGGGAGCGCCTATGTGGCCGAACGTTGGGCAACGTTTGGCCACGCTATTGGATCATGGGCAAAGTGTGGCAATCGTGGGCAAGCTTCGAGGCGATCTCGGCCGTCTTGGGGGCCATCGTAGGCCCTTGTGGGGCGGACGGGCAACCACCTGGTCATCGCGAGCAGCCCTCCGGGTGGCTGGCGCGTTGGGCCGAAGCCCCAGGGGGAGTCAGAAAAAATGTCAATCTCTGAAAAGTTTAGCACGCCAGGCACTTCTGTGGCAAGATCACAGGGGGCGGCGGATCGAATACGCCTACGGCGAATCACCGCCGCCCCCTGCCTTTTGGGAAGCGCCTGCGTGGCCGAACGTTGAGGCCCGACCTGCCAAGCTATCGGACCATGTGTTCCCCGAATCGGGATGGTCGAAGACGCCTACGGCGAATCACCGCCGCCCCCTGCCTTTTTGGAAGCGCCTATGTGGCCGAACGTTGAGGCCAGACCTGCCAAGCTATCGGACCACGTGTTCCCCGAATCGGTTTGGAAAGCCTTCGGGGAACACGTGGGCATCTTGAAGGTCATCTTGGCCGTCTTGGAGGCCTCTTGGGCAAGCTTTGGGCGATCTTTGGGGCTTTTTGGGCCGTCTCGGGCCAGCTTCGAGCCAACTTCGGCCATCTTGGTGGGTTCCTGGCACGTCTGAAGCCGTCGGAAGCCGTTTGGGGGGCCTCTATGGGCCGACTTGGGGCCCGCTTGGAATGCTCCAGGGCCGTCTTGGAGGCCATCTTGGGCGTCTTGGAGGCCATCTTGGGCGTGTTGGAGGCCTCTTGGGCCCTCTTGGGGCCCTCTAGGGGCCATCTTGGAGGCCACTTGGGCCATCATGGGGCTCTCTTGGGGGCCTCTTGGGCGATCTTGGGGGCTTCTTGGGCCGTCTTGAGCCGTCGGAGAGCCGAAAAGGCGCAAATGCCAAAATCCTTCAAAAACCAAGGGAAAATCAATGATTTTGGCCTCTTCGGACTCTCCTGGAGGACCTCTTGGAGGCCTCTTGGGCCGTCTGGGAGGCCTCTGGGGGGCCTCTTGGGCCGTCTTGGGCCGTCTTGGACTCTTCTTGGAGTCTTTGGAATCTTGGGTCTTGGACATCTCGGGCGACTTGGAGGCCATCTTGGGCGTCTTGGAGGCCATCTTGGGCGTGTTGGAGGCCTCTTGGGCCCTCTTGGGGCCCTCTAGGGGCCATCTTGGAGGCCACTTGGGCCATCATGGGGCTCTCTTGGGGGCCTCTTGGGCGATCTTGGGGGCTTCTTGGGCCGTCTTGAGCCGTCGGAGAGCCGAAAAGGCGCAAATGCCAAAATCCTTCAAAACCATCAATGATTTTGGCCTCTTCGGCCTTCTTGGAGGAGGAAAAGGCCTTGGAGGCCAGGAGGCCATCTTGGGCGTGTTGGAGGCCTCTTGGGCCCTCTTGGGGCCCTCTAGGGGCCATCTTGGAGGCCACTTGGGCCATCATGGGGCTCTCTTGGGGGCCTCTTGGGCGATCTTGGGGGCTTCTTGGGCCGTCTCGAGCCGTCGGAGAGCCGAAAAGGCGCAAATGCCAAAATCCTTCAAAAACCAATGGAAAATCAATGATTTTGGCCTCTTCGGACTCTCCTGGAGGACCTCTTGAGGCCTCTTGGGCCGTCTGGGAGGCCTCTGGGGGGCCTCTTGGGCCGTCTTGGGCCATCTTGACGCTATCTTAGGCCGTCTTGGGTACATCTTGGGCCGTCTTGGAGGCATCTAAAGGCCATCTTAGCCGTCTTGGAGACCATCTTGGCCATCTTGGAGGCATCTTGGAGGCCAGTTCGAGCCATCTTGGAGGATTTTTTCCGGTCGTTGAGCACGTTTGGGGGCCTTCCGGGTGGCCGGCGGGTTCTGCCGGAGCCCACTGGGGAGTTCTTTTGGAAAAAGAACCAAAACCAAAACCTGAAACATCCAGCACGCCGTGCACCCCTGCAAGCAGGGGGCGGCGGATCCAGTTGGCCTTCGGCCCAACCTGCCACCGTGTCTGGTTTGCGCGCCAGGGGCCCCGAGGATGCCTGTCGCGGTCTTTCGGGATGCCTCCTGGGGGCCTCTTCGAAGCCTCCGAGCGTCTTTTCGGAGCCTCTTGGAAGCCTCTTGTGGGCGCCTCTGAGGGCCTCTTGAGGGTCTCTTGGCTGTCCCTCGGGGCATCTCGGGCGCTTTCGGGGGGCTCCTGGGGGACACGTCGGGTATGTCGGGGGCACTTGTTGGGAGGAGGTTCCCAGAGCCCCTTCGCCGCCCCTCGCTCTTGAGCCCTTTTTGGGGAGTCTTGCGGGCCTCTTGGGTCGTCTTGGGGGGCTCTCCTGGGGGACTCGTTGGGCCGTCTTCGTGCGATCTTCGGACCTCTTGGGCGCTTTTTGCGTTCTGGAGCCAGACTAGGCAAGAAGGCTACAATTTTTCATCCATTCAGAGTTTGACCTCTTGTGGCCCTCTTGTGGATCATCTTGGAGCCCTCTTGGTGCGTGTTGGAGGCCGTCTTGGGCTGTCTGTGCCGCATCGGGGCCTCTATGACCGTCCTGGAGCCATCTTGGGAGCCTCGTGGTCCGTCTTGGAACCTCTCTTGCAGTCGCACGACACACTCCAGGGGTCACGCGTCACGCCCCAAGAAATCCGTTAGTTGGGTGTCTGGGCCCCCCCAAAGGGCATTCAGACAAGTCAGCACAGAAAGCCCGAAGGAACCCGAGGACACTCCACTCAGTGCCCAAGGCACGTTGGCGGATGTGGCCAAGAAAACCTTTGGAGACAAGGCGGATCTGCTGAAGGAATTCGACCACATGAAAGAGATGCGGCACCCCAACTGCACCAAGGTGATCGAGATGATCGTGGCCAGAGAGCTCGTCGATGGCGACTGGAAGGAACAGCTGTTCGTGATCTCGGAGCTAGCCAGGGGCAGCGACCTTCACAAGTACGTGCTCAAGATGAGCGACTATCAGAGGCGCCGCCACCCAGAGGTCACTGCGCGGGGGCCCGAGGTCACCGAGGAGTGGTGTGCTGGCGTCTACCGGCAGGCGATGGAGGGCGTCGCCTACATGCACTCGAAAGACATCGTGCACAACGACCTCAAGCCAGACAACATACTGATCATGGACATGTTTGACCCCGCCAATCCAAATCGGGTGCCGGCCGTGGCGATCAACGATTTCGGCTGTGCCACCAGGTTGCATGTGGCCAGCTCCTCTACAATCATCGGGGACCCGCGCTACCAGTCGCCAGAGTCTTGGCGGCTATGCTTCAAGTACATGGAGCACAAGGCTACCCGCGACAAACTGGACGGCAAGACCGACGTGTGGTCGATGGGTGCCACCCTCTACGAACTGCTGAGCGGGGGCATCATCCCGTTCATCTACAGGCCCTGCACTCTCAGCGACATCGACGAGGAGGTCTTCAGCAGCCTCGGCAAGGCGGTGACCGAGGAACCCGTCCAGATCAGAGAGCATTTCGACAGCCTCTCTGCACAGGGCGAGAACCTCCTCCGCAGCATGCTCACGAAGGACAGCGCCGAGCGGCCGTCCGCCGCGGATGTCCTAAGGCACGAGTGGTTCAGCATCCGGGGCAAGCCCATTAGCTCCGAGTCTCTGCAGAGGCTCCGGCTGAAGGCCGTGAAGGGCAGGGCCCACGCCATGCTGCTGAACGCGGTGTCTCTCAAGCTCCAGCGCGACCACTTCCAGGCCTGCATGGGCGTCTTCAAGGACATCCAGCTGGAGCAGAACGGCCAGGTCTCGGCAACGCGCAGAGGGGGGTAGGGGGAGGGGGGAAGGCTTCTTAGAAGCACCCCTGCTTCTTAGAAGGCGCGGGCCTTCTCTATAGACGTACGGCCCAGGCCTTCTAAGAAGCAGGGTGCTTCTAAGAAGCCTTCCCCCCTCCCCCTACCCCCTTTTGCGCGCCGCCAAAGGTCACCCTGGAGGAGTTCAAGGCCGCCGTGGAGAAGCTGCGGCTGGCGGCGCCCGCGGAGCCGCCCGAGACGGACGACGCGGCCCAGTGCGACGACGCGGAGCCTCGCGGCTCCCGGACCGACCTGCTGTCGGACCCGGAGGCGCTGTTCCGGCAGGCGGACGTCGACCAGAGTGAGACCCTTGACTTCAACGAGTTCGTGGCGGTGACCTTCGACTGGTCGTCGCTGGACGTGGGCACCATGACCGCGACGCTGCAGAAGCTCATCAACGACCTGGACAGGGACGACGACGGGCAGCTCAGCCAGGACGAGTTCAACAAAGCCTTCCACGGGGCGCTGGGCAGAGATGAGCTGAAGCGGGTCTTCAGCCACATAGACCAGAACGGGGACGGCGCCGTCGGCAAGGAGGAATTGAGGAGATTCTTGTTTGAGCCGGCGAGCAAGGAGGAGCTGAGCAGGCTCGCCGCAGTGCCGCCGATAGGGAGGTCCTGGTCGGAGTTGTCGATCGCACCGGCGGGGCCCTGTCTGCCGGGGTCGTGCTCCCCAGAGTGCTTCGGGGCCGTGCTCCCGCTGGCGGCGTGTCTCGGCGTCTGCCTGGCAGGGGTTCTGAGGATCTGCTGACGCCGTGGGCCGGCCAAGCTGGCGAGGTCTTCGCACGATTCGTGGTGTTGTGTTGTGGACGTGGGAGGTGGGAGGTGGAGACCCTGTTGCCCTCGCGGGCATGATTTTGTAGTGGTTTCGGGCAGCCTCCCTCACCGTGGTGCGTATCTCGTCAGAGGGCTGCTGGCGACGCGCGAATCGGTGCCAGTTTCACGTCAGCCGCAGGGTGCTTCCTCCCGCTTTCCTCCTCCCTCTTTCCCCCTCTTCCCTTGCTCCCCCCTCTCTCCCATGAGGCTCCTGGGGGACGCTTCGAAGCCCCCGAGAGCAGCTCCAGCTTCTCTGGAAGAAGCTCCAGAGGTTCTGGGAGATTCCTCGGAGCCTCTGGGAGGTGCCTCAGAGCCTCTGGGAGTCGCCCCAGGGCTTCCTGGGAGAGGCTTCAGAGCCTTTTTTTTTTTTTTTTTCTCTCTCTCTCTCTCTCTTTGTCTCTCTGTCTCTCCCTCTCAGTTTCTCGCCTCTTACTCTAACTCTTTGGTTTGTTTTCCCTCTCTTACTCTCTTCCTCTTTTGTTTGTTTTCCCTCTTTTTCTCTCTTCTCATCATTTTCCTCCTCCTCCTCATCCTCCTCGTTCTCCTCCTCTTTCTTCGTTTGTCAGGTTCATGTTGTTATGTCTTCTTCTCCACTTCCTCGTTCTCCTCGGCTACCAGTTCGTCAGCTCCCGTGGCTACTGTGTCCAGCAAGCCCGAGGAGGGGCACAGGGCTTTCACCCTGCCTCGGGGCACAACGCAGCCGCCGAAGGCCCTTTTCTGTGTTTTGATTGCACTCTGGTGGCAGCTGCGCAGCCCGCCAGTCCCCGACTCGGCGAGCCCGCTGGAAACGGCAGGTTGCTCGGAGTTGAGTCGGGGGAGGGCCACGGCCCGTGAGAATCCCTTAAAAAGCCGAGTGCCAGCCGCGAGCAGGCGTCCCCCTGGCTGGTGGCACCCGATGCGGCCAAGGGTGTCCGCGCCTTCCGCAGGTCCCTCGCTTCCTCGGCGGAGTTCGTTCGGCTTGCGTCTCCTCGTCCTGCTCCTGCTGGTACCTGCTCCCCACCCTTCTCATGCCAACGTCTCGGTACCGTGTAACCGATCCCCATCCCCGTCCCCATGCCCTTCGAGACCCCCACCAAATCACCACCCCGGTTTGGGGATACACCCCTCGAGACCCGAAGGGAACGACCCATGTCCCCGTCTAGGGGGGTGAATCGGCCAGTGGGGCCCAGGCCACGCCGCTGGGGATGAGGAGATCGGTTAAACGATACTCATCATCGGCTCCTGCCCCATCCCCTCCTCATGGGGGGGCCAGGGTCCCGCTCCCTGTCCCCACAGACCTTGCCGTACTTGCCCACGACTCTCTCACGTGGCAGGAGTGCCTCGTGACAGAATTGCGATTGTGGTCCTCTCATGGTCCGTCTGCTCCGGTGCCATGCCATGCCCGCCCAGTTAGCTTGCGTTGCGGGGAAAAGGAAGCTGATGGTTACGAGGAGGAAGAATGCGTAGCTACGGCCACCGCGCGGATGTGGACGAGAACGTCACGGCCACAATGGCGTTAGATTCCTCAGCGTCGCTTGCCATCTGCTAGACACGCTGGTTTCGAACATGCCATGACCCAAAGGATGGCAAGTCCCCTCCTCCTCCTGCTCCTCCTCCTCCTCCTCACCCTCCTCCCCACATCTTCCACTCGGGGAGGGTGGTGAGGATGAGGGGGTGGCAGAGGTTCTGGAGAAGGATTAAGTAACGCGCAGGAGGAGGAGGCTTGGGGGTGGAGGAGGAAGAGGAGGGATGGCGAGGACGGAACGCATGTTGACGACTATGCCGATGATGTCAGTGGTGGTTATGATGATGGCGATGAGCGCGATGCTGATGTATTTTAGCTTGGTTTTGGTGATGCTGACAGCGACGACGACGCCGACAGTGATTACGGTGGCGATGACCACGCCGACGAGGATGATGACGACGACGACGGCCACGACGATGATGGTGACGACGACGACGACTACTATCATGATGGCGGTTATGAGGATGCGGCTGATGATCATGACGATGGTAGTGATAATGATGCTGAGCAGGTGTGTTGTGATTCGGATCATGCCTACGATGAGGAAGTAGAGGATCAAAGGGTTTGGGGAGACTGTTGGGCATGGGACATCGGAAGGATTAGCGGGAGACGGGGAACTGGGAGGGGTGGCAGGAAATGGGGAAAAGAAGTGGGGCGGACGGACAACTGATTTTGCTGAGGAGGAGGAGCCAGTTGGACAGGAGAAGTAGGATCATTCTGATGATGATGCTGATGATGATGATGATGAGGAGGAGGAGGAGGAGGAGGAGCAGGAGGAGGAGGAGGAGGAGGAGGAGGAGGAGAAGAAGGAACATGCCGAAGCGCGAAATGAGCAGGGACCAGATGATTTTGATGATGCAGAGGATGGGGCGAATAGGGAGAAAGGACGGAGGGAGTGTAGCTGCTTGACAGTTGGGGATGGATAAGGAAGGGGTGTCTGGCGAAAAGAAGGAGGACGAGGAGGAGTTGGAGGACGACGAGGATCAGGAGGGTGATATAGAGATGAGAGAACCATCACGACGAGGATGAGGAGAACGAGGATGAAGATGAGGAGTATGATAATGCTGATGATGATGCTGATGCTGATGCTGATGCTGATGGATGATGATGATGATGATGATGATGATGATGATGATGATGATGATGATCATGATGATGGTGATGAGGATGATGATGAAGACGAGGAGGAGGAGGAGGAGAGGAGGAGGAGGAGGAGGGAGGGGGAGTAGTAGGAGGAGGAGGAGGAGGTGGATGATGAAAGGTGAGGATGAGGATGAGGATGATGATGGGGATGCGGATGAGGATGAGGATGAGGAGGATGAGCAGGAGAAGGAGGAGCACAAGGAGGAGGAGGAGGAGGAGGAGGAGGGGGAGGAGGAGGAGGAGGAGGAGGAGGAGGAGGAGGAGTTTATGGATCGAGGGATGCAGGGAGCGCGGGAGGGAGGCACAAGGAGCGAGGGAAAGGAGGACGGGAGGAGTGAGCGGGGAGGGAGGCGGGAGAGCAGTGGAGGAGGGTACGCGGAGGTACGCGCACGGGACAGGAGCACAACACTGGAGCAGCAATGACGAGCGAGGGCAGGACCGCTCTCACGAAGCCATCGATATCTGCGTTGGGGGTGCTGCTAGCTCCGCCTTTCCCTCCTGCTCCTTCTCCTTCTTGCTTCCTTGTTTCCGCCCGGTCCTTCCCTTCCTCCTTCACATTCTTTCCCTGCCTCCTCCCCTCTTTTTTCCGCCTTGTATGTCCTTCCTTCTGCTCTTCCTTCCTTCTCTCCAGAACTGCTTGCTTGCTTCCTTCTTTTGCTCCCTCCTTCCCTGCGTTCCCTTTCTTTCCTCCTTCTTCCCTTCCTTCATTAGTCCTCTGACGT
>CAUYUJ010000947.1:446348-461348 GCA_963575745.1 Prorocentrum cordatum
CGAGTGGCTTACCCAGTGGCTGGCGCGGCCCGAGCTCCACAGGAGGGTCCAGAGCATCTGGCCCCACGTGCACCACCGCCTCCTCCGAGCCAAGGGGGGGCGTTGGCGGAAGGTCCACGGCCCCGTGGCCGCCATCATCGCCACGCTGCTCGACGCAGGCTGGAGCCCCACGGGGCCTGGCTCCTGGAAGAGGCATATGGCCGACGGCGTCGAGGAGTGGACGATCCCCCTCGCCGACCACCATGGACGGCTCCAGGTTGACTTCCACGAGTATTCCGAGCTGCTGGACGACCTCACCGAGGACCTCGACCTGATCCGATGGCGCCGCGCGGCCAATCACGCCCACGGAGGAGGCCTCGGCGATCGAGGAGACGTCGCCCAGATCAAGCGGGAGCTCGACCACTGCGCCAAGCAAGGGCACTGGCAGGAGTGGGCTCTCAACTACCTCGTCGCGGTCCGGGGGCAGTGGCCAAGGCAGCGGCAGATTGACGCTGGCTACCAGGGCTCCTCGCTGTGCCAGCGGTGCTTCGGCGAGGCGGAGACCCTCGAACACCGCATCTGGCGCTGCCCATGCAACGCGGGGAAGCCTGCCTACGACCAGACGGCCCACCTCATCCCCCAGGCGCTCAACGGCATGGACCAGTGCCCCGCCCTGTGGCTCCGCGGCATCAGCCCCAGAGCCAGCGCCGCGCTGCCCCCGCCGCTGGACCATGAGGAGATCTACGTGCAGGTTGGGCCCCCCTGGCCTATCGGCACCGCGGGCCCCGTGATCCTCTTCGGCGACGCCTCGGGCGGCAAGCGCGGCGCGGACCCCCGCAGGCGAAGGGTCGGCGTTGGGCTGGCCATCCTGGCGAACCACGGCTTGTCCTGGCAGCTAGAGGCGGGCGCGATAGCCACTCTCCCTGGGCGGCGGCAGACGGTCCCGCGAGGGGAGATTTACGCCTTCGTCCTCGCCCTCGAGCACCTCGACGCGGACGTCGTCTACGTGACTGACCACATGCCGCTGCTCAACGCGTGGCAGCGGCAGCGCTGGCTGCACCTCGGCGCGGGCAAGAACAGCGACCTCTGGGCGCGAATCGGCAGGGCGTTGGCGGCGAAGCCCACCAGGAGGGTCACGGTCTCCTGGGCCCCCTCGCACCAGGAGGACGACGGCGAACCGATCGTCTCGAACTTCCTCGCCACGGGCAACTGCTGCGCCGACAGGCTCGCCTGCCTCGGGGCCGTTTTCGCCGCGAGCGGCGCCAGCGCGAGCGCCCCCCGCGCGGGCCGCTGGGACGTCATCGCGTCGCAGGTCAGACGCAGGGCCAGACAGGCCTTACTGGGCGCCGCTGGAGGTGACCCATGGCTTACGGAGAGGCCAGCGGCGGAGCAGGTGGCCCGCCTGTCGCCCCTCCAGGACGCCGTCGACACCTCCGCCCACCAGATCGTCGCGCTCGGCCAGGGCAAGTGGAAGTGCCTCCTCTGCCGCCAGGTCTTCGCCTCCGCCTCGCTGCTGGAGGCGGCCCGCACACCTTGCGACGCCGCGGCGGCGGACTGGGCCACGTTCGACCACGTCCGCAGGGTCCAGCCAGGCAACGCCGTCTGCATGGGCACAGGGGCCGCCCACGAGTCGCACCGCCTCTACGAGTGGCCTGCCAACAGCCTCTTCTTCTGCGGCACCTGCGGAGCATACGGCGCCACGCTGGGCGTAGGTTTGAGGTCCGAGTGCAAGGGCGCGACGACGCGCAAGACCGCGGAGGCGCTGAAGAGGATCGCCCAGGGCGTCTACCACCAGGGCCTCCCCAAGGCGATCGCGCAGGCCAGCCACATCAGCGCCACCATCGCCCGCGTCGTCTCGGGCGCCCTGGCCCCCGCCGGCCCGCTGGAGCGCGCTGAGGAGGCCACCGACAATTCCACGGCGGGCCAGATCGAGGCAGTCATCGGGGTCCTCCGCGGCCAGGCCATCCAGGCTGCGCAGCGGCCCTCGCGCAGGCAGGTCAGCGAGCCAGGTGGGCCCCCGGCCGCGACCGGGCGGAGGAGGCGGGCGGCCTCGGCCCCGGGAGGCGCCGACGTCATCGGCACGGGCCTTGGAGCGGCCGCCCCAGCGGGGGCCAAGAGGGCCCCTGGGAGCGGCCACCCGCGGCGACAGCGGCCCGCCACACAAGCGCAGACGCAGGGCTCGCAGGTGGGCGCGCCGACGGCAGCGGCAGGAGGCCCCCTCGGCCCCCGCCCATGGCTCCCCGACTACACGTCGCCGGCCTCGGGCGCCGTCGCACTGTACTGCAGCGCGGCCACTGGCGCGCCAGGCCGCCGCCGCCCACCCGCGGAAGCCACAGGCACCAGGGAGCCCAGCCCGCCCCCCCGCAGTGCCGCGCCCCCCGCCTTGGGCACCAGACCTGCCCAGCCGCCCGCGAACGAGCGCACCTTCGGCCAGAAGGTCGCGTACCTCCTCGGAGCAGCTCGCCGCAGTCTCGCGGGGGAAGGCCCGCAGGACGACGCAGGCCCGAGCCCCGCCGCTGCGCCGGAGGCCGGCAACCGCCCCTGCCTGGCTGCAGGGCAGGCCGCCGGGGCCGACGGGCGGGCTGCCGGGGCGCTCTCGGGCGCCGCCGAGCTTGGGTTGCCGGGCCGCTCCTCTGGCAACCGCCCCTGCCAGGCTGCGGGGCAAGGCGCCCGGGCGCTTTCGGCGGGCGCCGCCGTCCTGGGGTTGCCGGACCGCTCCTCCGGCAACCGCCCCTGCCAGGCTTCGGAGGGGGAGGACAACCAGGACCCCCAGCAGACCAGTGGCGCGGCCGCCGCCCCGGTGGCCCCAGCGGCGGCCCTGGCCGCCGCAGCGGCCAGCGCGATGGCTGGCGCAGCCGTGGCAGCCGCGGCGCGCGATGCCCCGCGGGACAACGCCCATGGCGAGGGCCCCGCCGAGGCCGTGGGCCGAAGGCCACGTGGCGGCCGCTCGCCGAGCCCCAACCGCGCGGCCGCGCCCTGCGGCGCGCCCGCGTCGCCCGCGCCCGCGGCCGACGGCGCGCCCGCGACAGCAGCGCGAAGGAGGATCCGCAGCAAGACGACCCGCCCGTCGGCCAGCGGCGGCAGCGGCGGCACCCTCAGCACCCCTGCTGCCATGACGGGCGCGGGCGCGAGGCAGAGCGGGCAGGCGGGCGCGCCACTGGCGCCGCCGGCGTGGCCAGAGGGCGGGGAAGTGCCGCCAGTGCGGCGCCACGCGGGGCCGTCGTCGCGGCTGGGTGGACCCTGCAGCCCCCGCCAGCCAGCAGACGACGGCGAGGAGGCGGCGGACACGGCGTCGCCGTCGCCGGTGCGGGCGTCGGGCGCGCGCGGGGGGCCGCGCGGGCCGAGCGGGCCGTGAGCCCAGACCGAACTTCTGGTGGCCTTCGGCGTCGTCCAGCGTGCTGGGCGGCGCCGTGGGCTTCCTTTGAAGCTGCCCCATCCTCCTCCTCCTCCTCCTCCTCTCCTCCTCCTCCTCCTCCTCCTCCTCCTCCTCCTCCTCCTCCTCCCCCTCCTCCTCCTCCTCCTCCTCCTCCTCCTCTCCTCCTCCTCCTCCTCCTCCTCCTCCCTCCTCCCCCCTCCCTCCTCTTCCCGCCGCCCCCTTCTCTTCTCACTTCTCCCTTCTTCCTCCTCCGGCCTCTTTCCTCCCTCCTCCTCCCTCCCCCCTCCTCCTCCCTCCTCCTCCTCCTCCTCCTCCTCCTCCCCCTTCCTCTTCTTCCTCTTCTTCCTCTTCTCCTCCTCCTCCTCCTCCTCTCCTCCTCCTCCCCTCCTCCTCCTCCTCTCCCCTCCTCCTCCTCCTCCTCCTCCTCGTCTTCTTCTTCCTCCTCCTCCTCCTCCCTCCTCCCCCCCTCTCTCTCTCTCTCTCTCTCTCTCTCCCCCCCCTCTTCCTCCCTCCCCCCCTCCTCTTCTCCCTCCTCCCTCCTCCCTCTCCCGTCCCTCTTTCCTCCCTCCTCCCTCCCCCCTTCTCCTTCCTCCTCCTTTTCCTTTTCGCCCCCCTTGTCTCCTCCCTCCTCCTGCCCCCCTCCACCCTCCTCGCTCCTCTTTTCCCCTTCCGTCCTCCCTCGACGCTCCCGTTTGATTTTTCCTCACATTTTGCTCAAGACTTGGGCCCTCGCTTCGGCATCGCCTCTTAGGGGGGCTTCCCAGAGTCCCAGACGAACCTTTATTATTTGTTACCTATCATGTGGAAAGAGGAGAAGAGGATGTGGAAGAAGAGGAGGAGAAGGAGACATATTACTTCCAGGGGCTCCAAAGTTCGAGGGTCGAAGGGTTGACGTCAGGGATTCCTTGAGAGGGTGTGGAGGGGCAGGTGAAGGATGCGAGCATGGGAGCGGCAGCGCCCGGGGGCGTGAACGTGCAGGGTCACGCGCGGAGACCGCAGGATGGTGGCGTAACAGTTCGAACGAGGAGTAAGAACCACCTCGTCTTCGGAGGTACTGCTACTACAAATCCTCCTCCTTCCTCCCCTCCTCATCGTCCTCTATCCTCCTCCTCCTCCTACTCTCCCTCTTCCTCTCCCTCATCTTCCCTCCCCTCGTCGTCGTTGTCCTCCTCCGAGATGCGGGGCGCGCGCAGGGCGATTGCGATGGCGATGTGCCGTCCCAACTGTGGATGCCGAAGTTTCTCGGAAAGGGGTGGTGGCAATGCTTTTTTGGGCGGGATATCTGGGCGAGGGAACGTCGGGCCCCGCGTGCCAGACGAATCCCCCGTGAAGGGGTGCGGTGTCCAAAAGGATGCATGTGACATGTGGGAGCGTGGCGCAGGAGGGTAACATGTTTGTTGTTGCTGCTGCTGCTGCTGCTGTTGTTGTTGTTGTTGTTGTTGTTGTTGTTGTTGAACATTATTTCTTCTTAAGAATAATTATTGTTGGGGCCCCTGGTGCACGACCCCCCCGCCGCGCCTAGGCCGCAGCCACATTTTCATCATTTTCGTGAGGAAGTCTCAGGCAAAACGATTGGTACCGGATCCGGGTTGTTTTGTTGTAATCCGTTTTCCCTTGCAAAAAACACTATAAAATGAAAATTCTTGTTCTTACTTGATCAAATTGCAAGAATCCCTTGCAAAAAATAAGGTAAAGTGGACATTCGTGCGCGCAAGACGAAATCCTTCCAAAACCTTAGGTTTCGTAACGATTTTAACATAAAAACATCAAAAACCCAATGGTTTTTTAAGAAAAAATTGTCAAAATGTCCTTCCGCGCGCGCTGTCCGAATCCTACAAAACCAATGGTTTTTCAACATTTATGTTACATGAGCTCGCGCGAGCTACTTTTTCTTGTTCTAACATAATCAAATTTCAATAATCCCTTGCAAAAAATAAGGTAAAGTGGACATTCGCGCGCGCAAGACGAAATCCTTCCAGAACCTTAGGTTTCGTAACGATTTCAACATAAAAACATCAAAAAGCCAATGGTTTTTCAAAAAAAAATGTCCAAATTTCATCCCGCGCGCGCTGTCCGACTCCCACAAAACCAATGGTTTTTCAACATTTATGTTACATAAGCTCGCGCGAGCTACTTTTTCTTGTTCTTACATAATCAAATTTCAACATCCCTTGCAAAAAAAAGTAAAGTGGACATTCGCGCGCGCAAGACCAACAAAAAACACGACGATCTCAGGAACTTGCCCCAAAAATGTGACCAACTCCGCTCTCTCTGTCTCTCTCTCTGTCTGCTCTCTGTCTCTCTCTCTGTCTGTCTGTGTCATGTATTGTATGTCACAATTGCAGGATGCTGGGCACACGCGCGCCCCGAATAAGTGACCAAGTTCTGTGGGTGTGTACCCCACGCCAGTGTAGTAGCCACGGTCGTCCGCACGCCACGAAGTGAAGTGTCCCAACGTCATAGGGCGGGAAGCTGGGTTTGGGTGGTCGCGAAGAGTCGTTTGGATATTTGGTAGAGCTTGAACTGCCCCCCCACGAAGTGGGGGTATTGTCTCGCGTCGCATGAAAACCCTGGCACTGGTGAGAACACTGAGCGTTCGGGTAAAATGATTGTTGTTGTTGTTGTTGTTGTTGTTGTTGTTGTTGTTGTTGTTGTTGTTTCGGTTGTTGTTTCGGTTGTTGTTGTGGTTGTTGTGATATTTGCTTTAACCATTCTGTATTTGAGAGAGAGAGAGAGAGAGAGAGAGAGAAAGAGAGAGGAACTATTTATATATTTTTCGTCCAAGATCCCCCTGGAGGAGGACACGCCCGATCTAACAGAAGCGGGATCTCGCTGTCCTCAGGTACGAGCTGCAGACCCTGCAGCCGTACTACAACATCCTGGTGGGGCCCCTCTAGCTCCCCGTCGTGCGGGCGAAGGGACGCAGTCGGCCGCTCGCGCGCAGGGGGACCGGCCTGGGGCCGCGCCGTCGAGGCGCTGCGGGCTGCCGAGGGCCCTCGGCCTGACGCAGCGGCCGCGGCCCCCCCCCCCCCCCCGCGCAGGCGACCTGCGCTGGGCTCTGCCCTCTTCCGCTGGGCGCGGGCGGGGTGTGGGGGCCCAGGGGTCTGATGTTCCAACCTACTGTAGCCTTGGTCACCAGGAAAGCTTCGGGCCCCAAGAAAGTGTGCCGAAACTGAAAGTGTGCCGACACGTGCTCGAAACTATTTCCGGGATGTGGTCTTTGAGTACGATGGGAACAACAGAAAGCCAGGGGCGACGAGAGGGGGAGGATTTGCTCAGGGCGGGAGTCATCGCACCCTGATCGCCCTTTCAGCGCCAATCGGGGTCTGGGTGCCGCACTCCGTTCAGGAACGCGCGGTCTCGCCATCGAGGGCCAAGAGCAGAGCGATCGGCGATGGATCCCCGATTCCAAGCCGATGTCCCCCTCTTCCTTGAGCCAGTCCCCCGGGGTGGGTGGGCTTCGTGGTGGCGGTTGCAGATCTGCATCCGGTGCGCGCGGGAACCCGCCTGGCAGGGCTCACAGCGGGGGCGGTGAGCGCAGGCGCGCCAACGCGGCGCACCGCTGCCGCGGCCGCCCCCGCTCCGAGCAGGACGTGGCCCCCCCAGGTGTGGGGAGCGGCGCGGGGTGCAGCGGCGCTGCGCCCGGCGCGGCGACGTCGCGGGATCTGCGTGGGTTTCTTTTGCGGCGATCTCTGGGGGTCGCGCGGGGCGGCAGGGCCACGGCGAGAGGATGCTCCCGTGCAGGCGCGCTCGCAGCGGCGTGCCGGCCGGGGCGTTCCACTCCGCGGCGGTGCCGACGGCGCGGGTGCCTTGCCGAGCGCCGCCCGCGGCCGTCGGGGGCTGCGCTCGGGGCTCTGCCCGCGCCGGCTTGGAGGTGGGCCCCTCACGGGGCCAGCGCAGCGTCGGCGGGTGCAGTGACTCGCGCTCCTGCTCGCCAGGCGCTGCGTGTGCCGCGAGGGCCCCGTCTCCGACCCCGGGGCGTGCCGCCAGGGGGCGGTCCATTGGGCGGCGCATGCCCAGCGCTGCTGATGACGATGATGATGATGATGATGATGATGATGATGATGATGATGATGATGCTGATGATGATGATGATGATGATGATGATGATGATGATGATGATGATGATGCTGATACTGATGATGATGATGCTGATGATGATGATGCTGATGATGATGATGCTGATGATGATGATGATGCTGAGGATGAAAATGATGATGATGATGATGATGATGATGATGATGCTGATGCTGATACTGATGATGATGATGCTGATGATGATGATGCTGATGATGATGATGATGCTGATGATGATGATGATGCTGAGGATGAAAATGATGATGATGATGATGATGATGATGATGATGATGATGATGATGATGATGATGATGATGATGATGATGATGATGATGATGATGATGTTGTTGTTGTTGTTGTTGATGCTGATGCTGATGCTGATGATGATGATGATGATGGTGATGGTGATGGTGATGATGATGATGCTAATGATGTTGACCATCGACGTCCTGCTGCTGCTGCTGCTGCTGCTGCTGCTGCTGCGCGCCGCGCTGATGTTGTCCCTGGCGCTCGCGGCAGGCTCGCGCGCCGGACCCTGCAGACGCCCTGTCTTCCCTTGCAGCTGGTGGGCGCACCAGTGGGCGGTGGCTCCTCTCGAGCGCGAGGGCGGCGATGTCGCCTCGTTCTGTGCCTGCAGTGCTCGGGGTGCCATGCCAGAGTGGCGTCGGGCTTGGCCTCCGCGTCGGGGATGGATTTGGCGGCGCGCACGAATAGGGTGGCACAGGGGGGGGCTGTTTTCCAAGAGGGCGGGGTGCTTTTCGAGAGGCAGGGGCCCTATAGAAGGGTTCGGATGCCTTTATTGAGAAGGCCTCTCGGAAGCAAAGGGGGCTTCTGAGAAGCCGCCTGCGCTCTCAGAAGGCCCCCCCCCGCCCTGACTCCTTACACGGCTGCCCCCCCGGCCACTTGCAGACATGGTGCTCGCGCTGTCAATGCTCTGCTCTCCTTGGGCTTTGCAGCGTCGTCCGCGCCTTGCTTCTGCAGGTCCGAGCTCCATAGCTGCCTGCACGCCATCCTGTGCTCAGCTGCGTTCTTGCTCTTATGGGCACTGCGCAGGCATGACGAAAGCTTGAGAGGTCCCTTCCACTGTGCGTGCGGCCAGTGGCGGGCGGGAAACGTGCCCGCAGCCGCTGCCTCGCGGGCCAGGCCGGCCCCTGGGGCGACGACCCCGTGGATGCGGGGCGCCCCTTGCCGCGGAAACCCTGCGCGGAACGTGCCTGGGCGACGATCGAGGCGAATGTCAACGTGAAGGTTCAGGTGAAAACTGATCACACTCAGGGGGAACCCCCATCTCTCCGGTGTTTGCCGCTTTCAGCGGCGCCACTGGACAGAGCAGCGACGACGGCGACACCAGAAGGCCCCTCCTGGTCCCTCACAGGCCCCCGAGCGCACGCCTATTGCAGGCGATGTTGCCGCTGTATTGGGCCAGCTTTTTGCCCCGCTTGTTTGTCAACTCGAGCGTCTCCTGGCGCTCAGGGTGCGTCACTCGACGCAGCTGGCGCAACTCCCAGGTGACCGCGTATCCGCCGGATCGCACCCCACCTCCCCACCATGGGGGGGGTGAGAAGTCCCTGTGGACGCGACGGGGTGGGCGCTGAGGGGCAACACGGTCCCCTGAAGAACCAAAGGTGGGCACCATACACGCCCAACACCACCCGCGGAGGCACTCCTCGTGTCCTCCACGCCTCGTTCCGTTCAGCATCCAGTGAGCGTCTCGATTTGATACCTCAGCCTCTCTCCAGACCACGGGGGCTGGCGCCCCGGGCTGGCGGTGCTCCACGCTGCGCTGCGAGGCGGCAGCGGCAGGCCGCTGGCCACCGCGCTCGCGGGCCCCTCCCCCCCCCCGAGGGGGCGCGTGTTGCCGCGGCCTCCGTGCCCCCCCGAAGCTGTCCGCGGCGTGCACGCGCGGAAGTGGCGCGAGGGAGGAGGCCTCTTGAGAAGGCAGGGGGCTGCCATTGAGAGGGCACGGGCCTTCGTTTCTCCGGCCTCCCTCCTCGTCCTTCGCTCCCCCGCTCCCCGCCCTCTCTCCCTTTGGCGTTCGGCGCCGCCGTTTCGCCAGAAGGGGGGGGGGAACGGGCGAGAACGGTCCAGCGGTCGGATTGTTCACCGACTCCCATTGAGCATCTGATCAAAAAACCTGCCGCTGGAAAGTTGGGCCATTTTTTGTTATACATGTGTATATATATATATGTATATATATATATGTGTATATATAGAGATTGAGTCAAATTAAAGAAGAGGAAACACATAATAATAAACAAACATCTTCCCGGAAAGCTGGCGAAGTTTCTTCAGCACGTTCGCCCCCCTCTAGCGTGAGCTGGCCCAGATTTCTGAAATCATCATTTTCTTGATCGTATTTTCGGGTGTACGGTGGTGGCACCATTTCTCCAGGGTGTCGCCAATGTTAAGTCGGGCTCGTCCGTCTACAAGAGGAATACTCCCAAATCAGAAAATAGTCAGAGGACGATTTGTTGACTATTTTTTCTGCGTATTTTTTGGCTGCTTTTTATTTTTCGTCCAAACTCCGCCTGTAGGGGGACATGCCCGACCTGACGCCATTGCTGAAACCCTCCAGGTTTCCAGGACATTTTCTCGCCAGCCGGTCGATCCCGCGGCGCCGGCGGGAGCTGCGCCAGGGAAGCTGCTGCCCGGCTGCGCCGTTCTGGCTCCGGCCGCGGCGCGGCTGCCTTTTGCTGCTGGCTCCCAGGGCCTCGACGTTGTGGAGCGTGGCGGCACGGTGCCCAGTCGATGGCCGCGCCAAAAGAGAAAGACGCAGCCCCCCCTCCTCCTCCCCCTCCTTCTCCTCCTCCTCCTCCTCTTTCTCGTCCTCCTCCTCCTCCTCCTCCTCTTTCTCGTCCCCCGTAACCATTTTGGCTCAAGATGCAGGTTTCCCCTGGGAACCAAACGGATACCGCTAGTCCGCGGCTGGCAAGACTTCTTGAAGTCTGGCATCGACTCTGGGCCACCTTTCCAGCGCTCGCGTCGGTGGGTAAACGGAGGCATTTCCCGTTCCTGTCGGCTCGATCGCTTCCAGCTTCGAAGCCATGCCTGGCGCAGCGAGTCCCGAGAAGCTCCGCGTCCACTCGGTGAGCTCCCACAGCTGCAGCGGCCGCTCGACGTCCAGGACACGCTCATCCAAGTCCCACTCACGGGCGCCCGAGCCGCGCCGCAAGGCGCCACAAGCTGATCATGGACGGCTGGTTCGCCCTGGTGCTGCCGCTCCTCCTTCTGGCCACGCTGGTCCTGCTGGCCGTCGGGGAAAGGGCGACAGGAAGCCCTCCAACCTCTCCCCCAGCGAGGCGAGCTGGCGCCAGAGAGCAGCTGATGCGGCCTTTGAGATGCAGAGAGACGGGATCGACCTCGACATGCTGGCTACGTTCCCCTCGCAGGGCGCGGGGGGGGCTGGAGTCGGGGATGCTGCTGATAAGGACGCTGCCGCCAGTGCCAGGGACGGCTCTCGCCAAGCTGCTGGCATCGGCGGTGACCCGTGGAGGACCTACCTGGGCAACGGCGGGACCTCCTTGGGCCCTGCGTCGCCACTGGGACCAAGCCGTGGCCATCCTCCCGCTCATGCTGCTCCTCTTCGTGACCAGCGGCCTGGCGCGACTCCTGGGGCCTCATCTGTGGCGACGTCGTCTGGGGATACTGGCGGTGCCGCGGATGCTGTCCTGCCCATTCCCGCACAGGCCGCCCTTCTCCAGCAAGTGCAGGCGGCCATCACCTCCGCCGTCACGTCAGCGGTCGTCGCCAGCGTCGACGCCACCCTCTCGGCGGGCCTGGCGCAGATCCAAGGGGTCATGGAGTCCCGTGTCGGAGCCGTGGAAGGACGCCTTCGGGGGGTTGAGCAGAAGCAGTTGGACATCGAGAGGCAGCTGCGCGCGGACATCGCACAGTCCCGCGAGCAGATGGGCATCATGGCGCGTGCTGAGCCATGTTCTGCCCCCGCTGGCCCTGACTGGGGCCGCCTCCAGACCTCACGGCGGTGGTCGTGCGTTGCAGGGAGGAGCTCCCCGCTGCGGCCTTCATGCAGGCCATCGACCCCCTCCTCGCGGCGGCTGGCATGGGCCCCGACTCATTCGCGGTCGAGGCGGAGCCCCTCGGCAAGCGCTGCGTCTACCGCTTCAAGGGGCCCCCAGAGCTCGGGGCTAGAAGGGCTGCTAAGGTGCTGGGGTGTATGCGCCTTGGCCGTGGGGAGTGGCGCAAGCCTCGTGCCACGACGCCTGCAGGCCACGAGGTCGACATATTCGTGGCGCCCGACCAGAGCCGCAAACAGGTGTTGCACGAGCTCACGCTCAAGAAGCTCGCCGTCGCGCTGGGGCGCGTCATCGGCGACAGGCGCCGCATCTTCGTGGACAAGCAGAAGTTCCCCCTCTCGCCCCAATGGAAGGCCTTCCTCCGTCTCACCATCGACGGCCCCAACTCCACCCCAGCTGTGTCCTTGTCGCCGTCCGCGCTTTCGGCTATCGGGCTGCGGCGTGAGGACCTCGAAGCGACGGTGGAGGCGGCTCTGGCTCCTGGTGATGATGATTGGTGTCTTTAGCACGTTCGTCAAGCTCTTCGCCGCCCCGCAGAGCAAGGGGCTCACCTTCGCCACTTGGAATGCCAGAGCATTCTGCTATTACAGGGCGAGCGTGGCGGCGCGCAAGAGCGACTATCTTGGGAATGCACTCCGAGCTGGGGCTATCGTTGGTATGCAGGAGGTCCACGGGTCGGCCGTGCGCCTGCGTATGCTGATAGATCGCTTGGGGACGGGCTGCCAGATGTTCTACTCCTTCGGTGACAATGCTGATGAGTCTCTCGGCAGCGTCGCCACCATCTTCCCTTGCAAGGTGCGCGCGGGCATGGGCCTGCGCAAGACGTCCTGCATCAAGGCGCGGGTGATCCGTGTCACGGCCACGATCACGGACGGGCCCCACTCTGGCTACACGCTGAAGCACTGGAACATCCATGACCACGCCCTCTCGCGCGAGCAGGTGCGACGGGTCGCTGGCGCGATCCAGGCCGATCTGCGTGACATGGAGATGAATCCAAGGAGGTGCTGTGTTGTGGTTGTGGGCGACTTCAAGTACGGCGAGAATGCGGAGGTGGAGGGCCCCCTGGTTCCTGGTGGCGGACGCAGGGCTGCCTCCCACCCCCGCGGGCGCGCATGGGCGCATGCGCTGAGTGCTGCGACGGAGATGATACTTCACAAACCGACACACTGGCACCCTGGCAGGCAGATCGCCACCACGATTGACAAGATATGGATTGCTTCCCCACGCTGGTTGCTCACGCAGACTTTTCAACATGGGCAGGTGCATGGAGAACCTCGCGAGATGCACCTCGACGGGCTCTCGGGCCACGCGATGTTCTCTGTGGCATGGGCCTCTCGCCCCCCGAGAAAGAGGCCGACCACGGGCGTCATCAACCCTGTCCCCTCCTTCGTCTCTGAGAATCCGCTGTTTGGCGAGATGATCAGGAAGTGCGAGTGCGAGGTCCCCCATGGATGGTCTCTCTCCTCCTGACCGAGTACACTGCCACGCGAAGATCCTGCGGACTGCAGCGGCCGCCACACGTGATGCCATTCTTCGTGGGGGGCCTGGCTTGCGCTCACCGACGGCGTTGATCTGGAGACAGCTTGGTCGAGCGATATCGAGGCAGGATGTTCGGATGGCTGAGGCCCTACTGCGCCAACATGCATGGACGAGCCAGATGATCGAACTTCGCTACCACCCAGGACTTGGCAGAGCACAAGTGATGCTCCTAGACCCTCAAGGATTTTCCAGACGGTACCGCCTTGCGCAGCACCGCGAACTGCAAGAAATACTCCGCCTGCACCAGCATGACATTGACGGGGAGCGAGTCGAGTCCACCAGAGCAGCCCTGGTAAGGCAGCAAAGGGCCTTGCGACGGCGTGCGGCCCTCTGGGCTCCTACGTCGGCACGTCGCTTCCTCGGGGGCGTCGAGCTGGATGGCGGCGCGGTTGCGAGAACGGAGCAGGATATTCAGAGGGCGCTAGCGAGCTACTGGCGAGGCGTCTTCGGCGACGACGTGGTGAAACGGAAGCAGTCAGCGGAGGGAATGATGCGCAACCTTGCCTCCAACTCTAGCGTCGCCCCCATGTCCCACCAGGGCGGCATCATGGTCCCCCTCCCGCGTGATGCTCCTCGTGCTGTTCAGCGTCGTCGGGAGCTCCAGGATGGTTATCTCCGGCGCTACGGCATCCAAGGTGCTGACTGGGACTCGATCGAGCCCCCCCCTCGGCACGCGCCGTGGCCATGGCGCTCCGCAGGGCCCGCAAGTCAGCACCTGGCCCAGACGGTCTCGGCGCTAAGGCTTGGCTTGCCACGGCGTTGGGGGTCGAGACGCTGGCGGAAGCTATGGCGTGGCAGCTTGAGGGCCTGCCCATGCGCCAGGAGTGGAACTTCTCCATCGCCGTCTTCCCCGCCAAGGGAACGCGTGCTGATGACCTCAAGAAGTCTTCAGGCGCGCTGGTGAGACCCGCCCACTGGCGCTTGAGAACACTTCCAAGAAGGCCGTCATGTGGGCCCTCAATTCATGCATGAAGAAGGTGGCGGAGTGGCACTGCGTGGACACGCAGCGAGGCTTCATTTGCGGGCGCAACTTCTGCGACAACATAGTCGAGCTCGACGCGCACTCCCGCGTGCTCTCCATGGCTGCGGGGCACGGTGACTCCCCCTTCCTCATCTCCTTCGACTGGGGCCAGGCCTTCCCGAGCATCGCGCAGGACTGGCTCTTCGGCGCGCTGCGCGCCATGGCCGCCCCCCGGGGACTCCAGGACGCGCTGGAGGTCAACTGCGACGGGGTCGTCTCCCTCGCGGCTTCGCGCACGAGGGCCGCGCTCTACTCGGTGCGCTCGGGCATCCTCCAGGGCGACCCCGCCAGTGGCGCGCTGTTCGTCCTCGCCGCCCACCCGTTCGGGCAGGACCTGAAGGCCAACCTGGACTCCAAGCGTCGGGGCATCTCGAGGTGGTGCGCCGACGACCTGGGCGCGGCGGTGATGACCCAGCGCGGGCTGCTCACGCTGGCCCGCGTCTTCCGCGGCGCGAAGCCCCTGGCGGGCCTGGTGATCAAGCCTGCGAAGTGCCGCGCCATCCCGCTGGGTGACCCGCAGCGTGCTGGCGCGCAGGAGCGGGCGCGGGACTCCCTGGTGGCCGCGGACAAGGACTGGGAGGCGTTCCCCATCGTGGACCACCCCGAGTACCTGGGCGTGCTGCTGGGACCAGGGGTCACGCAGGAGGCACAATGGCGTGTGCCGATGAAGAAGTACTCCGAGCGCGTCGGGGAGATCTCCAGGGGCCGCTCGGACGTGCATGCGGCCATCCTCCTGTGCAGTGAGCGCTGTGTGCCCGTCCTGTCATGCAAGGCGCAGATGATGGAGGCCCCCGCCTCCCTGAATAAGCTCGAACGAGGGAGGCTGGCGCGCCTGCTGCGCCTGCCAGGCAGCTTCCTGGGCGACGGGGAATGGCATGAGCTCGACACCGTCGGCGGCCCGCAGATCCCCTCCGCCACGACCATGTGCGAGGCAGCCCTCGTGAGGGCGGCGGTGGTCACGCTGGACTCCTGGC
>CAUYUJ010000947.1:466348-558465 GCA_963575745.1 Prorocentrum cordatum
GGACTTCGGTGGTGTGCTCGCGGAGCGCCTGCGGTGGAAAACCGTCTCGCGGGTCTGGCTGGCTTCGTGCTGCGGCGGCGTCGCGGATCCAGCACTCGGCACTCCCAACGGCACGGGCCGCGCCGAAGGCTGCCCCGGCCGCCTCTCCGACCGCCCCTTCTCCCTGAGGAGTGGCTCGCGGACACGTTCAGCACTGCCTCCTTCCTCAACGGCTCCTGCGCAATCGTTTCCGGCATCCTTGCGCAGCTGGTCGCCGACCAGCTAGGGGAGATAGGGCCCTTCCAGGATCGCTCCGAGGAGGAGGAGGAGGAGGGGGAGGGGAGGGAGGAGGACAAGGAGGAGGAGAAGGGGGATGATGAGGAGGACGAGGGATGAAAATGAGGAGCAGGGTGAGCTTGGATGAGGACGTCTGCTCAGTGGCTTCGTGCCTGGGGCCGCCCTTACCTGCTTGCAATTGCTGCCCGCATCGGATCTGATTGCATTCAGTTCCTTTCCGTTCGCCCCCGCAAGCGCTGCACTCTCGCACGCGCTTCTCGGAGTGCTGCAGCTGATGACTTTAGATTTTGTACCTTGAGCCACTATTCCACCACCTCGCCTGCGCGCTGTCACTGATGACGGCTTGCTTCTCTCCTTTCGTCTCCGTTGTTGCGGCGTCACCCATTTTTTCGCTTAGTAGCAGATGACGGTTGACTTCACACCCGAAGTTGCCACCCTCATGCTCTCGCACGCATTGCCCGTGTCAAAGGTGCTGGGGCGCAGCTCCTTTCCGGTACTCCTCACGGATGCCGAGTGCTCGCAAGGTAATTACTCCCCGCTGGTCTCTCGGTGACGCGAAGTAGCGAACCAGCGTGTCGTAGAAACCGCCGGAGCCCGTATCGGTCGTTGCATAGTTGAGTTTGCCGAACGAACCAGTCTTCGACTCACCTGCCAACCATTAGTGCGGTTCACCTGCAATGATTACTCTGGCTTTCTTCATGAGCGTGGGGGGGGGGGTACCCCCCGACGGGGGTCAACCTCGCCTCGTCGTCGCGCCGCGGCAGGGGTCGGAGCGCCTTCGGCGCGCGGTGGCTGCCCGCGACGGGGGTCGGCGTGGGGCCGTCGGCGGGGGTGACGCCCCCCCCGACGCTTATCGAGAAACTCGGGGTAGCCTGGCTGCTGCCGAGCGTGCCGAGGTGCAGGCTCGCATCGGGGCGTCGGCCCCATGGCTGCAACGGACAGCTTCGAGCCGCCTGTGGCGCTTTGGCGCCTGCCATCAGATAGTCGGGTTGACCGAAGAGGGCGTCCAGCTGAAAGAGGGTGGTGCACCAGATCTGGTGCAATAGATTTGTGGGGTTGCAACGCATCTTGGGCGTGCAGCACATTCCGGGGCGCAAAATGTGTTGCTGGATTTTCGCGTGCATTTTTTTCATTTTTTTTTTTTGCAATGCAATGCGACACAATTCTCTGGCGCAACACATTTGCAATACGAGTGCCCCACATCTATTGCACCACCCCCTTTCAGCTGGACCCCCTGCTGGATCATCCAAAGCCAGTCCGTGCCGGCCGCCGCGTGCAGAGCAGTGCTCCTCCGCAGCGCGTCGGCGAGGTGCCGTGCCTCGCCCTCCAGGGGGAGTCTCCGACATCAGTCGCGGCCGTAGGGCTTCTGAGGGTGAGAGCAGGATGAGCATGAGCATGCTGGTGATGGTGGTACGTTCGCGCCCCTCGGGGCCTCCCCCGTCGATGCTGCTTGCTGAGGCAGATCGGCACTGAAGGCGGGGCGACGGCAGGATCTCTGTGTGTTCGGGACGAGCGCTCCGAGGGCGCCCTCTTGCGGCAGAGGCTCCGCATCCCAGTAGTGCAGCTGGCTCTTGCGTCAGTGGATGCCTATCCGAGACCAGTCTTTACAGAGGGGATCTCCGCGACGAGATGAGGAGCATGATGCTGGATGCTTGCCATGCTGAGGGTGGTAGGGATAGGGATGGCCACTGCGATGCTGCTCGTGATGGTGGTGATGGTGGTGACGGTGACGATGATTACTATGATGAAAGACATGATGATGGTGATGATGATGAGGAGGAGGAGGATGATGATAGTGGTGCAGATGATGATTACGATAATTCGATGCTGGTGCTGCTGCTCATGCTGCCAATGATTTTTCATGACAATGGCGACGATGAAGGTGACGATAATGACGCATATGACAATGGCACTTATATGATGACGACGACGATGACGCATGATGATGGTGATGATGATGAGGAGGAGGATGATGATAGTGGTGCAGATGATAATTATCATAATTCGATGCTGGTGCTGCTGCTCATGCTGCCAATGATTTTTCATGACAATGGCGACGATGAAGGTGGCGATAATGACGCATATGACAATGGCACTTATATGATGACGACGACGATGACGATGACGATGCGGATGTTGTTGTTGAGTAAGAAGCGTTTGATTCTGTTCAGGATGGCGTTGTTGACGGTGGTGGCGATGACGATGCTGTTAATGAAGATGACGGTGATGGTGATTATGGTGTTGATGATGGCCGTGATGAGGTTGATGACGACGACGATGAAGATGATGAGGAGGATGATTGTGATAAGGATGATGTTGCTGCGTTGATGATTATGATGGTGCTGATGATGATGAGGATTATGCTGACGGATGATGATGATTCGGACGAGGCGGAGGATGGGGAAGACGGTGGGGAAGACGGAAGGAGGAGGAGGAGGCGGAGGAGGGCCAGTGTAAACCCAAGAATTATCAAAGACATTGTAATCAATCTCTCCATGCTCCCGCTGCATCAACTCCTAAACGGATTCATTTTCACTGAAGGACATGCCCCGTTGAAGGCAAGCGTTTCAAAGTCTAGCATCGTGTCAGGACCTCTTTTCTGGGACGTCAACGCTGCGATTCACTGCTACTATTGCGTCTTGACGATCCCGAGTCGTGCAAGAACGCCTTTTCTGGGACTTCAACACAGCGAATCAACGTGACTGTACCGCCCCGACATTTCGACCTCGTTCCAACACATTATCTCTGGGACGTTCACCATGAGAGTCCTTGAAACTGCTGCAAACTTTTAAGACGAATGTGTGTGGCGCTAAGGCGAGAGCAACATTTTGAAAAGGAACCGCCCTCCATGCGTGAAATTCTTGCAAGCTTTTAGGACGAGTGTGCGCGGTGCTGAGGCTAGAGCCACATTTTGAAATGGAGCCACCCTCCATCCGTGAAGCTATTTCAAACTTTTGAGACGACTGTGCGCGGCGCTAAGGCGAGACGCCAAGTTTGAAAAAGGACCGCACTCTGTTCAGGATCGTAGATTTGCAGGAAGTCTCATGCGGAATTCCCGGCCCGCCCTTTCGACCAGCCTCGGGGGCGACAGGGATGAGTTATTTGTAAGGAAAGGAATGGTGGAGGAGGAGGAGGAGGATCAGGAGGAGGAGTAGGAGGAGTAGGAGGAGGAGGAGGAGGAGGAGGAGGAGGAGGAGGAGGAGGAGGTGGAGGAGGAGGAGGAGGAGGAGGACGAGGAGGAGGAGGAGGAGGAGGAGCAGGAGCAGGAGGAGGAGGAGATGGGGGAGACGAGGAGATGTGGCCGCTTTAACTCAGCTCTAACCTGGTCCCCGGACCTCTCCTGGGGTCCGTGCTGGCCAGTTTTTTCAGCGGCGTCCCGCCGTGACGAGGACAGCTTCCAGGAATGGCCCAAGAACTTCGAGCCTCGACCCCCGACCCTCGATGCCCGATCTTCGGCCCTCCATCCTCGATAGGATGCGGGGCGATGGGGGCGTAGGACGTGGACGCTGCAGCCCGCTCGGTCGCCGATGGCCGCTGATGGCCGCCGAGGGACGCCGAGCTCTGCCGAGCGCCGCCGATGGACGCAGAGGGTTGCCGAGAGGACCGCCGAGGGCCGCCGAGGGCCGCCGAGGGAAGCCTAGAGGGCGCTCGTCTCGAATGCGGCGGCGTCGAATCCCACTCGGTGGCGGGCCCGGGCTGAGCGCCGCGCGCAGGCTGCCATCGCCTTCACGGTCCTGGCGCTGGCTCCCCCCCTGCTTGCCCGGACGTCGGATGCCTGACGACGTTTCGGGCGGGGCAGGAATCGAAGAATCGGGGGTGGACAGACCTCCTACCCTGACACGTCGATTAAGGAACTGGCCGTTTTCGGTTCGCGAGAGGGCGTCGCGGCCGTCACTTTTGCGGGTCCAGCTCCGTCGGTTTCGGTCCCAGGCCGCTGTCACTAAGGGGAGGTCTACTAAAGGGAGGTTTGCCCACCGCCGAAAGAAGAAGCGCCGGCATCTGCATCCACTTCTGGAGCTCCGCGCGGAGTGCTCGGATCGGCGCTGGGCCCCCCCCGGGGCGGCGCCTCCGGCGCCGCCTCTGGCGCGTGCCCCGTGGCAAGGAAGGGGTCTGGCGCAGATTCAAGGCGTCCGAAAGTGCACCTCCTGTGCACTTTGCAGTTCCTCTCGGGAGCCACCCGACGGTGATGGTGATGACGGTAGTGATTCTGATCGTGAGGGTGATGATGAGGATGATGATCATGGGGATTACCGTGGGGACTCATCATGAGGATGAAGCTTTGCTGATGGCGATGACATTCACAGTGATGCCGATTATGTTGCTGATGATGATGATGATGCTGATGCTGGTGATGCTGGTGACGATGATGATGACGATGACAACGACGATGACGATGACGATGACGATGATTATGACGATGACGATGGTTATGATGATGATGTTGATGATGATGATGCTGATGATGATTATGATGATGATGATGTTGCTAATTCTGATGACGACGACGGTGATGCTGCTGCTGCTGCTGCTGATGATGATGATGATGATGATGACGATGGCGATGGCAATGATGACGACGGTGTTCTCGCTTATTTATGGCGATGCTGGTAATGATGATGTAGATGATGGCAATCATGCTGGTGGTGTTGGCGAGTATGGTGATGCTGATAACGACGAGGCTGTGTTGAGGATTATGACGATGATGACGTTAATGATGGTAATGGCGTTGGTTATGATGTTGAGATTGACGACGATGCTGCTGACGAGGCTGGCGGCAGCGAATATCGCGATTATGTTGCTGCTGCTTCTGATGGCGACAACGGTGGTGATAATGGCGGTGATGCGGACGATAACGATGATATTGAGGATTAGGATGGTGGTGATGTCGAAGATCTTGAAATCTGCTGTGATGCCGCTGTAGTTGATGATGGCGATGGTGATGAGAATGATTATGCTGATGCTGCTGATGATGATAATGATGATTATGACGATGTGGACCACGCTATGATTATGGTGCTGATGACGATGATTACGACGACGATGATAATGGTGATAGTGGTACAGCTGCTGTTGCTGACACTGACGATGACGATGACGACGGTGATGATGCTGATGATGCTGATAATGATGATGACAGTGCTGATGACGACGATTCTGATGATGACGACGATGATGAATCTGATGACGATGATGCGGATGGTTTGCGATGATGCTTGTGATGGTGATGGTGATGATGGTATTGATGATGGTGATGATGATGAATATTCTGCTGCAGATGATGATGATGATGATGATGATGATGATGATGATGATGATGATGATGATGATTATGATCATGATGATGGTGATGGTGATGACGCTGATGATAATGATGATGATGATGATGCTGCTGATGATGATGATGATGATGATGATGATGATGGTTGTGATGCTGATGGTGATGACGATGATGGTTATTTTTATCATGCTCATGCGCAGTGCTATGATGATTATGCAATTTGCCGTTAGAAATATGATATGCCGATTACCCATGTCGCTACAGGCTCGGACGTATTTCTCCCAACGCCACACCAAGGCACCAACACCATTCGAAAGACAAATGAAGGCTCTTCCGCGCCCAACCCCAGCCGCATCAGCAGGCGCGCGGTCCAAACCTCCCCCCTACAATTGTACTTCCGCCTGCGGGGATGGGGGCACTGGGGTGGTTCGTTCTTCTACAGGAACATGACATGTGGGAGTCGCAATGTTACTGAGATCACAGGGTGGTCCGGCGGGACAGTTGTCTTAGGGCGGCTTGGCCTTGGCACTGACCTCTGGTCCGTACCATGTTGGCTCGAGCCTACCCCGATTCAGCCTGCCCCTTGCTAGAGTTGGCCACGTTTGGAGCCTGCTTTCGTCAGGTTCAGCTGCGGGGCGTTGGATCCGACCGACGAGGAGCGCTCGGCCATCCACAACATCGACGATTTGTTCGTGTGGCTAGGTCTTACGAGCACGGACGGCCCCGAGAAGGAGTCAGCCGTGCAGCTGCTGGGGATCGAGCCAGGCGACCCCTTGCGCGACCTGGCGAACATCTAGGAGTCCAACTTCAATGCGTCGCTGGACTCGTGGGTAATTAATTTCGACGCCGCCACAACCCACGCGGCTTCTCCTACCAACACAGGCAGGCTTCGCAACGCGTGGCGCATTGCCGCGGTCATGAGCGGCACCCATATCAGCGTCGCCCAGCAACATCAGCTGTTCCAGTAGCAACTCCAGCAGATTCAGGATCCCCGGGGCAACACCGTCAGGCTCGACCTGGTCGTGGACCAGGCGCTCCCCAGGGAGGTAACCTCGCTGAGCGACAAAGAGATCCAGGACTGCTTCGTGGAATGCAAGAGGCGCATGGGGGCCATGCCGACGGAGGAGGAGGAGCCTGACGCAGAACAACTGACAGGTGCGACGCACCTGCTGAGGTCCGGCGCGCCTCCGTGCGTGGACTTCCCGCTCTTCGGGCCGCGCCAGCTGCGGAGCCCCAAAAAGCTCAAGTTCAGCTGCCTCATCTTGAGCGCCGATGGCGTGTTCCAGTCCGTCGAGTTGCTGGGGCCGCCGACGCTCGAGGATTGGGTGGCCGCGTGCCGCCTTCTGGGCGCGGGCCTCCTAATGCTCAAGGCCGTCGCGCCCGCTCGCATCCAGCGGTGCCAGCAGCGCATCTTCGACGGCGCCTCTCGCCTCTCGTCCGCAGTCTGGTCCATCATGTGCCAGGCGGACATGCGGATGCACCGCGGGCACGTGCAGGCCCTTCGGCGCCTCGCGCTCGAGCAGAGTGACGCGGGCCCCGTGGCCGCGGCCAACCGCGGTATCACCGGGGAGCTCATATGTGGGAGCATCTCTGGGCCATGGCGGTGGACCCGTGCGAGTGCTTCTGGCAGTGGCAGCTGGTCGAGCCCGTCATCCTGGTTCGGGTGCTACGGTGCAGGGCGCCGCGCAGGTTGCCCGCGTAGCCGTGGCGCCCATCGCGCAGCCAGGCGGCCGGAGGCCGGCGACCCAGCCGCGGGGGGGGCCCGCCGCCAGCTGGCCAGGGCGCCGGTCGCCGCCCAGAGGGCCCCCGCCAGCGCAACGTTGGTGAGAGCGGCCTTCTCAAGGCGAGCCGGGGCATCAAGTCCTAGTGCCGTTTGTTCCAGACGGGCGTGTGCGCCCATGCGTTGCGCGGCGCGATGGTCTGCGCCAGGGGCAACTCGAGCATGCGCGAGTGCGGGGAGTGCTTCTCGCCAGCTCGCATCGCGTCAGCGTGTAGCCACGACGTCGCCGCGCCTAGAGACTGGCAAAGGCGGCAGGAAGGGCCGCCACCGCAGCGGCAGGGGCGGCGGGCCGCGCCCCTTCTTGAAAGGGGGGGCGGAGCGGCAGCGAGGGCCCCCAGCTCGCAACCGCTCGACCGCCGGTCCGAATGGGGAAGAGAAGCCGCAGCGAGGATCCCCGGATCGTCAGCGGCATCGGCGCCATCGCTGGGGCAGGGCCCCCCGCGGCAGCCGCGGCGAATGCTGCGGGAGCTAGCGCCGCCGCGGCCGAGTTGGGTCCTCGAGAGCAGCGAGTGCGCTCTCCTGCGCCGAAGTTTCCGCGCGCGCAGCAGGGCGTCGGCGGGGTGCGCGTGCAGCTGTCGTTCGCTGGCTCGTGCAGGCATGCCGAGCTCGCCCGGCGCGTCGACGAATTCGGCGGGGTAGCCCGCGTGCCGGGCCGCTCGACCGACTCCGATCTCCGCGACGTCTCCGACCAGAACATCTGCGAGGGCATCGCGCGGGAGCTCGAGGGCGACGTCTACCGGGCGTCGGCGTGGGCACCTCCCCGCGCGACGTTCGTCACAGAGCTCGCCCTCCGGTCCGAGTCGGGCCCGGGGCGGTGCGGGCTCCGGGGCGTCAGCCAGAAGGACAGGAAACGTCTCCGCGAGAATGCGCTGCTGGCTCTCCGTGCGGCGGCAGGTTTGCGCTGCGCCGTGGAGCGCGGTCAGCCGTGCTTCCGCGAGGCGACGGTGCCGCTGGGCGGCGCGCCATCGCCGTCGAGCTGGACGAGCTTTCCGAGGTCCTGTCTTCCCTGGGGGCGGTCTGGAAACGGATCGACCAATGCCGATTTGGGGCGTCTTCGGCGAGGCCGACGCTGTTCGCGTTCTTCGGCGCGGTTGCCGCTGGCAGGCCGACCGAGCGCAACCGCCGGCCCCCTTGCTGCTGGGGCGTGCGCGCTGGCGGGGGGGCGATGGCGTGTCCAACGAGGCTCAGCGCGTGGATTGCACGCGCGGTTGTTGCGTCTGCCCGCGATCGTTGTCGGCGCCGCCCGGCCCTCTCGGTGAGCGGTGGGCCCCATGGCGCGCGTCGGGATGTGGTGCAGCGCTCTCGTGCGGCCGGCCGACGTCGCTGCTTCTGCGGGCCTCGGCGAGGGCCGCGGCGCCCCCCCGTCTGCGACCGCCAGGAGTGCCTACCCGAACGCGTCATCGATCAGAGGGTCCACGAAACTCCGCGGAGCCGATCGTGCTGACCAGAGGATGGTCGGGGAGGACATCCTCCTCGGCGGGCCGCAGCGAGCCGCGGACTCGGTCAGAAAAGTGCCGAGCTTGGGCGCCGTCGGCGCGGAGGTGCGCGAGGCGCTATCCGAGATGTCCGACCGCCATCCCGACATGGCCTCGGCTGCGCGCGAGGCGCTTGGCCAGGGGGGCGCGTCGCAGTGGCCCAGCGACGAGATGGTCGAGTGGGCGCGTCGGCGTCTCGCGCAGGTCGTCAAGGCGGACGACGGCGAGTCAGTGGCTGACGGGCACCTCGCCACCATCGTCCGCCCTGGTCTGCTGGGCGCATGGCGTCGTGCTGCTGGCGATCCTGACGACCGGCCGTCGTGGCGGTGCCGGGAGGGGGCGCCGACGGGCTTCTGGGAGGCCTCGCTGCCTCGCAGCGTGCTCCCGGCGGTCCTCGACGACGCCGAAGACCCGGGGGGCCTCGCCACCGAGGAGGGCTTCGGGAACCCCGCGGACGTCGAGGACGACGACGAGGCAGCCGAGCTGGTCGCTGAGCACGAGAAGAAGGGATGCGTCGTGGGTTTCGCGACCCAGGCTGACGTTTTTTGGGGACCCCCCCGCCCTCGGCCGCGTCGAGGTGATCGAAGAGGAGCGCCTCGCCAAGATCAGGTGGGGGATCGCCTTCAACTGCCGCTGGGGCGGCCTGGCAGCATTTTCGCAGGGATCTGAAAGGGCCATCCTCCCGCGGATCTCCACGGTCGCATTCGACTCGTTCGAGCTGTCCGTGCAGCCGGGGGGGCGAGGGCCTCGATCCTCGTCCTGGACTTCGCGGAGGCCTTTGGCAGACCCTCCTCCTGCCAATCGAGAGGCTTTTCTTCGCCGCCGAACTCCGCGGACGATTGTTCGCCATCCTGCGCGCCGCGCAGGGGTCGCGCGGGGCGCCCCTGCTATGGGCGATGGTTGCGGCTTTGGTTTGCTTCCTCACTCAGGGGGCCTTGGTCCTGGATGTGGCTCTCCTGAGCTGTTGCGTGGACGACCCTATCGTGGCCCTCGCGGGCGCGCCGCGTGAGAGAGCCTGCTGCGTGGCGCTGGTCGTCTACTGCTGGCTGTCTCTCGGCTTCCCCCTGAGCTTCGAAAAGGGGCTGTTTGGGGGCAGCGTCGCGTGGGCCCCGAGCACCTTCCCCCGCCGGTCGGCGCAGGTGGCCGACTCGTGGGGCCCGCGGGCCCGCGTGGAGATCAGGGTAAAAATCAAGAAGGCCATTGCGATGGACGTCCTCGCCGCGTCGGGCGACAGCTTGCAGTCGAACGATAGAATATGCGCGGCCAAGTGCGCCCGCGTCGCCTCCCTGGCGTGCGTTCTGACGCCGTTCCACTGGCACCTCCGGGGCGCGTTATCCAGGGGCGCGCCGCAGCGCGCGACGAGCAGGTCCCCGCCAGGGTGCATGTGGGGAAAGCAGGCCCACCATTGCGTCGAGGTGGTGGCGGCGTCCTCCGAGCCGGGCGCGGCGTCATCGAGCGGGTCTTTGATTCGGACGCTTCCCGCGGCGTCGGCCTCCAGATCGACGCGGGCACCGACGCCGGCCCGTTGGGGCCGGGAGCGATGCTCCTCGTCAGTGGTCGCGTCGACGAGTTCATCGCCGACCCGCTGACGCAGTTAGACGTTGAGAATTTCGGCTTGCCGATTGGCGACGGGGCAGCAGACCTGGGAAGCGCTCGCCGTATTGGTAGCCCCAGTGGGCCAGCCTCAGGTTCAACTTGCGGGTGCTGTCGGACTCGGTCAGCGCCCTCGCGATGCCCATCACGTACTGAAGTGTTGGCGAAGGCGCCAACCTTGCAGCCTGCGAGGTAGCCTTGGACGCGGCCGAGACCGCGCGCGGGCCCGACGTCTGCGAGCGCGCCCTGGCATTGCGAACGCGATCCCCGATGCGTTATCGCGCCTCGCGGAGCCAGGCGCTCAGCAGCGCCTTCCGCGAGCGCCGCGCGGCGCGAGGCGCGCGCGGCTGGCCGCGCGAGACAATGTAGCTTCTTCCGCGCGGCTGGCATCGGGCTGCGAGACTCAGCCAGCCGCGGAGCAGGTGGCGGTGCATGGGCAGGCCGAGCCAGGCTGCGCCGCGCTACTCTCGGCGCCCCCCCGCGCAGGTTTTGAGCCCGCCCGCCGGTTTCGAGCCCCGTCTGACCTTGGGCTGCGGCGCGCCCGTGGAGTCGGAAATAGGAAAATACGTTCCGCGCAGTGGCGCGCGGGGCGGGGGTCCGACCGCGATGACATCGTGCTGATCAGCCTGCGCGCCCGTGCGACGCCGGGCCGCGCCCGCTCTGCCTGGAACAGCTGGCGGGTCCGATCGCGATGACATCATGCATGTCGGCCCGCGCGGTCGCGGCGCGTGAACCAAGCGGGGCGTGTCCCATGCGCGCCCTTTCGCAGCTTTGCCGGAGGTTTGCTGGAGGCCCTCCGGAAAATAGGTCACTTTGCTGCGCGGCGGCCTTATGTCACGGGGGCCGCGCGGGTTACTAAGGCCCGTGGGCCCGATCACAATAAAATCGTGCTTGGCCCACCCTGCGCGGCTCCGTGAACCTAATCACGGCGACATCGTGCTCGTTGGCCCGGGTTTGCACGGGGGTCGAATCCAGGGCTGCATTTCTGTTTCTCCCTCTAGGAATTTCGGTCGCGCTCGGAGGACAGCCCCCTGGCCCGATCGCGATGGCGTCGCGCCAATCGGCCGGGCGGTGCGATTTCTTTCTCAGGGGGGGCAGATCGCGACAACATCTTCTGAATCGGCCCGGGCTCGGGGCAGCGCCCCTCCCGCGTGGATTTTGGCCGCGCTCGCAGGGCAGCTCCCTTGCCCGATCGCGATGGCATCGTGCCGATCGGCCGGGCGGTGAGATTGATTTTCTCCAGGGCTCTGGCCCGATCGCGATGGCGCCGTGCTAATCGGCCGGGCGGTGCGAGGCGCTCTTCTCCGCGTCGCTGCTGCCCGCAGCTGCTCTGGCTCGTGCCGCGCAGGTGCCTCCTCGGGGCCGCGCCGCCTCCCCCCTTCGGACGGCGCGTTCATTGACCCATTGGGCACCGCGGGCCGCCGAGAGGCTTCGAATGCGCATTCGTGCAGCGGCTGCGCGCATCTCGGGCTCGCGCAGGCTTGCAGCCGTGGGCATCAGCCTGTCCCTCGTCATGCCCCTCGCCCGGTTGGGGGGCGATGTCATGCGGCGCTGCGTCGCCGAGGCGCCGCTGAAGTGCCTCGCGGCGGAGTTCAGGGCCAGGGGCGGCGGTTCGGCATCATCGGAAGCCCCGCCACTCGCCGAGCCGTTCTCGGCGGTCGTCGCTGACGGGCGCGCCGTGCAGCACCGCGGCGCGCTCGAGGCCCGCGTCGCAGCGATCGAGGCCAGGGCTGGCGACTGCCGCCAGCAGGAGGCGGAGCTGCTGCGCATCTAGAGCGCGTGCGCTTCGCTCGAAGGCGGCCTGCAGCGGCCCGCCTACGCCCTCGACGAGGCGACGGGCTGTCTCCACCGCAGTGGCGGCAGGGGCAGACTGTCGCTCCTGGGCCATCCAGCGCGGACCCCGCGCGGCTGGGTGCACTGTTGCGTGCGGCGCCTGGCTCGCTCAGTAGGTCGCGTATCTGCGCCCGTTGCCTACTGGCTTTGCGCGAGGGACACGCTCGCGCGAGCGCGGCAGCGGGCTATAGTTGAACCCCAGCTGATGTTCAGATAACGGCGATTAGTCATGCGGCGTTGCTTTTCACGCCGTCCTTTCCGGGGCACCCCCCCTGCCTGGGCCGACCACGATCACATCGTGCTAATCTGCCTGGGACACGTGGCGTGCTCCTGGGGCCCTTGGCGTCCGCCTGGGGCCCCATTCGCCGTTTACCTGCGCATCCCCGCAAAAAAGTCGAAGTATGGCTTGGAGGGAGGGTCGCATCGATCTTCGGTCAACTTGTTGACAGGAGCATGACATGTGGGAGGAACAAGTTTTTTGAGATCGCAGGGTGGCCGGGCGGTGCAATTGTCTTAGGGCGGCTTGGCCTTGGCACTGGCCTCTGGTCCGTGTAATCTTGGCTCAAGCCTATCCCGATTCAGCTTCCCCACCCTCGCCACTTTGCTAAATCGGTGAACGCGTACTCTCGCATGGGGCGTTGCTTGTCACGCCGTCCCCGCAGGGGCCACCCTCCTGCCTAGGCCGACCACGATAACATCGTGTTAATCGGCCTAGGGCGCGTGGCGTGCTCCTGGGGCCACGGCGTCCGCTTAGGGCCCACATTTACATGCGCATCTTCGCAAAACGTCGAAGTATGGCTGGAAGGGGAGGGTCGCATCGATCCTCTGTCAAATTGTCAACTTCGAATTCTATTCAGGAGAGTGGATGGAGCCTGGTACGTCCTCGAAATCTTCATGGTTTGGCGTTTGGTTTGGCGTCGTTTGGCCGCGCGCCCTGTTTGAGACATTCTGAACATTTGCCTGGTTTGGCCCGTGGTTTGGCCTGGTTTGGGCCCGGCTTCGCAACATCTTCACAATTTGCCTGGTTTGGCCTGGTTTGGACCCAGTTTGGCATCAGACGTCCTCCTCAAGTTTTGCCCGGTTTAGCTCTGGATTGGCATGGTTTGGGTCTGGTTTCAGTTGAGACGTCCTCAGCTTGCCTGGTTTTGCTCTGTTTTGTCATGGTTTGGGCCCATTGTCATTTGAGATGCCCTCACACTTTGCATGGACAGGCCCTGGTTTGGCATGTTTCTATTTCTGTTTCGCTCGAGCCGTCTTCGCACTTTGCGGCGGTGGTTCGAGCTGGCATGCCTCACAAGAGGAACGGTGGCAATTGGCCCGTTCCTTGGTTTGGGGGGAAGATTTCAAGAGGCTCGCGAAGCGAAGCATCCGTGAAGGTATGTACGGTTGAGTAACATCCGTTATGGACGCCATGCGGTCTCAACACAGTGGGATGTGTCACGGTGTGCCATCACTTAAATGATAATCCGCAGATGTTGTAGTTGGTGTTTGCATGGTGTCGAGAATACACGGTGTGGTCCACATGTAGCACGACTGCGCTACAACAAGGCGGGCGGCATGGGTGTGAGCACTACACGCCGTGAATCGGCATGGGCGTGCATGGTGGCGCTCGGAGAAACCAATTCCGAGGCTGTAGTATGATGATGCAGATTCTGCTGCTGCTGATGATGATGCTGATGATGATGCTGATGATGATGTTGCTAATGATGAGGAGGATGGTGACAAGCACGGATGCGAGGGAGGAGGAGGTGGAGGATGAATGGGAGGAGGAGGAGGGTAGGACTAGCAGGATGAGCGGGGCGTGGGAAGGAGGAACAGCGACAGCAATGGAGAAAGTAGCGAGGGAGTAGGGGAAAGATGGAGGTTTGATGGTGACACGGAAAACTAAAGGAATGAAGGCATGATGATGAGGGATGGGGGTGGAGGTTGGGGGTTTTGAGGGTGGGGGGAATGGGGAATCGTGGAATGAGTTGAAGAGGGTGATGTATGTAGGTTGGTAGATAAGGGCAGGGGGGAGGGAGAAGAGAGGGATGAGTAGGAGAATAGGGCGGGGGATGGACAGGGCAGTGGGGCGGTGGGGGAGGACAGGCGGGGAGGGAGGGGTGTGGGAGGGGGAGGAGGAGGAGCTCGATGATGATGAGTATGAGGATGTGGATGATGATGATGATGATGATGATGATGATGATGATGATGATGATGATGATGATGATGATGATGAGGACGATGATGATGATGATGATGATGATGATGATGATGATGATCATCATCATGCTGATTATGATGATGATGGTGGTGATTCTTCTGGTGACAACGGTGGTCTGGCGATGATGACGATGGTGGTGAGAATGAGGAGTAGGAAGACGAAGAGGAGGAGGAGTATTTCGGTAAACCCAGGATGCATCAACCATTCTGCAACACACTCTCCCATCCTAAGTCCCCTTCCCGTTCGCCCCGGCAAGCGAGGCGCTTCACTACAAGAAACGCTCCTTGAAGGACAAATGCCCGATGAACCTGCCATTGAGGCGAGCCCCGTTTTGAAAAGGAACTGCGAGAGCCCCATTTTGAATCGATCGCCTATCCATACCTGTAAACAGTGCAAGTTCTTGAGACGAACATGCGGCGCTGAATCGAGAGCTCAACGGCGCTGCGGCAAGAGCGTCATTTGAAAAGATCCCCTCCACCCGTGTAGCTGTCACACAAGCTTTAAGACGAGTGTGCGCGGCGCTAAAGCGAGAGCCCCATTTCGAAACCGATGGGCCCTCCATTCGTTTTGATGTTGCACATCGCAAGCTTCAGGCTCATAGGTGGTGCGGGAGTATGAGGCGAAACGATCGGCCAGGCTTGCCGACACGTCTGGGGGCTACATGAAAAAGGGATGAAGGACGAGGAGGAGGAGGAGGAGGAGGAGAAGGGAAAAGCAGCAGGCGCGACCGCATGAATTCGTAGTGGGCTTGACGACATGAAAAAAAGGCGATTGGAAAAGCATGACGATGACGCCGATGATGATGATGATGATGATGATGATGATGATGATGGTGATGATGATGATGATGATGCTGATGATGATGATGATGATGATAATGATGACGATGATGATGAGAATGATGATGACTGTGATGGTTATCATGATGGTGGGGTTGATGATGAAGATGCTGATGCTGATGATGCTGATGATGATGGTAACTATGCTGATGCTGGTGACGGTGCTGATGTTGATGCAGATGACGATGATGATGATCATGCTGCTGCTGATGATGATGATTACTGTGCTGAGAATCATGAAGGTAATGGGGTTGAAGATGACGATGCTGATGCTGATGATGCTGCTGATGACGTTGATGGTGATTCTGCTGATGCTGGTGATGACTGTGATGATGAGGATTAGGATGAGGAGGATTGTGATGGTGATTGCGAGGGTGATGGTATTGATGATGATGGTGATGATGATGACCCTGCTGATTATCATGATGATGGGGTTGATGCTGATGATGTTGATGTTGATGACGCTGCTGCTGCTGATGATGATGGTGATGATGCTGATGCTGATGCCGAGGACTGTGCTGGTGCTGATGCAGCTGATGACGATGACGATGATGCTGATGATGGTGATGACGATGACGATGATGATGACGATGATGATGATGATGATGGTGATGATGGCAGTGCCGATGTTCTTAATGCTGCAGTTGCGGTTCCAATTGATGTTGCTGTTGCTGTCGATGGAGACCCCCCACATCGTAAGTGAGGTTATTGCTCTCTTTGGGCACCCTGCGCAGTCCTCCTCCTACCACCCCCTCCTCTTCCCAGCCCTGGGCATCAACATCATCATCACCGTCATCATCATAGTCATTGCCGTCATCATCTCCGTCGGCATCATCATCATCGCCGTTACCACCAGACGCAACTACTATCATCATCGTCGTCATCGGCATCAACATCATCACCTTGTTTGTCCGCCTCATCATCATCATCATCATCATCACCATCGTCGTCACCATCGGCACCAGCCACATCATCACCATCAGCATCATCATCATCATCATTATCATCACCATCATCATCATCGTCATCATCATAGTAACCATCATCGTGACTATCAATGACGCGCTTACCTATTCAATCTCTCACACAAGGTCGTCATCGCCAACAACACCAGCCTCATCATGATCACACTCTCCAATATCATCATCGTCATCATCATCATCATCATCATCATCATCATCATCATCATCATCATCTCATCATCATCATCGTCGTCGTCGTCGTCGTCGTTGTCGGCATTATCACCATCACCATTCACATCATCACCATCATCATCATCAGCATCATCATCATCGTCGTCGTCATCATCATCGCTTGCCTGTCTGCCGAGTTTCGTCACTTTTGTGACCACCAGCCGTGAACCTGGAGCAAATCCAGAGCGGGAACCCGGTCTGTGAGTGAGTTGCGCGGAAGTCTCAGGCGGGAGCCCCCCCCCCACCCCTAGTGGGCCCGCAGATCAAGTTAGTAATCTGGGCGGGCCATCGGAACGATTGTAATTGTCGTTGCTTTTGGGCTCCTGAGTCAGGAGTATAAGGAGCAGTGTCAGACGGGAGTCTTATATGTGAGTGAATCGTGAGCCATATGTTTGTAACCTGAGCGGGCCATCTGACAACTTGCAAGTGTCCCCATGTTTGGTCTTGTGAAGCCTAAAGATGTGGGAAAGACCATGCTGGAGCTGGTCTGTGAGCGAATTGCGAGGGAGTCTCAGGCGAGAGCCCTCCTTTCACACGCCATACACTCGCACCTTCTGGGACGTGGTTTTCCACGCACCTACTGGGACTGAGTGAAATGCGAGGAAATCCCAGGTGGGAGCCCCCCCTCATGGGGCCCGCAGATCATGTTAGCAATTCGAGCAGGTCGCTGGCCTACTGTAGCAGGCACAACACTTGAGCGCCCCAAGGGGACAATCGTGAGGATGTCTCGAGCGGCGCCTCGTGTTTGAGTGAATTGCAAGGAAGTCTCAGGCGAGAGCCACCTCCTCATGGGGCTCGCAGATTATGTCAGTAATTCGAGCGGATCACCTGCCTACGGTAGCAGGCGTAGTATTTGAGCACCCCGGGAGGCACATCGTGAGGCTGTCTCGAGCGGGGGCCTCGTCTGTGAGTAGATTGCGAGGAAGTCTCAGGTGGAAGCCCACTTCCTATGGGGCCCTCGGGCGCAACAAACCCTACAGGCAGCACTGCTCCCACAGGCCCCACAGGTTTCAAATGTCCCACACGGCGCATCCAGGTATTCTCGCATCCTTGCATCATCACCACCGCTGGTCGTCGCTGAGGGTGATTCTGATTCTCACTAAGGAGATCATCATGTGGGGCCTTTCCGTCAGAGTAATGTTATTGGTGTCGCTTCTGAATTCTCACTATTGAAGAATAAGTATTATTGATCCCCACTCCAGTGACCATTGTGTTTTTTCAGTTGAAGTGCTTCCCCTGGGACTCGCACCTTGTTTTTCACCACGGCAAGTCACGGGGCTCAAACTGCGTTGTTGGCCCCCGGATTGCAACAACAACGGCTCCCGCTTGAGACTTCCGCACAATTTAGCCAGGACCCCCGCTCCGGCCTGAGACTCCCTCGCGATTTACTTAGGAATCGCGCTTTCGCTTGGGACTCCATCTCAATTTATTCAGGAATCGCTCCCTCGGCGCTCAAGAGTCGCGCTCTCGCTGGAGACACGCTTGCAATTTACTCAGGAATCGCGCTCTTGCGTTGGAATTCCCCGTGATTTACTCAAGCGCCGCGCTCCCGACACTCAGGTGTCCAGGAGTCGCGCTCCCACTTAGGACTCCCTCACAGCTTACTTAGGAATCGGGATCTCGCTGCCCTTCCGTTGCAGCCGTTTGTGGCCCCCTCGCTGCCCTTCGTGGACCCGTTGCAGCCCTTCGTGGCCCCTTCGCTGCCCTTCGTGGCCCCGTTCCAGTTTTTCGTGGCCCCGTCGCAGCCCTTCGTGGCCCCCTCGCTGCCCTTCGTGGCCCCGTCGCAGCCCTTCGTGGCTCCCTTGCTGCCTTTCGTGGCCCCGTCGCAGCCCTTCGTGGCTCCCTCGCTGCCCTTCATGGCCCCGTTGCAGCCCTTCGTGGCCCCCTCGCTGCCCTTCGTGGCCCCGTTGCAGTCCTCCGTGGCCCCCTTGCTGCACGTCGTGGCCCCGTCTCATCACCTCGTGGCCCCCTTGCTGCCCTTCGTGGCCCCGTCGCAGCACTTCGTGGCCCCCTCGCTGCCCGTCGTGGCCTCATATATGTACTCTTCTTGGCCCCCGCTCGTTCGCGCCCGTCGTGGCCCCAAATGCATGCCCTTCGTGGCCCCGCTGTCGCCCTTCGTGGCCCCCTCGCTGCCCTTCGTGGCCTCGTTGCTGCCCTCGGCGGCCCAATATACGCATGGCCTTCGTGGCCCCCGCTCGTTCGCGCCTGTCGTGGCCCCAAATGCATGCCCTTCGTGGCCCCGCTGTCGCCCTTCGTGGCCCCCTCGCTGCCCTTCGTGGCCTCGTTGCTGCCCTCGGCGGCCCAATATACGCATGGCCTTCGTGGCCCCCGCTCGTTCGCGCCTGTCGTGGCCCCAAATGCATGCCCTTCGTGGCCCCGCTGTCGCCCTTTGTGGCCCCCTCGCTGTCCTACGTGGCCCCGTTGCTACCCTCAGTGAACCCGTCGTTGCCCTCTGTGGCCCCGCATTATCTGCCCTTCGTGGCCCCCGCTCGTTCGCGCCCTTCGTGGCCCCATACGCATGCCCTTCGTGACCCCGCTGTCGCCCTTCGTGGCCCCCTTCCTGCCCTTCGTGGCCCCGCTCTCGCTCTCGCTCTCGCTCTCGCTCTCGCTTTCGCTCTTCGTCGTCGTCGTCGTCGTCGTCGTCGTCGTCGTCGTCGTCGTCGAGGTCGGTCCCGTGTCCGTCCCTCTTGGGGTCGGGTTGCCGCCGATCAGCATTGCCGCTGGCCCGGCCTGCAGGGAAGAAAGATATCCCTCCTAAAAGGGGCACGATGGAAGACGAAGAGGTCGGGCATCGATGGTTTGGGAAATACACGTTTAATGACATTCGATCAGATAAGAGCGAATAGTCTTAACATTATTGCTGTTGATGATGTTGATGATGCGGATGACGATGGTAGTGGTGGTGGTGGTGGTGGTGGTGGTGATGATGATGATGATGATGGTGGTGTTTAGGAGGAATTACTGTAGGAGGGGCAAGAGGAGGGGGGAGGGAGGAAAAGTACGACTGGGTGATCATTGTGGGTCGCGGAACATATCAAGCCCCCTGGGGCACAAGCTGTTGCCTCCAGTGGATTACTGTCGGCTCTCCCGCTGTGTTCGCAGCCCTTGCGCCAGTGGCTTCCGCCAGCCTTCAGAGGCCAGCAGCGCCGACGCCGAAGGGAGATCACAGGAAATCCCAGTGGTGGCCTCCTCCCGGTCTTCCTTCTTTCCTCCTCATCTCGGCCTCCCCTCAGGCGGCCGCGGCCGCCCGAGGGGAGGCCGAGATGAGGAGGACAGATCACAGCTTCAGACATCAGCACCATCACCTCGGCCTCCCCTCTCTTCTCCTCGCTCCTCCCTCCTCCCCAGACATCCGCCGATGTGTTGTCTTCAATCTGCGGCCCCAGTGGCCCCGACCCCTTCCCCGGGGGGTGGTTCTTCATCCCGAATCCATTTTTGACGGTGCCCGGGCCCGATACCGGGCCCTGGAAGCCGACGTCGAGGAACCGCGCCTGGGCGGAGCAGATCCTGTCCTCGGCTCTCTGGGGCCTCCCCTCTCCTCCTCGCTCCTCCCCCCTCCTCCTGCCCTCCCCAGGGAGGCGTGCCGCTCCGGCTCGGGGCGCTCCCCGCGCGGCCCGCCGCCGGGAGGCTCGCCGAGGCGGCCCGGCGCAGCGCCCCCCGCGCCATGGGGCCCGGGGGCACCGCGCCGGGCGAGAGCCCTCGAGCTGCCGCCCTCGCGCCGCGGGCGTGCCGCTCCGGGCGGCCGCGGCCGCCGCGGGCGCAGTGCTGGGGGCCAGAGGGGGAGGCTCGGAGGGTTCAGCAGCAAATCATGGGGGCCTGGAGGAGATTCACCTCCTCCTCCTCCTTCTCCTCCTCCCCCTCCTCCTCCTCCTCCTCCTCCCTCCTCCCCCTCCTCCTCCTCTCCTCCTCCTCCTCCTCCTCCTCCTCCTCCTCCTCCTCCTCCTCCTCCTCCTCCTCCTCCTAGTCCTCCTCCTCCTCCTTGTCCTCCTCCTCCTCCTCCTAGTCCTCCTCCTCCTCCTCCTCCTCCTCCTCCCCTCCTCCTCCTCCTCCTCCTCCTCTCCTCCTCCTCCTTCCTCCTCCTCCTCCTCCTCCTCCTCCTCCTCCTCCTCCTCCCTCCTCCTCCTCCTCCTCCTCCTCCTCCTCCTCCTCCTCCTCCTCCTCCCCCTCCTCCTCCTCCTCCTCCTCCTCCTCCTCGAGGCCGGGGGATTGTGGAGCCCCTGTGGGTTTCAAACGACTTTTTACAATCTTTCACGTTGCTCCTCATCATTATCATGATATTTCCTCTCTCGCTTTCTCTGTCTCTCTCTCAATCTCTCCCACTCCCACTCCCATTCCCATTCCCAATACCATTACCATTACCATTACCATTCCCATCCCCATTCCCATTCCCATTCACATTACCATTACCATTACCTCTACCTTTATCTTTACCTTTACCTTTACCACTATCATTACCATTACCATAGCCATTACAATTGCCATTGTCATTGCCATTGCCATTCCCATTGCCATTGCCATTGCCATTACAATTGCCATTGCCATTGCCATTGTATTGCCATTGCCAGTCGCCACCCCGTTACCATTACCGTTACCATTACCATTCCCATTCCCATTACCATTAGACACTACCATTACCATTACCATTACCATTAGCATTACCAACACCATTGCCATTACCATTACCATTACCATTACCATTACCATTACCATTACCATTACCGCTGCCATCACCATTACAATCCCCATTCCCATCACCATTGCCATTACCGTTACCAGTGCCATTACCAGTGCCATTACCATTACCATTGCCATTATCACTACCACTACCACTACCATTTCCATTCCCGTTCCAATTACCACTACGATTTCCATTCCCATTTCCATCCCCATTACCATGGTCATGACCATTACCATTACCATTGCCATGGCCATTGCTATTGCCATTGCCATTGCCGTTGCCATTCCCATTGCCATTGCCATTGCCATTACCATTACCATTACCATTGCCATCGCCGTTGCCATTGCCATTGCCACCCGTTACCATTGCCATAGCCATTACCATTACCGTTACCGTCACCATTACCATTCCCAGTACCATTACCATTACCTCTGTCATTGCCATTACCATTACCATTGCCATTGCCATTGGCCACTCCCATTACCATTACCATTCGCCACTACCATTACCATTACCATTGCAATTGCCGTTGCCATTCGCCACTGCCATTACCATTGCCAGTACCATTACCATTCCGATTCACCTTCCCATTCCCAATACCATTACCATTACCATTACCATTACAATTGCCATTGCCATTACCATTACCATTACCTCTACCTTTACCTGCACCCTTACCCTTACCATTCCCATTTCCGTTACCACTACCACTGCCATTCCCATTCCCGTTCCCATTCACATTCCCATTCACATTCCCATTCCCGTTCCCATTCCCATTCCCATTCACATTACCATTACCATTGCCATTGCCATTGCCATGGCCATTACCATTGCCATTGCCGTTACCATTACCGTTGCCGTTGCCATTGTCATTGCCATTGCCATTGTCAATCGCTACCCCGTTACCACTATCATTACCGTTACCATTGCCAGTACCATTACCATTACCCCTGTCATTACCACTACCATTCGCATTGCAATTGCCATTGCCATTAGCCACTACCATTACCATTGCCAGTACCATTTCCATTGCCATTGCCATTCCCATAGCCATTACCATTATCATTTCCATTACCATTACCATTACCTTTACCCTTACCCTTACCTTTCCCATTTCCGTTACACTACCACTACCATTTCCATTCCCGTTCCCGTTCCCATTCCCATTCCCATTCACATTCCCATTCTTGTTCCCATTCCCACTACCATTGCCATTACCATTACACTTACCATTGCCGTTGCAATTGCCATTATCATTGTCATTGCCATTGCCATTGCTAATCCAATTGTCATTGTCATTACCATTACTGTTGCCATTGTCATTGTCATTGCCATTGCCAATCGCTACCCCGTTACCGTTACCATTACCGTTACCATTACCATTACCAGTACCAATACCATTACCTCTGTCATCACCATTACCATTACCATTACCATTACCATTACCATTACCATTGCCATTGCCATTGCCATTGCCATTCGCCACTACCATTACCATTGCCAATACCATTTCCATTCCCATTCCCATTCCCATTCCCATTACCGCTGCCATTACCATTAGAATGCCCATCCTCATTCCCATTCCCATTCCCAATACCATTACGATTCCCATTCCCATTACCAGTGCCATTACCAGTGCCATTACCATTACCACTACCACTATCATTTCCATTCCCGTTGCCGTTCCCATTCCCACTCCCATTCCCATTACCATTACCATTATCATTACCACTGCCATTGCCATTACCATTACCATTACCATTACCTTTACCTCTACCTTTACCTTTACCCTTACCATTACCATTGCCATGGCCATTACCATTGCCATTGCCATTGCCATTGTTATTGCCATTCCCATTGCCATTGTCATTGCCATTACCATTACCATTACCGTTGCCATTGCCATTGTCATTGCCTCGCTACCCCGTTACCACTATCAGTACCGTAACCATTACCAGTACCATTACCATTTCCACTGTCATTACCATTACCATTACCATTACAATTGCCATTGCCATTGCCATTGCCATTCGAGGATTCCAGTAGGAATCATTCAGTGGAGGGTTTCAGTAGGAATCCACATGTGGAGGATTTCAGTAGGAATCATTCAGTGGAGGGTTTCGATAGGAACCCTTCTGTCGAGGATTTCACTGTGAATCCTTCTTATGGGGGCGTTCAATAGGAATCCTTCTAGGGGGAAGGGCAGATGTGGCCACGTCGCATGGGAGGCAGGAGGAGGAGGAGGAGGAGGACGAGGAGAAGGATGAGGAGGAGGAGGAGGAGGGAGGAGAGGATTTTCATTCCCCCCCCCCCCCCCCCGAAAAAAAAAAAGAGAAAACAAAAAAAAAAAAAAAACGGCGGATCCGCCCAGTTTTTTTTTTGTTTTTTTTTTCCTGGGGGGGGGGGGGGAGGGGGCCAAACAACGAAAATGGTATTGTTCCTTTTGGAGGAGGAGGAGGAGGAGGAGGAGGAGGAGGAGGAGGAGGAGAGAGGAGGCCGCCACAGAGCACGCATATCTCATTGAAATAGACGCGCGAACTCAGTGTGAAAGCCTCGCTTTGGCGCCTTCGACCCCGAGGGGCTCCACAATCCCCCGTTCTCTCCTCCTCCTCCTCCTCCTTGTCCTCCTCCTAGTCCTCCTCCTCCTCCTCCTCCTCCTCCTCCTCCACTCCGGTGCCAGCACCTCGCCGGCGCCCTGTCGGGCTTTCGGGGAGGCCGTCGTCGCCGCCGCCGGAGGTGCGCCCCGGAGTCGTGGTCGGAGCGCGCCCCGGGAGAGGCCCGGGTTGCCAGAGATCCAGCGTATCGAAAAAATCCAGGCGGAGGTTTTTCTAAATTTTCGGCCTCTGGCGGCCCTCGCCGGGCCCTGGGACCGTCAAAACACGACTCAGGATGAAACGCCGGTCCTGGAGAATGGGTGGAGACTTCCGGGGATCCCGTTGTGAACAAATCACGACATCGGACCTCTGGGGAGCAGCGGCATCGGCACTTTGCCCCCTCTTCCCGAGATGGAGTTTTTGTTTCTACTCCGTCCGCGTCGGCGCTGCCAGGTCCATCCTCCTCCTTCCCAGCCTCCCTCCTCATCTTTCTCTGCTCACACTCGCGCTCGCACTCACTCAATCATATACTCAGACTCGCTCGTACTCAGATTTGCTGATGCCCAGATCGACCCGCACTCAGAGTCATTCATACTCTGACTCAGTCACCTCACTTCCTCCCTCAGACTCAGTCATGCTCAGACTGACTCTTACCTTCATGCAGACTCAGTCACATCAGTTCTTGATTCAGACTCGCGCATGCTCATGCTCATTCACGCAGGCAGACTGTGAGGATGTTTCTGGCGAGGCGCTAGTTTCAGCACTCCCAGGGAGATCCACTAGGTGGGGGTATCTCCCTCCTCCGTTCGCGCCCAGATTGTGGGGATGTCTCAGGCGATTCGTTTGTTTGGGTGCCGAACATATTTGCTTTAAGAACAGATTTTGAGGATGTCTCAGGCGAGGCGCTGGCTTCACCACTTCAAGGGGGAGCCGCCATGGGGTATCTCATTCCTCCGTTCGCGCCCAAGCTGTGGGGAGTCAGGCGATTTGTTTGTTTGGATGCCGAACGTCCTTTGCTTTCAGAGCAGATTTTGAGGATGTCTCACGCGGTTTGCCTGTTTATGCCCCCCTGATTTTTTGGGGTCATACAATGCTCACCGCGATGTAGCAGTCCCTTTTGATATAATCCCCATATCCTCAGTGGTGTTCTTGTTTCCCTGTACACCCTCGCAGTCCTCGCACCCGCACCATCCTTTGATCATCATCTCTCACTCTTATCACGACCTTGCATCATCGCCTCTCACGCTCACCACGATCACAATAATAACAATAGTGATAATACTTATCGTCGTCGTCGTCGTCGTCGTCGTCGTCGTCGTGGTCGTCGTCGTCGTCGTCGTCGTCGTCGTCGTCGTCGTCATCATCATCATCATTATCATCATGAGCATCATAATTTGTGCACCCCAAGGATGCAAATCTTGAGGATGTCTCGAACGGGGGCCTTGTATGTGAGTGCGTTGCGAGAAGGTCTCAGGCGGGAGCCCCCTTCCTATGGGATTCGCATTCCATGTTGGTAGTTGAAGCGGGCCATCGGACAAATGTATCAGGCCCAGCACTTGAGCACCCCAAGAGGGAAAATCGTGAGGATGTCGCGAGCGGGGGCCTCGTCTGTGAGTGCATGGCGAGGGAATCTCAGGCGGGCGTGCCTTCCCTCTGGGGCCTGCTTTCCATGTTGGTACTCCAGGCGGGTAATCGGACAACTTTACCAGGCAATGCACTTCAGCGCCCCAAGGGGGCAAGCCGCGTGGATGTCTCGAGCATGGGCCTCGTCTGTGATTGAATTGCGATTCTGGGGCCGGCAGATCATGTTAGCTGTTCGAGCGGGTCATCGGACAATCGATTAGGCAGAGCACTTGGGCATCCCAAGGACGCAGATCGTGAGGATGTCTCAATCGAGGGCCTCGTCTGTGAGTGAATTGTAAGGAAGTCTCAGGCGGGTGCCCCCTCCCTATTGGGCCCGCACTTCATGTGGGTAATCCGGGTGGTCATCGGACAATTTGTAGTTGTCTTCACTTTGGGATCCTCAGGAACGAAGGTTGAGACCAAGGCTCCCAGGCTTCTGCTGAAGTCTCACGCGGGAGCCCCCACCATTTGGGGCCCGCAGATGATGCTAGTAATCCGAGCGGGTTTGGCTTGTTGTGGCCGGCACAGCACTGAGCACCCCAAGGGCGCAAATCGTGAGGATGTCTCGAGCGGGGGCCTCGCGTGTGAGTCCATGGCGCGGATGTTCCAGTTGGGCCCCCCCTACGTGGCCCGCACTTCACTAGCCTATTGTAGCAAGCACATCACTTGTGCTCCCCACGGGGGTCAATCGTGAGGATGTCTCGAGCGGCAACCTCGTCTGTGAGCGAATTGGAGGAAGTCTCCAGCGGGAGCCCATCTCTATGGGGCCCGCACTTTATGTTGGGAATCCGATCGGGTCATCGGGATACAATACCAGGCATAGCACTTGTGCGACCCAAGGGACAAATCGTGAGGATGTCTCGAGCGGGGGCCGTGTCTGTGAGTGAATTGTGGGGCAGTCTCAGGCGGGAGCCCCCGTGTCATTGGCTGACTGTAGCAGTCATGACACTTGAGCACCCAGGGGACAAATTGTGGGGATGTCTCGAGCGAGATTTCCGTCCGTGAGTCCATTGCGAGGAAGTCTCAGGCGGGAGCTTTCTTCCCTTTGGAGCCTTGTGCCCTCTTCCTCCCGGGCTGGTCATTTGCTTTTTGGAGCAGGCGAAGCATTGAGCACCCCAAGGGCGCAAATCGTGAGGATGTCTCGAACGGTGGCCTTGTATGTGAGTGCGTTGCGAGGAAGTCTCAGGCGGGAGCCCCCTTCCTCTGGGATTCGCATTCCATGTTGGTAGTTGAAGCGGGTCATCGGACAAATGTATCAGGCCCAGCACTTGAGCATCCCAAGAGGGAAAATCGCGAGGATGTCGCGAGCGGGGGCCTCGTCTGTGAGTGCATGGCGAGGGAATCTCAGGCGGGCGTGCCTTCCCTCTGGGGCCTGCTTCCCATGTTGGTACTCCAGGCGGGTAATCGGACAACTTTACCAGGCATTGCACTTCAGCACCCCAAGGGGGCAAGCCGTGCGGATGTTTCGAGCATGGGCCTCGTCTGTGATTGAATTGCGATTATGGGGCCGGCAGGTCATGTTAGCTATTCGAGCGGGTCATCGGACAATCGATTAGGCAGAGCACTTGGGCATCCCAAGGACGCAGATCGTGAGGATGTCTCAATCGAGGGCCTCGTCTGTGAGTGAATTGCAAGGAAGTCTCAGGCGGGTGCCCCCTCCCTATTGGGCCCGCACTTCATGTGGGTAATCCGGGTGGGTCATCGGACAATTTGTAGTTGTCTTCACTTTGGGATCCTCAGGAACGAAGGTTGATACCAAGGCTCCCAGGCTCCTGCTGAAGTCTCACGCGGGAGCCCCCACCATATGGGGCCCGCAGATGATGCTAGTAATCCGAGCGGGTTTGGCTTATTGTGGCCGGCAAAGCACTGAGCACCCCAAAGGCGCAAATCGTGAGGATGTCTCGAGCGGGGGCCTCGCGTGTGAGTCCATGGCGCGGATGTTCCAGTTGGGCCCCCCTACGTGGCCCGCACTTCACTAGCCTACTGTAGCAAGCACATCACTTGTGCACCCCAACGGCGCCAATCGTGAGGATGTCTCGAGCGGCAACCTCGTCTGTGAGCGAATTGGAGGAAGTCTCCAGCGGGAGTCCTTCTCTATGGGGCCCGGTTGGGAATCCGATCGGGTCATCGGGATACAATACCAGACATAGCACTTGTGCGACCCAAGGGACAAATCGTGAGGATGTTTCGAGCGGGGGCCGTGTCTGTGAGTGAATTGCGGGGCAGTCTCAGGCGGGAGCCCCCGTGTCATTGGGTGATTGTAGCAGTCATGACACTTGAGCACCCGGGGGACAAATTGTGAGGATGTCTCGAGCGAGATTTCCGTCTGTGAGTCAATTGCGAGGAAGTCTCAGGCGGGAGCTTTCTTCCCTTTGGAACCTTCTACCCTCTTCCTCCTGGGCTGGTCATTTGCTTTTTGGAGCAGGCGAAGCATTGAGCACCCCAAGGATGCAAATCTTGAGGATGTCTCGAACGGTGGCCTTGTATGTGAGTGCGTTGCGAGAAGGTCTCAGGCGGGAGCCCCCTTCCTAGGGGATTCGCATTCCATGTTGGTAGTTGAAGCGGGCCATCGGACAAATGTATCAGGCCCAGCACTTGAGCACCCCGAGGGGGAAAATCGCGAGGATGTCGCGAGCGGGGGCCTTGTCTGTGAGTGCATGGCGGGGGAATCTCAGGCGGGCGTGCCTTCCCTCTGGGGCCTGCTTCCCATGTTGGTACTCCAGGCGGGTAACCGGACAACTTTACCAGGCATTGCACTTCAGCACCCCAAGGGGGCAAGCCGTGCGGATGTTTCGAGCATGGGCCTCGTCTGTGATTGAATTGCGATTATGGGGCCGGCAGGTCATGTTAGCTATTCGAGCGGGTCATCGGACAATCGATTAGGCAGAGCACTTGGGCATCCCAAGGACGCAGATCGTGAGGATGTCTCAATCGAGGGCCTCGTCTGTGAGTGAATTGCAAGGAAGTCTCAGGCGGGTGCCCCCTCCCTATTGGGCCCGCACTTCATGTGGGTAATCCGGGTGGATCAAACTTGTAATTGTCGCTCCTCAGGAATGGAGGTTGATACTAAGGCTCCCAGGCTCCTGCTGAAGTCTCACGCGGGAGCCCGGCCCGCAGATAATGCTAGTAATCCGAGCGGGTTATTGGCCGAGTGTAGCAGGCAAAGCACTGAGCACCCCAAGGGCGTAAATCGTGAGGATGTCTCGAGCGGGGGCCTCGTGTGTGAGTCAATGGCGCGGATGTTTCAGTTGGGCCCCCCCCTGCCTATGTGGCTCGCACTTCATGTTGGTAATCTGAGCGGGTCATTAGCCTATTGTAGCAAGCACATCACTTGTGCACCCCAAGGCGGCAAATCATGAGGATGTCTCGAGTGGCAACCTCGCCTGTGAGCGAATAAGCGGGAGCCCCCTCTCTATGGGGCCCGCACTTCATGTTGGGAATCCGAGCGGGTCATCGGGATACAATGCCAGGCATAGCACTTGTGCACCCCAAGGGAGAACTTGTGAGGATGTCTCGAGCGGGGGCCGCGTCTGTGAGTGAATTGCGGGGCAGTCTCAGGCGGGAGCCTCCTTCCTAAGGGGCCCCCAGATCATGTTAGTAATCTGGGCGTGTCATTGGCTGACTGTAGCAGTTATAACACTTGAGCACCCCGGGGGACAAATCGTGAGGATGTCTCGAGCGAGAGCTCAGTTGGTGAGTCAATTGCGAGGAAGTCGCAGGCGGCAGCCCTCCTCCCTTCGGTTTCACTAAATCATGTTAATAATCCGGGCTGGTCATTTGCTTTTTGGCGCAGGCGTAGCATTGAGCACCCCAAGGGCGCAAATTGTCAGGATGTCTCGGGCAGGGGCCTCGCCTGTGAGTGCAGTGCGAGGAAGTCCAGGCGGGAGCCCCCTTCCTAAGGGGCCCCCAGATCATGTTAGTAATCTGGGCGTGTCATTGGCTTGTTGTGGCAGGCGTATCACTTGAGCACCCCAAAGGGGGCAAATCGTGACGATGTCTTGAGCGGGAGTCTCGCTAGTGAGTGGATTGCGAGGAAGTCTCAAGCGGGAGCCCCCTCCGTCTGGGGCCAGCAGATCATGTTAGTAAGTCGGGCGGGCCACTGGCTCAGTGTACAGGCTGATCACTTGTGCAATCCAAGGGCGCCAGTCGTGACGAGGTGTCGATCGGGGGCCACGTCTGCGAGTGCATAGCGAGGAACTCTCGATCGGGAGCCCCTTTCCTTATGGGGCCTGCAGGTCCAACGATTTCCACCTGTCGCACAGTTCCCACGGGCCCCGCAGGTCCTCAAAGGTCCGGCACTGCGCATCCTGGTGTCCTCGCATCTTGGCAGCACAACCATCGTTAGTCATCAATGAGTGTGAGTCTGATTCGCAGTAAGGGGAATTCTCATGTGGGGCCCTTTCGTCGAAGTAAGTTTTTGTGGTTCAGTTTTCACCGCGATGTAGCAGGCGTGGCATTTGGGTACTCCAAGGCTCAGCCGCCAAGGGTGGGGACACTCCAGGATTGCGCTCACCAGTGGTCACCGTGATATAGCAGGCGTTGCATTTTGGCACCCCCGAGCCGCCATGGGTGGGGACACTCCAGGATTCTCCACAGATAGGGGGGGTGTCTCAGGCGGTTTGCCTGTTTCTGCCCCCTCTAGGCTTTTCTTTGGATTTGTGTGCTCCTCATTCACTCGCTCACTCACTCACCTCCTTCTCCTTTTTCCCACTCGGACGCACTCGTTCGCACCCGGACTTACTTATCAGCACCTCCTCATTCAGACGCACTCATAACATTCAGACTCTCCCATACTCAGAGTCGATCATGTTCAGACTCACGCATACTTGTTCGCCCATGCTCAAACTCAGACCCACTCGGAGACTACCTCGCACCTAGGCTCACTCATACTCAGACTGGTATTCATCACGTTCAAACTCAGACTCACCCACTCTCCGATTCACTCACACTCAGACCCAGTAGCACTCAGACCCACTCGCATTTAGACTCACTCATGCTCAGACCCACTCGTTCTCACACTGACTATATTCACGCTCAGGCTCGATCGTGCCCGGATCCTATACACTCCGACTCGCTCACGCTCAGATCACCCACGCTCATATTCACTCGCTCCAAGGCCCCACACACATGGTTACCATTATATATATATATATATGTATATATACAAGACTGCAGTGGCACTTCGCGCCATGCACCTTGGTCCTTGAAGTTTGGTATGCAGGCGGACTAGCGGGAAGATCAAGCCGACAATTTAGCGATACCTCCTTTTCTGGCATCGCCGCTGTAATAATCATGTTATTCGTTATCTTTCCTCCGTGCTTCTTATTCCTAATTTTCGCCATGCCCTGCGCACTCCCCCCATCCTCCTCAGCTCTTTTTGCGGAGGCTCCTCCTTGGAGAGCCTCTGGCTGGGGGCCTCATGGGCGTGTTCTGGAGGCTTTCTTAAGGCCTTCTGAAGGCCTCCTGGGCGTGTTCTAGGGGTTTCTGGGGGTTTGTCGGGCCACCCTGCCTCCAACTGCGGTCTCCCTGAACGACCGGGTCACGATTTGGAATGCTTCGGAAGGTGTCTTAGGGCCATCTTGGGCCGCCATTGGGCTCCCTGAGGGCCATCTTGGACCCCTGTTGTGCCGTTTTGGGGCTCTCTTGGACTGCCTGGAAGCCCTTTCGGATGGTTGTGGGGCGATTTTGGAGCCTCCCGGGGGGCTTCGGACGCCCAGAAGACCGCCGTCTTGGAGCGTCGGGAAGCCGAAAAGAGGAGAACCCCAAAATAAGCCATAAACCGACAAAATCAAGGATTTTCGCCTCTTGGGGCCTTCTTGGGAGTACTCTTGGAGGCCTCTTGGGACGTTTCGGGACGATCTTTGGGGGTATGACGGCTTCTTGGGGGTCGTCGTCGATCGTATTGGGGCTCTCTGGGGTCGTTTCGGGAGCGCGCCACGTCCTGCGAGGCCCTGGGGGCCGCTTCGAGGCCAGTCCGCAGGGTCCCAGATCCCGGGAGTCCGTTTTTTTTTTTTTTTTTGGGGGGGGGGGTGATGGGTTTCCCCCCGCCCGGGCTTGTAAAAATATAGAAAGAGGAATATATATATATGTATAATATATATATATATATATATATATATAATATATATATATATATATATATATATATTTGAGTACATATATATATATATATATATATATAGCCAGCGTGGCACTTGGGCACCCCAAGTGCATGCACGCGCCACAAATAGCACGCCAGAGAGCGGGCGCAGCAACGCCATGCGCGCTTGCCTGAGTTGCCGCTGGGAGAAGGGCAAGAGAACCCCCCCTCGTTCTTTCACTTGCGTTTCCCTCGTCCCCCCTGAAAGATGGCCAGAGGGATAGCAGGACGTCGCTGAAGTCGTCGTTGTCGTCGTCGTCGTCGTCGTCGTCGTCGTCGTCGTCGTCGTCGTCGTCGTCATTGCCGCGCCTGTCGCTACGTGGATTCGCTCTCACACCCAGACACTCATGGACTTAGCTCCTCAGCGAAATTTGACAGGAGTATGGGATGCACATATGGTGATCTCCGCGTCGAGTCATTTGGATATCCCAAGGAGGTGGCCACCAGCGCCGGGCAGAGCTCAACCTCCCTGGCGTCGTCAGCCAGCACCGAGAGGCTGGTCTGCTCGGACGCCTCGGAGGCGAACGGGCAGTCTGGGGAGTTCGCCACGGTTCCGTGCGTCAAGAACACGTTCTTGGAGCTCGTCTCAAGGGAGACCGCGCCGAGCGAGGCGTACCGATCCCAGAGCTGCCCCGCCATATTCTGTAGGGGCACAGCTCAGGACTGGGGAGCAGGAGGAGGAGGAGGACGAGGAGGAGGAAGAGGAGGAGGAGGAGGAGGAGGAGGAGGATGAAGAGGAGGAGGAGGAGGAGGAGGAGGAGGAGGAGGAGGAGGAGGAGAGGAGGAGAGGGAGGGAGGAGGAGGAGGAGGGAGGAGGAGGGAGGGAGGGGGAGGAGGAGGAGGAGGAGGAGGATGAGGAGGAGGAGGAGAGGAGGAGGAGGAGGAGGAGGAGGAGGAGGAGGAGGAGGAGGAGGAGAGGACCAGAGTAAAGCCAGGATGCGTCAACGATGTGGCAATATTTACGAGCAACCTCCCGTCCCAAGTCCCCTCGCGAGTCCCCGCGAGCATTCCTGCACATTGCGAGAGGTGCCCCGTGCCCCCTTGACAGGCAAGCGCTCCATGGGATTGGCATTCGGTCGAGACCCCCCATTTTGAACAGTATCGTTTTTCATTTTCCCAGCTTGAAAGTCATATGAACCCGTCGCGACCCCAATTTTGGGAAAGCCGGTTGCTAGGCGCATCGCTTGGCATTGCTTGGCATGGGCTGTCATTATTTGGTCGCAACGTTTGGCAGTGCTTGGCATGGGTTGGCATCGCTTGGCATTGCATGGCATTGCTTGGCATTGCATGGGTTGGCATTGCTTAGTATTGCTTGGCATCGCTTGGCATTGCTTAGCATGGGTTGGCATTGCTTGGCATTGCTTGGCATCGCTTGGCGTTGCTTGGCACGGGTTGACATTGCTCGGCATTGTTTGGCATTGCCGAGGAATCTGGGGAACCCGAGGAACCCAGGGAACTCGAGGAACCTTAAGAAACCAGGGAACCCGAGGAACCCAGGAAACCCGAGGAACCTGGGGAACCCAGGGAACCCGAGGAACCCGGGGAACCTGAGGAACCCGAGGAACCACGGGAATCCGAGGAACCTGGGGAACCCAAGGAACCCGAGGAAGCTGGGGAACCCGAGGAGCCCAGGGAACCAGAGGAACCCGAGGAACCTGGGGATCCCGAGGATCCCAGGGAATTTCCAGGGAACGGTCATAGCAGGTTCCCGAGGCACTAACAGTTAACCAAGTAAGAACCCCCCTTTCGGCAAGCCGAATCGGGAAAGGATCGTCAGGGGCAGAACGTTCCGGGAAGTGTCCATCTCGATTTGAGTTTTTGAAGTCCTCCGTCTTCGTACTGTTCCACAACTAGAGTCTTCTGGCCACGGCGTCCGAGGATGTGTCGAGCGAGATCCCTGCTCTGAGCATGAGGCGTCCTTCACACCCGCGTGCCGGAGGAGGAGGAGGAGGAGGAGGAGGAGGAGGAGGAGGAGGGGGAGGAGGAGGGGGAGGAGGAGGAGGGGGAGGAGGAGGAGGAGGAGGAGGAGGAGGAGGAGGGGGAGCGAGGGAGGGGGGAGGGGACCACTGCATAGCTTTGACCTCCTGGCCGTCGGGCGCGAAGAGGTCGCGGGCGAGGGCCCCATTTCTGAGAAGGCCGCTGGGAACTTTGCACCGGGCGAAGAGAACTATGCACATGCAGGAGGGAAAAAAACACAGATACAATTCATCGTCGACTCCCCAGAAAATATAGGAAGATATGGGAAGTGGGGGGGAAGACAGGAACCCAGAAAATATGGGAAAATATGGGGAAGCTTCTTGTGTGTATTTATTTGTGTGTCCCAGGGCCCCTTCATTCTTCGCTGCTTGGCGATCTTTTCGACAGCTTGGCGTGCGCGGTTCACAGCAAAATCATCCTTTTCCTCATCCTTGACCCAGGATCGGTGCATATGCCTTCCTGGCCAAGGTAGGGGGCGTGTGCACCGATCCTGGGCTCAGGATGGGCCTGGCCAGAATCGGTGTAGGTGGCATAGTTCTTTTTCCTCGATTGTGGAGCATATGTGCGCGGTGCTGGGGCGGCGGCCACATTTTGAATACCCTTCGCCCTGCATCCGTGTAAGCATGGGATTTGTAAAAGCGAATGCGCGCGGTGCGAAGTTAGGGGAACAAGAAGTGTCATAAACATAAACACTCGGAGGTCCGCGCGGATTTCTCGGATCGGCGCTGGACCCCCCTCCCTGGCGCGGAGCGCGCCAGGGGCGGCGCCGGAGGCGCCGCCGGGGGGCCCCAGCGCCGATCCGAGAAATCCGCGCGGCCCTCCGAGTTTTCATGTTTATGTCACTTTTTGTTCCCCTATACGATTAGCCCTGCATCCGTGCAAGCATGGGATTTGTAGAAGCGAATGCTCGCGGTGCGAAGTCGATGATTACATTCTGAAGGCCACCAGCCCTTTCTGAGCGTAGCGATCCAGTTTTTTAGGTCAATGAGCGCAGCGCTAAGGCGAGAACCACACGTCGAAAACGAATCGTCCTCCGTCCATGCACCTGTCGGGAGCCCATAGGACGAATGCGTGCGGCGGGGAGTGCTGAGTCCATAGCCACGTTTTGAACATCACTTGCCCTTGTCCGTGCACGTGATGGATTTTTAAGCTTCAGGCTCATGAGCCGTGTGGCAGTTTCAGGCGAAACGCCCGGCTCGCCCTACAAACGCGTATGGGATGCCTTACTTATAAGGAAGGGAGACGTGGAGGAGGAGGAGGAGGAATACCAGGGAGGAGGAGCAGGAGGAGAAGGAGGTCCAGTGTAAACCCAGACCGCATCAACTATGTTGCAAGACACTCAATCCAAGTTCCATCTTCACAGTTTCTTAAACTAGTTCATTGCTTGGGAGTGCGTCATTCCAAGACAGCCGTCTGATAATCCTCCATCGTGCCAAACTTGAATCCTAGCTCGTGCCTGAACACCATGCCTGGGACTTCAACACCTCAACACCGCGAATCAATCTGAGTGTTGTGCCCTGATAGTCCTAAATCGTGCCAGGACACCATTCCTGGGCGCCCAAGAGGGCCCCAAGAGGGCCCAAGAGGGCCCCAATAGGACCCCCAAGATGGCCCTTCGGCTCTATTCTCGTAACACCAGGGCTCCTCAGCGCGCGGGGACGTCAACAACTCCCCAGAGCGAGCGGTGACGTAAATAGCTCTGAGCACCAAGGCTCCCACGAGCCCATAGTGGCGTGACAAGCTCTTCACACCAAGGCTCCCAAGAGCGAGCGGTGCAGTAAAAAGGTCTGAACACCACGGCTCCCAAGAGCCCTTATTGACGTGACGAGCGCTTAATACTAAGGCTCTCAAGAGCGAGCGGTGATGTTACAAGCTCTGAACACCAAGGCTTCCAATCTCCCATACTGCCGTGGCAAGCTCTTAACACCAAGGCTCCCAAGAGCGAGGGGTAACGTCAAAAACCCTTAGCACCAAGGCTCCCAATAGAGAGCGGTGATGCAAACAACTCTTGACACCAAGGCTCCCAAGAGCGAACGATGCCACGAGCCATCTCGGGCAAGTTTCTGATACGCTCTTTCTGTTACCGTGTCGGCCCAGGTGACGGAAAGAGCGAGGTACGATTGATGACGTTCTTGTGCGGGGGCGAAGAGGGAGTGGTTCCAGGGGAGGGGCGAGGCGCGCAAGGACGGGCTGTAGTGTCCGCTCGGGGGCCGCTTCCTACGCATTACTTCGAGTGAAGCGGCCCCTGGGCGTCTCCTATGGCCCGTTTCCTGGTATTTATGTGAACGAAGCGGCTCAAGGGCCCCAAGACGTTCTTGAGAGGGCCCCAACACGGCCTAAAGACGGCCCCAAGAGAGCCTCAAGCCGGCTCCAGAGGCCCTCCAGAGGGCCCCCGAGAGAGCTTCAGGAGGCCAACAACAAGGGTTTTTTCGTCGGTTTTTGGAGGTGTTTCGGGCCTTTTCGGGCCAAGCAGGGCCCAAGACTGCCCAAGAGGCCCTAAAGATCGTCCCAGGACGGCTCCAGAGACCCCCCAAAGGGGCCGAACATGGTCCAAGAGGGCTTCCAGACGGCCGCAGAGGGCTCCACAAAGGCCCAAGAGGGCCCCAAGACCACCCCAAGAGAGCCCCAAGAGGCTCCCAAGAGGCTCCCAAGAGACTCCCAAGGGGGCCCGAAGAGGCGGTGTGGGGTCTGGGCTGCTTGGGTGTGGGGACTGGGCAGGCTCCAAGGCGGCCAAAGATCCCTAAAATAATGGCTCTCGAGAAGGCCCCCGAGAGGGCCTCAGGAGGGCAAACACATTTTCTTATTAGAAAGAAGGTTTTGGGGTTTCTCGCTTCGTCGGGCCCAGTAGGGCCTCAGACGGCCCAAGAGTTCCCAAAGATCGTCCCCAGCCGAAAACGGTCCATCAGGGTCCCCCAGAGGGCCCCACAGCGGTCCCAAGAGGACCCCAGATGGCCCAAGAGGGCCCGAACAGGCGGTGTGGGGAGTGGGCTGCTTGGGTGTGGGACTGGGCTGACCCCAAGACGGTGCAAGAGTCCCAAAACGGTCAAAAAGGGCCGCCAAAAGACTCCCAAGAAGGCCAAGAGACGCCAAGTAACACCATGGCTCCCCACAGCGAGCGGTGACGTAACAAGCTCTGAACACCAAGGCTCCCAAGAGCGACCGGTGACGTAAACAACTCTCAACACCAAGGCTCCCAAGAGCGGGCGGCAACGTAAAAGTCTCTGAACACCAGGGCTCCCAACAGAGAGCGGTAGCGCAACACACACTTAACGCCAAGGCTCCCCAGAGCGAAGGGTGCCACGAGCCTTCTCGGGCAAGGTCCTGCAGCACTCTTTTCATTCCCGTGCCGGCCCAGGTGACGGAAAGAGCGAGGTACGAGTGATGTACGTTTTTTGGTGGGGCGAAGCCCTCTAGGGAGGGGCTCCAGGGAAGGGGCGAGGCGCGCCAACCCGGGCTCTAGTGGCCTTTTGAGGTCCCCGAGGCGCCCAAGACTGCCCAAGAAGCGCCCAAGCGGTCCACGAGGCCCCCAGGACACCGTAAGATGGCTCCAAGACGGTCCAAGAGGGCCCCAAGAGGCCCCCAAGAAGACCCCATAGAGGCTTAAATCGTCAAACTCCTATAGGAAAACCTACATCTTTAGCATATCAGCATTTTCGGCTTTCACAGGGTTCAAGACAGCCCAAGAGGTCCCCCAAATCGCACCTGGACGGCCCAAGAGGGGGGCCCAGGAGCGCCCAAAGACGGGCCAAGACGGGCCCAAGACGGCCCAAGAGGGGCCCAAGATGGCCCCAGGACGGCCCAAGAGAGCCCCAAGAGCGCCCCCAGAGGCTCCCAAGAGGGCCCCGGGAAGCCCCCGACGCCCCCAGACGGCCCAAAGGGCCCAAGACGGTCCAAAAGGGCCCCAATACGACCCAAAAGGGCCCCAGAAGGGCTCCAAAAAGACTTCCAAGAAGGCCCAGAGACGCCAAATAAACGAGCGATTTGAAACGCAAAAAGCTCTTCACACCAAGGCTCCCAACATTGAACGGTGACGTGACAAACTCGTGACACCAAGGCTCCCAAGAGACACCGGTGACGTAAACAACTCTGAACACCAAGGCTCCCAAGAGCGGGCGGCAACGTAAAAGTCTCTGAACACCAATGCTCGCAAGAGAGAGCGGTGACGTAACAAGCTCTTACCACCAAGGCTCCCGAGAGCGAAGGGTGCCGTGAGCCATATCGGGCACGTTCCTGGTCCGCTCTTTCCGTTCCCGTGCCGGCCCAGGTCGAATGGCCTTCGGCGCATCCCGCCACCGTGCTCGTGTTGTGAGTCTGAGGCCTCTTGGATGTTCGCTGGGATCTCGTCGAGGCCTCTCGGGGGCCTCCTGGAGCTGTTTTGTAAACTTTTTGGGTCTCTTGGGGGCCTTGGGGCCTCGTGGGGGCCTCTTGGGGCATCTTCGGGGTCTCTTTGGGCCTCTTGGGGCCTGTTGGGCGCTTCTTGTGGCGGAAGGCTTGAATTTTCGGTGTGTGTTCCACCGCTCAGGCCACTCTTGGGGCTGTCTTAGGGCCCTCTTGGACCGTCTTGGGCGTCTCTTGGGTCGTCTTGGGTCCCTCTCGGGAACTTCTGGGACCGTCTTTGAATGGTCTTGGGGGCCTCTTGGGACTTCTTCGAGCGTCGGGAGCTCGAAACGTGGAGAACCCAAACAGCTTGACAAACCACGGGAAAATCAGTAATTTTGGCCTCTCGGGGCCCTCTTGGGAAGGCTCTTGAAATCTTCATGGGGCGTCTCGAAGGTCGTCCGGGATTGCGTTTCCCACAATGAAAAATTATGGGAAACGCAATTCCGGCTCATTGAGTACGTTTTTTGAAGGAAACTTGCGTTTCCCATAATTCCGAATTATGGGGAACGCAATCCCGGACGGCTGCCCCAAGGACACATTCCACGGGAAACGCGATTTTCCCGTAATTCGACTTTCGAAGTATGGGAAACGCAATCTCCTTTGAAAAACCGCACTCCATGAGCCAGAATTGCGTTTCCCATAATTCCGAATGATGGGAGGCGCAATTCTGGCCTATCGAGTGCGGTTTTTCCAGGGAGATTGCGTTTCGCATAATTCGAATTCCGAATTTCGGGAAACGCAGTTTCCCAGAATTCGAATTCCGAAGTATGGGAAACGCAATTTCCTTTGAAAGACCGCACTCGATGGGCCAGAATTGCGTTGCCCATAATTCCGAATTATGGGAAACGCACTTCTGGCCCATGAAGTGCGTTTTTTCGGGAAACGCGGTTTCTCCGAATTCGAATTCCGAAATATGGGAAACGCAACTTCCGTTGAAAATCCGCACTCGACGGGCCAGAATTGCGTTCCCATAATTCTGGCCCGTCGAGTCTGGCCCATTCGAATTATGGGAAAATTCAAGTCTGGCCCACCGAGTGCGGTTTTTCAAGGGAAGTTGCGTTTCCCATAATTCGAATTCCGAATTTCGTGGAAGAATTGCGTTCCCCATAATTCCAAATTGTGGGAAACGCAATTCTGGCCCATTGAGTGCGGTTTTCTAAGGAAATTGCGTTTCCCATAATTCGAGTTCAGAATTCCGGGAGACGCGGTTTCCCAGAATTCGGATTCCGAATTATGGGAAACGCGATTTCCGTGGAAAAACCTTATTCAATGGGTCAGAATTGTGCTTCGCGTAATTCGGAAGTATGGGAAACGCAATTCTGGCCCATTGAGTGTGGTTTTTCCAGGGAAATTGCGGTTTTCCATAATTCGCATTCTGAATGTTGGGAAACGCGGTTTCCCAGAATTCGGATGTCGAATTATGGGAAACGCAATTTCCCCGGAAAAGCAGCATTCAATGGGCCAGAATTGCGTTTCCCATAATTCGGAATTATGGGAAGCGCAATTCTGGTCCATTGACTGCGGTTTTTCCACGGGTTCCCATAATTTGCATTCTGAATTTTGGGAAGCGCGGTCTCCCAGAATTCGAATTCCGACTTATGGGAAACGCGATTTTCTTTGGAAAACCGCATTCGATGGGATAGAATTGTGCTTCGCATAATCCGGAAGTATGGGAAACGCAATTTTGGCCCAGTGAGCGCGGTTTTTCAAGGGAAACTGCGTTTCCCATACTTCGAATTCTGAATTTCGGGAAACGCGGTTTCCCAGAATTCGAATTCAGAATTATGGGAAACGCGAAGCTGGCCTATTGAGTGCGGCTTTTCCGGGGAAATTGCGTTTCCTATAAGTCGAATTTTGAATTTCGGGAAGCGCGGTTTCCCAGGATTCGAATTCCGAATTATGGGAAACGCAATTTCTTTGGAAAAACCGCATTCGATGGGTTAGAATTGTGCTTCGCATAATTCGGAAGTGTGGGAGGGAAGCGCAATTCTGGCCCATCGAGTTCGGTTTTTCCAGGGAAATTGCGGTTTCCCACAATTCGCATTCTGAATGTTGGGAAACGCAGTTTCCCGGAATTCGAATTCTGGGAAACCGCGTTTCCCGAAATTCGGATTTCGAATTATGGGAAACGCAATTTCCCCAGAAAAACCATTTTCAATGGGCCAGAATTGTGTTTCCCATAATTCGGCTGGGAGTCCGCGTTTCCCGGAATTCGAATTATGGGAAACGCAATTTCCCGGGAAAAACCGCACTCAATAGACCAGAATTGCGTGTCCCATAATTCCGAATGTTGGGAAACGCAATTCTGGCCCATCGAGTGCGATTTTTCAAGGGAACTTGCGTTTCCCATAATTCGGAATTCGAGTTCTGGGAAACTGCGTTCGTTGCCCAGAATTCGGAATTCGAATTATGGGACACGCAATGCCCTTTTCAAAAAACCGCATTCAATGGGCCAGAATTGCGTTTCCCACAATTTGGACTTATGGGAAACGCAATCCTGGCCCATAGAGTGCGTTTTTTCAAGGGAAATGGTGTTTCCCATATTTCGGAATTTCGAATTCTGGGACACGCGTTTGCCGCACAATGTGTCCTTGGGGCAATCGTCCGGGTTTGCGTTTCCCATAATTCGCCCTTTTCCACTTGTTGAATTATGGGAAACGCAAGCCCGGACGGCAGCCGCTTCGCGGGGTCTTGGGGCCATCTTGGGTGTTTTGGACCGGTCGTGGTCGTGCGGCGATTCGGGGCACCCTTGGACCGTCTGGGCGGCCTCTTGGACCCCTCTTGATCCGTCTTCGGGCCTTCACGGCTTCGAAAGAAGTCGTGCGCTGAACACTCGAGTGAGCCGAGAGGGCACGCCGGGAGCCCAAGGAGACTTGAGAGCCGGGGTCCAGGCCCCGTGAAGAATCTTCAGGAGTGAAGACTGGGGCTCCAGGGGATTGAGCAAGTTCCTGAGGCCACTCCAACTCGTGCCTCAAGGGCACGGTGTCGGATACATGTGCGTGTTCATATACATATATATACACATACTACTTGTATTCGATGTTCAACTATCCATGTATAGGTGCATATCGGTACACCTATATGTGCTGTAGGGTTCCACATGCACATTCTGTATACATATATATAAATACATATATATATATGCAGTTCCATCAATATACAGAGAAAAGAAAGCAGGGGGATTCTGATTCTGATGATGATGCTGATGCTGCCGCTGCTGATGCTGATGCTGCTGCTGATGATGATGCTGATGAGGAAGATGATGCTGATGCTGCTCATGATGCTGCAGCTAATGATGATGGTGGTGATGATGCTGTTGGTAACGATAATGCTGCTGATGATGATGAGGAGTAAGATGCTGCTGCTCATGATGATGATGATGCGGCTGCTGCTTCTGCTGATGATGATGATGATGATGATGATCATGCTGATGATGATGATGATGATGATGATGATGATGATGATGATGATGATGATGATCATGCTGCTGATGCTGATGATGATGATGATGATGATGATGATGTTGATGATGATGATGGTACTGCTGATGCTGATGCTGATGCTGATGCTGATGCTGATGCTGCTGCTGATGATGCTGCTGATGATGCTGCTGATGATGATGACGCTGATGATGATGGGACTGGTGGTTATCCAGCAGCCTGCGCCAAGGCTTGCCACCGTGCCAGCGCAGCACTCTGTGTGAGAACGCTCGAAGCACCGCCCAGAAGGCCGTAACATGTGACACCGCTCGTCTGCATCCCTCCAGAGGCTCGCATGAGACGACCTGGGCTGGCTTGGACTCCTGTGGGGCCGCCTTGAGGCCGTCTGGGGATCCTCCTGGGCCGTCTTGGGGCCCTCTTGGGCCATCTTGGGGCCTTCTTGGGTGGTCTTGGGTCCTTCTCTGCTGGGCCGTATGAGAGCCTCTGGGGGTTGTCATGGGAGCCGGCATCCAAGATGCGCCCCAAGAGGGCCTCTAGACGCAAAAAGTTGGCCAGTTCCCTTCGTAAAACGTCTATTTTTCACAAATTCGCCTTTTGGGCTTTCCGACGCCGCCTCCTCCTCCTCCTCCCCCTCCTCCTCCTCCTCCTCCTCCTCCTCCTCCTCCTCTGCCTTGGGACTCGGTTGGGCTGTCTTCGGGCTCTTTCGGGCAGTCTTGGAGCCTCCTTGGGGGCGGTCCCAGGCCGTCGGGGGGCCCTCGCTGGACCCGGACGGGGCTCGCCTCGGCCCTCCTTTGGCTCCTCCGAGGTCCTCGCGAAGCCACCTCGAGCCGGGAGGCGTGGGCGACCCAGCATCATCAAACACCCGAGGATCTCCATCGACTTTTGATGGACTTCGGCTTACACGGAGAGCTTCTCGGCTTTCCCTTTGGTATATGGGAGGCCTCTTGCTGTCTGGCGCCTCTTGAGGTACTGCTGGGTCGTCTCGGTGGCTTTGGTGGTCTCCCTGGGCGGTCTTGGAAGCCCAGGGGACTTCGGAAGGCGGCGGGCATTCTGAAACCTCGAACGCGTGGGTGGGTGGGTGGGTGGGGGGGGGGCACGCGGCAGTGTGTGGTGAGAGAAGAGGAGGGTGACCCGTAGTAGATCTACAGAAGCCTTATCAGACAGCACTTCGCATTCTACCATGATGAGGCGAAGCATGATGAAGATGCCGATGATGATGCTGATGGTGATGATGATGGTGATGATGATGAGGATTCTGCTCTTGATGATGAGGAGGACGAGGAGGATGATGCTTCTCCTGCTGCAGCTTCTGCTGCTGCTGATGATGATGTTTATGTCGTTGTCTATGACGGTGATACAGATGACCACGATGATGTAATCATGAAGATAGTGAGGCTGCTGCTGATGACGATTGTTTAGATTCTGTTGACGATGCGAATGATGATGACGATGATGCTGATGATGCTGATTATGCTGATGCTGGTGATGATGCTGCTGATGATGATGATGATGCTGATGATGGTGATGATTCTGCTGCTGCTCCTACTACTCCTGCTGCTGCTGATGAGGTTGTCTGGTTGGCTGTGACGGTGATGACGATGAACGTCGTGATGTTAGAATGAAGGTGGTGAGACTGCTGCTGCTGCCGACTACGATTATGAGGATGATGCTGTTGATGCTGATGCTGATGCTGATGATGATGCTGATGCTGATGACAAGGATGATGATGATGCTGATGATGATGCTGATGCTGATGATGATGATATTTATGATGATGCTGATGCTGATGCTGATGCTGATGCTGATGCTGATGATGATGCTTATGATGATGATGATGCTGATGATGATTAGGATACTGATGATAATACTGATGCTGATGCGGATGCTCATGCTTATGCTGATGATGCTGATGATGCTGCTGCTGGTGGTGATGATGATGATGATGATCGTGATGATGATGCTGATGCTGATGCTGATGTTGATGAGGATGAGGTTGAGGATGAGGATGAGGATGATGATGCTGCTGCCGATGATGATGATAATGATGTTGATGTTGGTGGTGGTGGTGATGATGATGCTGATGATGCTGCTGATGATGATGGTGATGGTGATGGTGATGGTGATGGTGATGATGATGATGATGATGGTGATGATGATGATGATGCTGATGCTGCTGCTGATGATGATGATGATGATGATGATGATGATGATGATGATGATGATGATGATGATGATGAAAGGGGAGGATTTGAAGGTGGCGCGCTCTGCAGGAGCGGCGGGATGGGCGGCCAGCAGTCCCCGCTGCTGCCAGAGTCGCAGGCGACCCAGCAGCACAGGCGGCGGCAGGCCGCCCGCTGGCCTACCCTGCCCTGCCGTCGGAGCACGAAGCGCGCACATGCAGGCCGACGGCCTCCCTCCCTGCTCTCCCCAACCATCCCGAGGTGTTGGGCCCTCGTTTTGAATCTGCAGCACCCCGCGCCTCATCCGCATCTCCCGCTGCCCCTTCCCTCGTGCCTCTGCCCTCCGCATGCCCATCTCGGCACACCCATCACACGCCTCGCGGCACCACAGGGAGCTCACCCGAAGCCCTCGGTGCGGGACCGACGGCATAGCATCACCCAGCCAATCTCGGCACACCCCTCACGCGTCTCGCGGCCCCACAGGGAGCTCCTCCGAAGCCCTCGGTGTGGGACCGACGGCATAGCATCACCCAGCCAATCTCGGCACACTTCTCACACGTGTCGTGGCCCCATAGGGAAATCTCCACCGAAGGCCTCAGTGTATGGGACCGGCCGCCTAGTGCCCCCCGGCAAGCACACTCCTCACACGCTTCGTGGCCTTCTGGGGAGCTCTGCCAAAAACCTCAGTGGGACCAGCCGCATAGCGTTCCACAGCATGTTTCGGCACACCCCTCAAACTCCTCGTGGCCCCATGGGGAGCTCCACCCACGGGTCTCAGTGGGACCGACGGCGCAGCGCCCTCCAGTCGGCTTACCCCTCGCACGTTTCGGGGCCCCACCAGAGGCCTTTGGTGGGACCGACCGTACGGCTCCCCCCCGCCCATGTCGGCGAACCCGCACACCTTCTGTGGCACCATGAGGAGCTCCACCGAATGCTTCAGTGGGCCCAATTGTATAGCGTTGCCCACACACGTTTCGTGGCCCCACGGGGAGCTCTATCCCTCACGAGGATCGGGGACCTTCACCTATTGTCCCAGTGAGGGCAACGGAATGGTTGTAGGGACTCATGAGGATGGGCCCAGGGCAGGGAGGGTTATCTCGGATTCACTCTGGTCCTCCTCCTCTTCCTCCTCCTCCTCCTGGATTCCTCCTCTGAGAGGCTAGGCCTCCTTCTTCTTCTTCTTCTTATTTTGTCTTATCTTCCTCCTTCTCCTCCTCCCCCTTCTCCTCCTCCTCCTCCTTTTCCTCCTCCTCCTCCTCCTCCCCCTCCTCCTCATCGTCCTCCTACCTCTTCTTCCCTGCCCCCTTCCCCGCGTTCTCCCACGCTTTCCAGCCCAGGCCTTGCGTCTTCTTCCACGCGCAGCGCTGCGCGAACGACCTGGCCTGCTCTTTCTGCCACCTGTGCGACGCGGGGGAGATCAGGGGCAACGATAGGGGGGGATGGGCATAGGGGGGTATGCATCGACCCCAATCGCCCATTGTTCGCCGATAGGGGCCCGATAGCCCCAGCCTGCCCAGGAAGGCTCGGATTCATTATCGGAGGCCTATCGCCGATCCATCGGCGATGTATCGCCGATTCCAGTTCAATTCATCCCCTCCTATGCCAGTCCCCCCCTATCGTTGCCCCGCAGGAGAAGGACAGACGAAAACGAGAGAGGCCCGGCGAGACCCAGAGGCAGACCAAGGTGATCCATCCCTTATCCTCCTCGCAGTTTTCCTTTTCGGTCTCCACCCTAGCCTCGTCGTCGTCGTCGTCGTCGTCGTCGTTGTCGTTTTTCGTCGTCGTCGTCGTCCCCTTCCTCCTCCTCCTCCTCCTCCTCCTCATGCTCCTCCTCCATCCGTCTTCCTCATGAAGAACTCCTCCCCGTCGCACTCCGAGACCGGTCGATGGGGCGGGCCGGGCGTGTCGCTCGAGACTCCTTCACCATCTGTCGGCCACGCGCAGAGGGGGGTAGGGGGAGGGGGAAGGCTTCTTAGAAGCACCCCTGCTTCTTAGAAGGCGCGGTCCTTATGTGTAGATGTAAGGCCGCCGCCTTCTAAGAAACAGCCTCCTTTTAAGAAGCCTTCCCCCCTCCCCCTGCCCCCTCCTGCGCGCCGCCAAATCTGTGATCCCGAGGCTCGCAAGCTGCAGCAGTTCCACGGGCGGAGGGCGGGTCGTCTTCAGAAGGTGGCAGTCGCTGCAGCGCCGCGCGCACGCGTCTGAAGAGGCTGTAGGAGCTCCACGGGCGGAGGCTTCGGGTGGTCGTCACCACGTGGCTCTCGCCGTAGCGCCGAGCAGGTCTGTGCTGAAGATCGCAGGACTTCTACGGGTGCAGGGCGGGCCGTTTTCAAACCGCTGCTCTTGCCGTAGCGCGGCGCACATCCGTCTCTCAAGAGCTTGCAAGAGCTTCACGGATGGAGGGCGGTGCCTGTTCAGAGTTTGGTTCTCGTCTTAGCGCCGCGCACATTCGGTGTAACAGTTCACAGCAGTTTCAAGGACTCGTATGGTTGATGCCACAGAAACGGTGTTTTGGCATGATTTCGGAATGCCAGGGCGCAGCTGTCACGTTGGTTCGCGGAGTTGAAGTCTCAGGAAGGGTGCTCTGGCGCGAGTCAGGATCATCAAGACCCAACGGTAACGGTGGTTCATGCGCTTGAGGTTTGCTCTGACACGTTTGGAGATTTAGCAGATGGGTTTCCCAATTCGGCATTTCCCGCAGTGAAAACAGTTCCTCCGGGTTGTGATGAGGGAATCTGGTCGTTGATGAGTCTGGGGCTTACTCTGGTCCTCCTTGTCCTCCTCCTCTATCCTTTCCTTTCCCCCGCTCTTCTGCCTCCTCCTCCTCGCCCTCTCTTCCCCCCCTCCTCTTTCCTCTCCCCTCCTTTGCTTTTGCCTCATCATGGTCTTACTCCTTCTCCTCCTCCTCCTCCTCCTCCTCCTCCTCCCAGTCGAGAAGGCGGGCTGGGCGTTTCGTTCCACATTTCCTCACCGTTGACAACCCTGAAGCCTAAGATGTGCAACCAATTCACAGATGGAGGGCGGATGGCTTTCAAAATGTGGTCTTTGCTTTACTGCTGCAAGAGCTTCGCGGATGGAGGGCGGGTCGTTTTCAAAGTGTAGCTGTCGCCTTAGCGCGACGCACCTTCGTCTTAACAGTTTGAACGAATTTCACGGATGGGGGGCGGGCCGTTTTCAAACCGCTGCTCTTGCCGTAGCGCGGCGCACATCCGTCTCTCAAGAGCTTGCAAGAGCTTCACGGATGGAGGGCGGTGCCTGTTCAGAGTTTGGTTCTCGTCTTAGCGCCGCGCACATTCGGTGTAACAGTTCACAGCAGTTTCAAGGACTCGTATGGTTGATGCCACAGAAACGGTGTTTTGGCATGATTTCGGAATGCCAGGGCGCAGCTGTCACGTTGGTTCGCGGAGTTGAAGTCTCAGGAAGGGTGCTCTGGCGCGAGTCAGGATCATCAAGACCCAACGGTAACGGTGGTTCATGCGCTTGAGGTTTGCTCTGACACGTTTGGAGATTTAGCAGATGGTTGTTTCCCAATTCGGCATTTCCCGCAGTGAAAACAGTTCCTCCGGGTTGTGATGAGGGAATCTGGTCGTTGATGAGTCTGGGGCTTACTCTGGTCCTCCTTGTCCTCCTCCTCTATCCTTTCCTTTCCCCCGCTCTTCTGCCTCCTCCTCCTCGCCCTCTCTTCCCCCCCTCCTCTTTCCTCTCCCCTCCTTTGCTTTTGCCTCATCATGGTCTTACTCCTTCTCCTCCTCCTCCTCCTCCCAGTCGAGAAGGCGGGCTGGGCGTTTCGTTCCACATTTCCTCACCGCTGACAATCCTGAAGCCTAAGATGTGCAACCAATTCACAGATGGAGGGCGGATGGCTTTCAAAATGTGGTCTTTGCTTTACTGCTGCAAGAGCTTCGCGGATGGAGGGCGGGTCGTTTTCAAAGTGTAGCTGTCGCCTTAGCGCGACGCACCTTCGTCTTAACAGTTTGAACGAATTTCACGGATGGGGGGCGGGCCGTTTTCAAACCGCTGCTCTTGCCGTAGCGCGGCGCACATCCGTCTCTCAAGAGCTTGCAAGAGCTTCGCGGATGGAGGGCGGTGCCTGTTCAGAGTTTGGTTCTCGTCTTAGCGCCGCGCACATTCGGTGTAACAGTTCACAGCAGTTTCAAGGACTCGTATGGTTGATGCCACAGAAACGGTGTTTTGGCATGATTTCGGATGCCAGGGCGCAGCTGTCACGTTGGTTCGCGGAGTTGAAGTCTCAGGAAGGGTGCTCTGGCGCGAGTCAGGATCATCAAGACCCAACGGTAACGGTGGTTCATGCGCTTGAGGTTTGCTCTGACACGTTTGGAGATTTAGCAGATGGTGGTTTCCCAATTCGGCATTTCCCGCAGTGAAAACAGTTCCTCCGGGTTGTGATGAGGGAATCTGGTCGTTGATGAGTCTGGGGCTTACTCTGGTCCTCCTTGTCCTCCTCCTCTATCCTTTCCTTTCCCCCGCTCTTCTGCCTCCTCCTCCTCGCCCTCTCTTCCCCCCCTCCTCTTTCCTCTCCCCTCCTTTGCTTTTGCCTCATCATGGTCTTACTCCTTCTCCTCCTCCTCCTCCTCCTCCTCCCAGTCGAGAAGGCGGGCTGGGCGTTTCGTTCCACATTTCCTCACCGTTGACAATCCTGAAGCCTAAGATGTGCAACCAATTCACAGATGGAGGGCGGATGGCTTTCAAAATGTGGTCTTTGCTTTACTGCTGCAAGAGCTTCGCGGATGGAGGGCGGGTCGTTTTCAAAGTGTAGCTGTCGCCTTAGCGCGACGCACCTTCGTCTTAACAGTTTGAACGAATTTCACGGATGGGGGGCGGGCCGTTTTCAAACCGCTGCTCTTGCCGTAGCGCGGCGCACATCCGTCTCTCAAGAGCTTGCAAGAGCTTCACGGATGGAGGGCGGTGCCTGTTCAGAGTTTGGTTCTCGTCTTAGCGCCGCGCACATTCGGTGTAACAGTTCACAGCAGTTTCAAGGACTCGTATGGTTGATGCCACAGAAACGGTGTTTTGGCATGATTTCGGAATGCCAGGGCGCAGCTGTCACGTTGGTTCGCGGAGTTGAAGTCTCAGGAAGGGTGCTCTGGCGCGAGTCAGGATCATCAAGACCCAACGGTAACGGTGGTTCATGCGCTTGAGGTTTGCTCTGACACGTTTGGAGATTTAGCAGATGGTTGTTTCCCAATTCGGCATTTCCCGCAGTGAAAACAGTTCCTCCGGGTTGTGATGAGGGAATCTGGTCGTTGATGAGTCTGGGGCTTACTCTGGTCCTCCTTGTCCTCCTCCTCTATCCTTTCCTTTCCCCCGCTCTTCTGCCTCCTCCTCCTCGCCCTCTCTTCCCCCCCTCCTCTTTCCTCTCCCCTCCTTTGCTTTTGCCTCATCATGGTCTTACTCCTTCTCCTCCTCCTCCTCCTCCTCCTCCTCCCAGTCGAGAAGGCGGGCTGGGCGTTTCGTTCCACATTTCCTCACCGTTGACAATCCTGAAGCCTAAGATGTGCAACCAATTCACAGATGGAGGGCGGATGGCTTTCAAAATGTGGTCTTTGCTTTACTGCTGCAAGAGCTTCGCGGATGGAGGGCGGGTCGTTTTCAAAGTGTAGCTGTCGCCTTAGCGCGACGCACCTTCGTCTTAACAGTTTGAACGAATTTCACGGATGGGGGGCGGGCCGTTTTCAAACCGCTGCTCTTGCCGTAGCGCGGCGCACATCCGTCTCTCAAGAGCTTGCAAGAGCTTCACGGATGGAGGGCGGTGCCTGTTCAGAGTTTGGTTCTCGTCTTAGCGCCGCGCACATTCGGTGTAACAGTTCACAGCAGTTTCAAGGACTCGTATGGTTGATGCCACAGAAACGGTGTTTTGGCATGATTTCGGAATGCCAGGGCGCAGCTGTCACGTTGGTTCGCGGAGTTGAAGTCTCAGGAAGGGTGCTCTGGCGCGAGTCAGGATCATCAAGACCCAACGGTAACGGTGGTTCATGCGCTTGAGGTTTGCTCTGACACGTTTGGAGATTTAGCAGATGGTTGTTTCCCAATTCGGCATTTCCCGCAGTGAAAACAGTTCCTCCGGGTTGTGATGAGGGAATCTGGTCGTTGATGAGTCTGGGGCTTACTCTGGTCCTCCTTGTCCTCCTCCTCTATCCTTTCCTTTCCCCCGCTCTTCTGCCTCCTCCTCCTCGCCCTCTCTTCCCCCCCTCCTCTTTCCTCTCCCCTCCTTTGCTTTTGCCTCATCATGGTCTTACTCCTTCTCCTCCTCCTCCTCCTCCTCCTCCTCCTCCTCCTCCTCCCAGTCGAGAAGGCGGGCTGGGCGTTTCGTTCCACATTTCCTCACCGTTGACAATCCTGAAGCCTAAGATGTGCAACCAATTCACAGATGGAGGGCGGATGGCTTTCAAAATGTGGTCTTTGCTTTACTGCTGCAAGAGCTTCGCGGATGGAGGGCGGGTCGTTTTCAAAGTGTAGCTGTCGCCTTAGCGCGACGCACCTTCGTCTTAACAGTTTGAACGAATTTCACGGATGGGGGGCGGTCCGTTTTCAAGATGTGGCTCTCGCCGTAACGCGGCGTACATGCGTTTCAACCTATTGCAAGAGCTTCGCTGATGGAGGGCTGTCCCTTTTTCAAAATGTGGCTCTCGCATCAGCGCTGCGCACATTCGTCTGACGAGTTGGCAGCAGTTTCAATAATCCTCACGGTTATCATCCCAGAAATGGTGCTTTGGCACGATGTCGGAATATCAGGGCGCAGTTGCCACTTTGGGTCGCGGAGTTGAAGTCCCAGCAATTGTGTTTTGGCACGAATCAGGATCGTCAAGACGCAACCGTAGCGGTTATTCGCGGCGTTGAAGTCCCAGGAATGGGGTTCTGGCGTAGCTTTGGATTTTTAAATGGTTGTCTTCCAACGGGGCACTTTACCCAGTGAAAATCAGTCCTCGTAGGGGCCTATGAAGAGGGAACTTCGGTTGATGGGCCTTCTGTTTACACTGGTCCTCCTCCTCCTCCTGCCTAGCCATTTTGGCTCAAGCACGCAGTGGCTGCTCAGCGTTAGGCGCGCCCCCCCTCTGCGCCGAGACCAAATCAGACCACCCTCTGCCCTCTACTGTACCCCTTCCCTTGCATACATTACTACTCAATTGGTGGTGTCTTCGGGAAACATTGTTCGAGAATTGAAGCTATCATCGGGACCGGCTGGAGCCAGTTCTTGAAGAGGGTCAAGCTCTACTGGCGCGTGGAGGGTGGTTCACAGTTTTGACTTTAGGTATGTGCGAGAGTTTCATCTTGTGTGTCTGTGTGATGGTGGCTCTTGTTGCTGTGGTTGGATCGCCATTTCCTGCTGCTACGTTGCGCGGTAAGTGCCACTGAACCTGATCTGATCCTCTTTCTGGGTGATTTCTGCTTGATGTCTTGTGCGATGAGAACTTTCTGCTGGAATCCCTGGTCTATTCCAGACAGAGATCGTGAGCTTGAGCTCGGATGCGAGTTTGTGGCATTCACATAGTGGTTGGTATTCAGAGGCGTGCTGTACATGCGCCGTATTCTTGATAAGGCCTTCCCACTTTCGAAGCCGTGTGCTTTGGCTTTCGCACCAAAGGATCGTTGACAAACTTCTCGTACGGTGTGTGTGTGTGTGCGTGTTTTCTAAATGAACGATAAGACGGTGCGTGGCAGGGACCTGGTAAGGATGTGGAATGCTCCGATAGATATCAGAGGGAGGTTTGCGGCTATTCTTGTAAACTCGAACAATGCTGATATGGCGTGTGTTGCTTTGTACTATCCGCCCCGTAGCGAAGACCCAACGGTCCAGATGAGACTGACGTCCTCGGTGGCCAACTTTAATGACTTTGTGCAGATTTTTTTCGCTGATCTATCTGGAAGAGCTGTTCCCATGTCCGCGGTGGCTCTGAGCGATGGTGTTGGTTTGACAAAGGACCCCATGGGGATTCCACAGTGGAACCAAGTGCTGTGGGTGAATACGGTCGATCTTTGAAAAATACAACGGGTGCGTTGATGCGTGAATGGACGGAGACACATGACATGACCTTTGCCAACCCATGCTTCAGATCTGGTCCTAGTTACCTCGGTGCGGTACCTGGTGGATCACGCTCCGGCGTTTCAAGCAAGAAAGGAAGGGCAGGTGCATCACGCGTCGTGTATCGATCGCGCGCTGGTCCCTGCGGAATGCCTTCGTAAGCTTGAACTTCTCATCCAACCGATGCGAGCGGCCAAGATGTTGCAAATTATTCCTGGCGGTCGGCCTCGTGAGCATATCCTTTTTTTGTGTGTGTTCAGATCAATGTCCGCCAGAGTTCCTGTGCCCCCCCTGGCAGACGGTGGGGTTCTGCGAGGTTCGGACATGCCCTGCGCAGTGAGCGTCGCATTGAATATTTCAGAGCTAGATTTGAAGAAGAGGTGGCCGAGGCATTACGTAGACATAATCTGGGATCGATTGAAGCATTTGTCTAGGAACTTCGTCTCGTGGCCACGTGGACAGAGGTCGTTCAGCCAGTCCGAGAGGTTGGATTCGAACACTTCCAAGCGACACTACGTGTTCTGACTGCTGAATATACGAACTCGTTCCAGAAAAGGGCCGGGGCCCTTCGCCAGCGTGAATGGCCTTGGGAGACGCGCTGGTGCCCTTGAGACTGTAGTGGGGCTTGCTCGTACTGCGCGTATGTACAGAGGAACGAGGCGGAGGAGGAGGAGGTTATGCGAAAGGCAGGGCGCTCGACTTGCGGAGGAGCGGCATTGATCGCAGTCCAATGGCCTTTCTTCGGAGGTGTAGAGAATCTGTCGTCGCATGGCGGGTCCCTGGGTGGGGAAGAGGAGGAACACTTTCGGACGCGAACCAGCATGCGCGTTGATCATGGGGGAGCGCGTGGAGAACGTTGCTGCGCCGTCGAGGAAGGGCGGCGTGCGTGCAGGTGGGATCGACGAGCAATTTCTGGTCAGAGCGCCGCGGCGCGATGCACCTGCGCCGCCGTTGTGCATCGATATGGAGGAGAGGGGGCGGGGGGGGGCGGGCCTGGGGGGATCGGCGAAGTGTTCGGAGCGGCGGGGGGGGGGGGGCGGCGGTGCAGCGGCGCGCGCCACATGAAGCGCGGTCGCTTCCGTCGTCGCGCGGACCTGATGCGCGGGTGCGCGAGCGGGGCCGTGGTGCCCCGTCGCGTTCTGGAGTGGGCCCTCTTTCTCGCGGATGGATCGCGCCGGCGATTGTGGCGGAGGTGGGTGGCCTGAGAGACTTGTTGCGCTCTGGGGCGCGCCTTTCACTTACCAGGGTGTTATTTCTGCGCGGATGGTTCTTTTGGTCAGATGTGAGTGAAGACGGCGAGGGGCACTCCCTTGTGTGATTCTGGATATTTGCTTAGAAGATTTAGATCTGGGGCCACAGGGGCGACTGCGGAACTGTCCTGGAGGGGTGCCGGGTGGGGAACTTATATTGTAGTCATTGAGCTTGACATGCGGAACGTATGTGGGTCAGTGAAGCCCGCGTCGCTCGACGGTGCCGTGGATTGGCCTCGCGAGCAGAGTGGCGCGTGAATTTTGATTCAGAGGCGCAGACGCACTTGTGTTCGGGTGGGTGTGGAAGGACAACGCAATGTACCCTGGAACACGGGGGTCAATTATACGGGGGATGCGAATGCGGTCGCCGCAGTTCAAGAAGCCCTTGCTCCGCTTGTTCGCGAGCGGCAAGATGGCTATGAGCTCAGTCGGTCCAATCGTCTGAAGGGCAGGTGCGGGATATCTGGCGCGGTGCGACTTGGGCTCTGGATTCTTTGCTGCTGGCTTGAACAAGTGCATGTGGTGAGCGACCTCGAGGATACCTGTGGAGTTAGACTTCTGGACCGCGCGCTGCAGATGCGCGGTGCGCATCGAAACTCTGGCAAGGAGCGCGTGGTTTAACGTTTTTGCGGGCCTGGGGCCTACTGGGCCACTCGCGTGGTCTTTGCGCGCGCGGGCGCTGTTCGGCTTCCTGGAGTTGTCCATGCGGTGGTTCCCTTCATTGACGCGCTGTTTTCTGCCGATGGTTCGTGGGCTCCTGAGATTTCGACCGGGTGTTCCGCGGTTGCTAGGGGTCGGGCTCGCATGCGGCGGTTTCGGTTTACTCCTTGAAGGTGAAGAAGATGGCGTTCAGGAGAAACGTTCCTGGCGCGGCCCCCCCAGGGTTCGCGGCCTCGATCTGGTTCGAGTGCCGAACTGCTCGTCTCGAGGCCGCTTGCTTCAAGTGCCTGAGGGGGTTCTTTTTTGGGGAGTGGCTGTCGGAGTGCCAGTGGTGCGCCCTGGTGGCGCGGAGATTATCGTGATCTGGTTTCTACCTGCAGTCGAAATGTGGCGACGTGCTGGACATGCGCCATTTCGGCTGGAGCCCAGAGTGCAACGTTTGCAGGGGCGACGAAACGTGCGCTCGATCGCCGGGGCGGCGCGCTGAACGACTCGCGGCTGTGTCAGGGGGCCTTGGAAATAGAGAACGGAGTGGGGTCTGCGTTTACTTAGTGCCCTCGCTGTCAGACTACGCCCAGGGGCGCTTCGAGGGGCGACCCCGGGGCCGAGCAATTCTTCCAGGACCTGGAATATATGGGGCGCGCAGAAGAAAGGGGGGGCATTGGAACTTGCGAAAAGGTGATCTCATGGCGGTGCTTAGCGGGGGCAACGGGGCTTCTGATGTTTGCGATAAGTTTGACGTGCAACACTTTCGTGCTGAGTGGCCCCTGAGACAAGGTGCCGCTTGGGATGGCCCACTCAAGCCGGAGGGACTTTCTGATGCTGTTTGCTGCTGTGCTGTGTTTGTTGACTGCGTGTGGTTGCGTTTGGGATCGAGGGTGCGCTTCCCGCGAGGCATTGCTGATGCGCCGCGGGCTGCCGCGGATGGCGAACGTGATGCGCCTTCATTGCGTCCGCGCTTGCCCCCGCGAATCAATGAATTGCGTGCTCATCGACGCTCGAGGTCAGGGGTGCGGATATCCCGCGTCGTGAGCATGCGTGTGCGTTTGCGAGGATTTGGGTAGATTCGTCTAAGTCCAGTCCTCAAGTTCCCGATGCGCGCGCGTGCCCCGAATTTTCGCAGCCTGTTCAGACCTTCGAAGCTCTGCAACTTCACTTGCGGTCTCGCCTTCTTGTTCCACTTCCAGCGCTTGCCCGGCGCGTCTGCGGCGACCCCTCCTGCCGCGCCCGTGGGCGAGAGGCCCCGCGCGCGACGCGACGGGCGGGGGGGCGATGGCGGTCGGGCCGAGACGGCGACGCAGAAGAAGCATAGCAACCGCACCGCGGGCCCGAATATGGCCGAGGACCTGGAGGAGATGGAGCTGGCGCAGGCGCAAAACATCGTGATCGCACTAGTGGAGATGGCGATTGACGCGGCGAGGCGCGTGAGACAGCAAGAGGCCTTTGCTCTGTTAGGCGCCCCTGATGCCCGACAACTCCCCCTCCGCCCTTAAGGCCAGGGCCGCGGTGAAATCGCGGGCGGAGGCGGCGCGGGACTGGGGGGCTTGGGGCGAAGGCTGCGAAATCCCCAAAGTGGGTGCGACATCGGTAGCGCGTCTAGTGGGGTTGGCGCAAGGGCGCGAGTGGGCGCGGCTAAATGCGGGTGCGATGAATGCAGAGTGGAAGGCGGAGATGGCGATATTGACCTCGGCCGAGGTGGCGTCGCCCTTCCCGCTAGTCAAAATTCAAGCAGGTTTCAATGAGAGCGTGTGCGCGGTGTTGATGCCGCGGCGGGAGTCGCCCGACGCGTTCGCTGCTTGCCGCGAGTAGGTGGGGGCCGCGATGGTGGGGGGTGCGGCGCCTATGGGCCGCTTGGAGAGAGCGCTGCAGATGTTCATGATGGGCGACGAGATGGCGGATTCAATGGTGTGAGTGAACAGGTGTCTGGCAGTGGCTGTGATGCGATGTTGTCGGACAGCGTGAGGGCGCGAACAACGGGCGCCATACTTACAATTTCTCAACGTGACATTGTATCCTTGAGTGGCGCAATCGCCACATCAAGTGAAATTATTTCCGCTTCCTCGAGACGCGCCGCGGCTTCGCCCCCGCTCTGCGTGTCCCGCTTCGGGGTCTCCTGAGGCCCGTGCTGCCTCTGCCTGTCTGGAGGAGGCTCCAATCCCTTCCCGCCCCTGTCGTGCCCCTCCCGTGGTGTCGTCGTCCTTTCCTCCTTTCCCTGCTCCGTCTGTTCAGCGTGCCAGGATTTACGCAATGGGGAGTTTCATGTTTTCTCGTTTCGGGGAACGCGTAACTAGGTCCGCTGTCCGCTTGTCAGGATTCCATGGGTGCGATTTTTGCAGTGGTTTGTTTGGGGCCTCGATGCCCAGGCAAGTCAGGGCGGGCGGGTGGCCCGAAATTTACGGCCGTTAAGTCGGTCCTGTGGCGTCTCATTCAGTCGAGATTTGAAGCTCAGCCCCGTAGATGTCTGTTCTGATGTGATGTGATCCTCCTCCTCCTCTTCCTCCTTCCCCTTCTTCATCCGTGGCCATTGCGGCGCAGGACGGCTAGCTTTGTTTGCCACCCTGCTTTCCCTCTTCTCGAGCGGATGGCTTCCACTTTTGATGTCAATGGTTGTATTCCTGTATTGGCGGGCAAATCGCCGAGGTAGATATCCGCGTATTCTAAGAAACATCTCAGTGGTTCGAACGTCCCCGTGCATTCGCAGCGATGGTTTCTTCCATCCCAGACCAGCAGGCGTCTCTGGCAGCTTGACAATGCGTTTCAGATTCTTCGTCATGTCACGGACACTGGGGCGGAACCATTGCCCTCCGATTTGGAGGCTCTGCTGGCGGCGGCTTTCCCTGAACGGTGCGTCGGCCCCTGCGTTGTCGCCCATCGATTTGCGGGGGGTCGCAGGCGCCGACAGCCCTCGCACTCATGCAATGGATTTCGCAAGGACGCACCTTCGTCCAGTCCGAGGCAGACCCCAGCTATCCATGCGGCGGAGTGCCAGTCTGTTGTGTGTGCCTGATGCGCTGCATAAAGCGCAATTTAGTTACGATTCCGAGCTGGCTGCGTGCTCTGGTCTTCCTGCGATTTAAAGACAAGCGATTGGCAAGCGTCGGGGTGATCTGGATGAATTTGGAGATTCGCCTCGTTCTTTGCCTTCTTCGGGTTCCTCCTCCTCCTCGCGGTTGGGTGTGTCGCCGGAGGCGGCTAGCGTGGGGCCTGCTCGAGGTGATGCGGGCCGTCGGCATTCCGGGGCGGATGCCATTCACCGGCGTTTTGACGAATTGTCTGGTGATATTTGCTCCAAGATTCCATATTCTGTTTCTTCTGCTATGTCAGAGCTCGTGCTTAAGCTGTCTGGCGCGGTCCGCGAGATAGTCCAGGCTGTTGCGTCGAACGTTGCGGAGTCGGTCGCCCGAGTCTTTCGAAGCGCATGATGCTTGTTGCGGAAGAGCGCATGGTGAAGATGATGGAGCTGCTGCCACGTGGTAAGAAGCGCCTGGGACATGACGTTGAGAACATTAACGGGTGCTTGTGTGAGCGGCTCGCAACTGTCCAGGAGTTGACCAGCTCCTTGCGCGCGGAGGTCAGCACGTTTCCCGATCGCCCTTGGACCGTGGAGGCGGGTGGGCAACCCCCTGGCGGCGCGACGGGTGGTCGAGCCTCGGGCTCGGCGCGTTCTGCGCCCTCGCGCTCACCAGGGCGCGTGGAAGCCCGCCGCCTTCGTCGGGCGACGGGGGGCGATGTGCTGGTTGGGCAGGGCATGCAACAGCAGGCAGGGTTGTTCATTCATTCACCCCCAAGGCCGCGAGATCGACGGCCTGCCATCCAGCCGCGCCAGGTTCGAAGAGATCGCTGCTGAGGCTGATTTGTTGGAGTATATGCAAGTTCTCGAGTCGCTCAGCCACCGTGACGTGCCTCCTGAACCACCAACCGACCGCCCCCTTTACTACTGTCTTGGGTGTTGGTGTAACATGTCTCTCTCCGCCATTTCGTTGATTCCACAGAGCCGTGTTTGTCATCGCGGCCCTCCCCCACGTTTTCTTCCCCGTCCTGCGCTTCTACATGTGCGATGCTATTCTTTAAGGGGTTTCCGCCCGCTCTCATTCCTTGCTGTGTGGGGTGCGGAGTGTTCGAGATCAAACTGACTCCATGCGTAACGTTGTTTCTCCTTCTCCCTCTTTCTCCAGGCCTCCCAGGTTTGGAACGGCGTATACTTCGGGTTCGCCCGAACTCGGGCTTGCCGACGGTTTTTGACTATTTATCTTGACGGCCCAGTTTTCGTGGGATGTTTGCAGCGGGAGTTGTTGTCAAATTTCGAATTGGCCTCGTTGTTTCTCTGACGGCCTTATCAGACCAACTCGAGTCCTTGAAATTCGAGTCTTACGTCTCCCCGACAAGTGGCGCCAGAGCAGATGGGGTCGGAGGATACAGGAAGGATGTCAGTTGAGGGGTGTGCTCAGGAGGCTTCAGAATCGGGAGATTCCTTGCCCGATGAGGGCGGCGGTGATGTCCATGGCCGCTCCACGATTGGCATCCCCACGGCTTCCAGACTCCGGATTCGTTGGAGGAGGAGGCGGAGGAGGAGGAGGAGGAGGAGGAAAAGGATAAGCAAGGGAGGAGGAGGAGGAGGAGGAGGAGGAGGAGGAGGAGGAGGAGGAGGAGGAGGAGGAGGAGGAGGAGGAGGGCTCCCATATCCGATGCCCCACCGCCGTGCCGCGCCTCCGACGCCCCGCCGACGCAGCCCCCCACCCGGGGCCCAGCTTCTTCCGTCCCGGCGTCGCCCGTGCATCGGCGCTGTGGCGCGGCCCTCCGGCCCCCTCGGCTCCAGCCGCGTCTGGTTTCAGGAGGGACAAGCACACAGCCACGATCAATCGTCGAGCCCCAGGAAAGTACGGTAGGTTTGCGTCGTGTCGACCAGCGGCGACCCCCAGCGCGGGCGTTCAAGGTTGAACGCCGCCGGCGACCCAGAATCGATCGATGTTGAACGATCGGACGTTGCGGCAGCGGCCGATCGTTCAAGGTTGAACGATCCCTGCGGTGTCAAAAACCAACGCTGGGGTCGGCACGACACGAACCTGCCGTATGGGAAAATATGGGAAGTGGGGGGGGGAAGACACAAAAACAGAGGAAACATGGAGAAATATGGGGAATCTTTCAATTTTGTGCGCATTTCTGGGTGTGTCCTGGGGCCCCTTCGCGGTTGGCCTCCCGCAGGTGAGGCGGGAGAGGCGGCGGAGGGCCAGGCGGGGCGAGCTCGAGCTGTGAGGCCGCGCCAGCGCGCAGGGAGGCTTTCTGCTGGCCCCGGGCTGCTGGGTGGCGCAGGAGACTCCTCGGAAGGCTGGAGGGCCTCTGAGAAGCCCCGCCGCCCTCTGAGAGGGCCTTCTCCTGCTCAAGTCCCTCCCTCGCTCGCCGCCGAGGGTCTTGCGCAAAATGGCACGGCGGCCTCACGCCGCGTCTCGCGCGGGCCGCCAGCGCGGCACGCCGCGTGCAGGCTGCCGGGTGGCGCATGCATCTGCGTTGCCTCCGCTGCCTTCGACACACGGCCGCCTCTGGCGCTCCGAGCCGCCGGGAAAGCTGGCGGCGTGCAGCGGAGTCCCTGTGGTCTCAGGGCCCGTTCAGGGCCCCCAGGGCAGAGCGTTGCACGCCAGTCGTCGACAGGTAGGTGTTTCGGATCCCCAGATCCCGATGTACTTTGGGTGACCTCTTACTTCGACCATTGGGTGTTTTTCCTTTCCCTTCCTCCTCAGACGTCGGGCGGAAGCCCAAACTACTTCCAACGCCTTCCTGCTTCCTGGTTCTGCCTGCTTCTGCCGACCGACGGGTATACGGGTTGACTGTACCCAGCCAGGCTGCCGCACACAGCGCGACAGCCCGAAGGGGCCTCGCCCTCCACGGGGAGGAGCGCCCAGCTCTTCTGGACATTTCCTGGTCTGGGCCCTTCAGATGCTCACAAAGCTTCTATCTAGCCTACGGAGCTGCATGAGCCTTGTCGCGCGCTGCGTGCTGAAGGTATGGCGGCGCAGTTGGGTTCACAAGTGCAAGCTCGATGGAGTTTCAGTGCTTTGCCCTTGGATGGGCCCTCGGCCAGGATTGTGGGATGGCTTTCTGTCCCCAGGACCCTGCGGGGCCGCCCCCTGGCGGGAAGCAGAGCACGACGGGCCGTCAGTGGCCGTGAGAGCAGCACGGTCGGGAGCTTTTGGACAGCGTTTCTCTCCGCCAGTGCGGGCTTCCGCGCCTCGGTGCGACACGCTGCCCGATTCGCGGCCCCGAGGCGTCCGCCTCTCGAGCTTTCTCGAGCCCCCCGCCCCGCGGTTGCGGAGAGCGACACGCCACCCGCCCGTGTCGCCAGGGCCGCCGCGGCGGCACGCCCCGCAAAGTTCCCGACCGTAGCCCCCGCGGCCGGCCAGGAGACAGACGACGCCACCCCACCCACGGCCCTCCACGAAGCGCTACGGCCCATCGGGGGCCGCAGCGTGTGCCACGCAGAAGCCCAAGCCGGAGTTGACGATCTATTGCTGAGGCCCATGCCAAGGAGCACCCTGCTTGCCTCCAGGGTGCCCTGTGTTCCTTGGGCTTCGATGGCTCTGCCATGGAAAGCGTGACGTTCCCACCAGACATCAGTGGCCGTCCTGAGGTCGCAGGGTTGGGTTTCTTCTGGAAGATTTCTTCAGCGACCGCGTGTAGGGCGCGCAGGGTGCACGCAGCACACGCGCAGAACACGCACATAACACGCGCAGAAGACACACAGAGCACACATAACACACAGGACACGCAGAACACGCAGAGAACACAGGGACCTCGCATCATACACAGGACACGTATCACGCAGGACACGCGCAGAACACGCAGGACACGCACAGGACGCACAGAACACGCACAGAACACAGAACAGACAGAGCACGCATAACACACATAACACAGCACACACACACATATGACACACAGAACACACATAACACGCAGAACACACAAAACACACATAACACACAGAACACAGCACGCGCAGAGAACGCGCAGTACACGCGGACCACGCATAGAACACAGAGCACACGTAACACACAGAACACACAGGACACACAGGACACATGGACCACGCAGAACCCACAGACCAGACAGAACGCAGAGAACAGACAGAACACGCAGAACACGCAGAACACACAGAGAACACGCAGAACACACAGAGCGCACAGACCGCGCGGAACACGCATAGCGCGCCGAACACACAGAACGCACAGAACACACAGAACACACAGAACACATAAGACATAACACATCAAACACACAGAACACGCAGAACACACAGACCATGCAGAACGCGCAGGCAGACAGACAGACAGACAGACAGACAGACCGACAGACACAGGCACGCGCGCGCGCGCCCGCCCGCCCACCCATCCGCCCGCCCACACGCACCAACACAAACAACAACGCACTCACACCAACGTACACACACCAACGCACACACATACAAAAACGCACGCAGTAACGCGCGCATACACGCCCGTCCGCACGCCCGCCCGTCCATCGCGCGCGCAGACAACCGCGCACGCAACCGCGCACAACCGCGCACAACCACATGCAACACACACAACCAAGCACGCAACCACGCGCACAACCACACGCACAACCACACACAACCACGCACACAAGCATGCACACAACCGCACATGCACAACCTCGTGCACAACCAAGCGCGCAACCACGCGCACAGCCGCGCACACACAACTACACAACACAATCATACACGCAACCACGCACGCAACCACGCGCACAACTTCACACGCAACCGCACATTCACAAGCACGCACGCAATTACACACAACCACGCACGCAACCACGCACACAACCACGCGCAACCACGCGCGCAACCACATGCGCAACCGTGCACGCAGAAGCACGCACAACCACGCGCACAACCACAGACACAACACGCGTACAACCACGCACAGACACAACCACACTCAGCCACGCACACCATCGCGCACACGACTAAACACAACCACGCACACAACCATACACACACAACCACACACAATCACAGACACAGCCACACACAACCACAGACACGCATTGCCCCCCACACAACCACACACGCAACCTCACAAACAAGTGCACACGCACAACCACGCGCACACCCACGCACCACACACAACCACGCACACAACCACACACACAACGACGCACACACACACAAAACACTGGCCTTCTCGCCCCTTGGCCCCCCGCCAGCCCCACGTCAAGGGGCGAGCATATATGCGCGCGCAGCACCGCGCTGCACGCGCAGCCTTCGGCTGGGCCAAGCAGGCCAAGACCTAGCATTTCATCGCGTGGCGCTTGGATGCCCGCGCCGACCGCGCCGACCACGACTCCTCCCAGGCCCTACTTCCGACCCCCCCCCTTTTGCCGCCTCCTCTTCGTCCTTGTCCTCCGTCTTCCCTCTCGCCCACCCCTCCCGTCGCCTCGTGCGCGGCACAAGGTGCTGCCTGGTGGCGTCTGGGAAATATCAGCGCCGCCCGGCTTTGAAATTGCCAGCGAAATATCTTCGCACCCCTCGCTTAAAACTGCCGGCGACATATCCTCGCGCCCCGTCGCTTGAAACTGTCGGCGGAATATCCTCAACGCCCCCTGGCTTAAAACTGCCAGCTAAATATCCCCGCCGCCTGGAGTTAAAACAGCCAGCGAAATGTCCCAACGCCCCCCGTTCGAAAAGGCCAGAGGCATATCCTCAATCCTATGACGTGTGGAATATCATCATGCCCCTCCCTTTCAACTGTGCTAGCAAAATATCCCCACCCCCAGGCCCAAAACTGCCGGCGAAATATCCTCACCGCCCTGGCGTAACATTACCAGCGAAATATCCTCGCACAACTCAGCGGAATATCCTCATCCCACGGCCTAAAACTGACAACGAAATATCCTTTCTGGCACTTCTCGCTTGAAGCTGCCGGCGAAATAGCCTCGCCCTCCATCGCTTGAAACTGCCGGCGAAATATCCTCAACGCCCCTGGCTTAAAACGGCCAGCTAAGTATCCTCATCCCCTGGAGTTCAAAGTGCCAGCGACATATCCTCACGCCCCTCGCTTAACTTGCCAGCGACAGATCCTCAATCCTCTGACTTGCGAAATATCTTCACACTCATCCCTTTTAACTGCAAGCAACATATCCTCCACCCCCTGGCCCAAACTGCCAACGAAATGTCCTGACACCCCTCGCTTAGAACTACAAGCGCAATATCCTCACACCCTTCGCTTGAAACTGCCAGCGTAATATCCCCACGCCCCATCGCTTGAGTCTGCCAGCGGAATATTCTCACCGCCCCTGACCTAAAGCTGCCATCTAGGTATCTTCACCCCTGGACTCAAAAAACAGCCAGCGCAATATGCTCAACCCCCTGGCTTTAAACTGCCGTCGAAATATCCTCAACCCCCTGGCGTGGGAAATCTCATCACACCCCTCCCTGAGAACTGCCAGCAAAAAAAACCCACCCCCTGGCTAGAGCTGCCACCGAAAAACCCTCACCATCTGACTTCAAACTGCCAGCGAAATATCCTCACGCCCCATCGCTTGAAACTGGCAGCGAAATGCCCTCACAGCCCCTGGCCTAAAACTGCCAGCTAAATATCCTCAACCCCTGGCCTAAAACTGCCCGCGAAATTGTCTCACACCCCGGCTTTAGAAACTGCCAGCGACGAAATCCCCGCAACGCCCCTGGACTTAAACTGCAAGCGGGATATCCACACCTCTCGCTTGAAGCTGCCAGCGAAATATCCTCACCGCCCCTGGCCTACAACTGCCAGCTAAATATCCTCACCTCCTGGCCTGAACTTGCTTGCGAAATATCCTCATACCCTGGTGATGAAACTGCCGACTAATGGCTTTGGTGATTCAGTTGTCAGTTCAGTCAGCCAGTCAGTCAGTCAGTTACCTTACTTCCAGAAAATTTATGGGCTGCGCCCGTAAACCACACTCAACCACACACACACAACCACACACAACCACACACGCACACCCACAACAACACATAACCACACACAACCACACACAACCACACACAATCACACACAACCACACACAACCACACACAATCACACACAACCACACACACAACCACACCCAACCAACCACACACACCACCAACCACTCCCACCACCAACCAGACAAAACCAACCACAAACAACCAACCACACACAACGAACCACACGCACAACCAACCACGCATGGCCAACCACACAGCACCAACCACACACACAACCAACCACGCACACAACCAACCACACACGGCCAATCACACACTCAACCAACCACACTCACACAACAAACCACACACACAACCAACCGTACACACAACCAACCACGTACAACGAGCCACACACACAACCAACCACACACACATCCAACCACACACACACAACCGACCACACACAACCAACCACACACAACCAACCACTCCCACCACTCACCACACACAACCAACCTAACATACAATCAACCACATTCACAGCCAACCTCACACAACCAACCACACACACAACCAACCACACGCACGACCAACCACACACAACCAACCACTCCCACCACGAACCACACACAACCAACCACACATACAACCAACCACACACAACTAACCACAAACGCAACCAACCATACACACAACCAACAACACACACACGACCAACCACACACACTAAACCACGCGCAAACACACACATACACATACACACACGTACACATACACATACACACATACACACATACACCTACACACATACACATGCGAACATAAACACATACACATGCACACATACACACCTACACGCATACACACATACGCACATACACACATACACCCTCACACATACACACAACCACACATACACACGCATACACGCACATACACATACACACATGTACACGTACACACATACACACATATACACATACACGTACACTCATACACACATGCACACGTACGCCCATATTCGCATACTTGTACACGTAAACATACACATACACATACACATACACATAATCACGTACACATGTACACATAGCCACACATACACACATACACACCAGCCCACAGCCTCCTTTTATGCAATGGGTTCCCGTGAGAGGCCCCTCGATCCGATGATGCCCGCCGTTGCTAACGTGGAGCTGCGCTCCCGATTTCCGCAAATGGCAGAGCCTGAGCTCGCCATCTTTCTCTACGATTTTTTTGACATAGAGAGTTCTCCACATCCAAAGGGAGGTGTAGTAACGATTGTATGCGTGGGCATTATTTTACAGAATGCCAGTCGCTTGCAATACCGCAGCAATGCAGCAATACCATTCTTTTTCGGTGTACCAAGTTGTGTGCTCTAGGTTTCTCTAGCGTCTCGAATGTACCTCTCAAGTGAGAGGAGGCAGTGGGAGCTGGGGCTCAGGTGAGGCGGGGCGTCTGACTGTGCGGATGATGCGCAGATTCGCAGTATCAGAGATTCGGCCACTTCCTTGGCCGACGGAACATAATGCGAAGCATTTTGCATCCGCTGAGCCTCCGCGGTCGCTCCAGACAGCGCTAAGGTCTCAATGCCAGGGTGGGGAAAATGCCCCAACCCACCGCTTTCGGCCTTCACTCTGCAATCCTCCTGTGTCGGCTAAATGCCCACCGCCTCCCTCCCTCCCTCCCTCTCTCCATCCTCTCTCTCTTTGTTTTATGTCTCTCTCTCTCTCTCCTTCACTCTCGTTCTGTCTGTCTGTCTGTCTGTCTGTCTGTCTGTCTGTCCTTGCCTGCCTGCCTGTCGGTCTGCCTGCCTGCCCCTCCCCGTCGCCGTTGCTGCTCACAGGACCCCGCCCCCGAGCGCGCGCGCAGGCTGCAGGTGCAGCCTCCCCCCTCGAGGCCCCGCCTCGGCTCCCCCCCAGGCAGGCCGCATCCGCGCCCGCGCAGCACCGCACCCGCACCCGCGCTCTTCCGGGGCTGGGCCTCACCGGCGTTTTGGCGATCTCGTCGCTCCTCCAGGGCGCCGCCGCCCTGGAGCTCGGGGCGGGCACCGGGGCGGTGGCCCGGTGGAGGCAAAAAAACAGGGGAGGTGCGAGGTTCGACGGCGGCTCGAGGCTCGAGGACCATAGGGGAACAAAAAGTGACATAAACAGAAAAACTCGGAGGTCCGCGCGGATTTCTCGGATCGGCACTGGGGCCCCCCCGGCGGCGCCTCCGGCGCCGCCCCTGGCGCGGCAGGGAGGGGGTTCAGCGCGGATCCGAGAAATCCGCGCGGACCTCCAAGTTTTTATGTTTATGCCACTTGTTGTTTCCCTTTTCCAGGGCTGGACCTTCCCTGTCGCCCGCCTTCCCCGTCGCCCGCCTTTCCCACGCGCGCGGGCCCCTGCATTGCAGTAGAGACTAGGGCTGACCCGCGGCCTTCCAGCCGCGGAATCTGCACGCGATGGCGTGGACGTGGAAATGGAGCGCCTCCGGGGCCTCGGGGGGGGGGGAGGTTGGAAGCAGGGGTGGACCTGAACGGCGTTTTGGCGATCTCGTGGGCCGCTTCCGCTTCGATGCCCCTTTGTGCTGCAGAGGCGGACCTGACGACAGGACGAGGGAGAGCGACGCGAAAGCGAAGACGAACACACACACACACACACTTTAGGTTCAGCCCTGCGTCCTTCCCTCCTCCCGGCTCCCGCCGGATCGCGCCACGGCCCCCCGCGTGCTGCCGCTCCCCCTGGAGGAGGAGGAGGAGGAGGAGGAGGAGGAGGAGGAGGAGGAGGAGGAGGAGGAGGAGGAGGAGGCCTGGACCCGGCCCGCCGAGCCAGCGCTTCGGTGGGCATGCGCGTGCGGAGAGCGGCGGCCGCCTCGGCGGCCGCTTTTTCGCCGGGCCTGGCCCGGGAGGCGTTCGGCAGGGGCTTCCTCGCCATGCGCGTCGGAGAGTCGACCCTCGTCGGCTGCCTCGGCGTGCGCGTGCCGCTCGTCGGTCGTCTTCCCGCGCTCCCCCATCCCTCGGCCCTTGTGCTGCTCCACGCTGCCCCACGCCGCGTCAGAGGGCGCGCACACACACCCCGTGGAGTCCCAGACGGCATCCGCGGCGACGCGCGCGTGGATCAGCCCCTGGAGCCCTGGCGCCCAGGAGGATCACACAAGGAGACGTCCCCCGAGACGTGCTCCTGCACGAGCTTCGGGCCGACCTCCAAGGTTCCCGTGCGCACGCCCACGCGCTCCTCCGGGAGCCCCGCGCGGACCGCACGGCTCTGAGTGGTCGTCTCCGCCCCGACCCGCATTGCAGCTCCCGCCGGTCAGCCAGCCCCTTTCCCTGAGGCCTCTGCCGTCTGCGCCGACGGCCCGACACGACGGGCTTGCGTGAGCGCGAGCCCGTCGTTTTGATTAAGAGTGGGAGGCGGAGGAAAAAGAGGGGGAGGAGGAGGAGGAGGAGGAGGAGGAGATTAAGAGTGGGAGGCGGAGGAAGAAGAGGGGGAGGAGGAGGAGGAGGAGGAGGAGGAGGAGGAGGATGCCGCTGCCGTCTGCGTCCTACGCGGGCCACTCGCGCGCGGGGGTCCGCGGCCGACGCCGACCACGAGGACGAGGACGACGCGGAGGACACCCGCATTCCTTCGCTCGTCCGCCCTCGTCACCCAGTATCGTTTATCCGACCCCCATCCCCATCCCCATCCCTTTCGAGACCCCCACCAAATTACCTCCCCAGTTGGGGATACACCCTTCGAAACCCGAAGGGAACGACCTGTATCCCCATCTAGGGGGGTAAATCGGCCAGTGGGGCCCAGGCGACGCCGCTGGGGATGGGGATCGGTAAAACGATACTCAATCACCCCAACACGCGCGCCCAGGGGTTCTCGGCTGCTGGTTCCGACGTGCGGGGCGTGCGGGCGATCCTCGGCGCGACCAATTCGTTTCTGCGAGCCCCTGGATTTGGTTTCTGCGAGCCCCTGGGTTACCATCACGAGGAGGAGAGATCGGGCGGGGCTAGGACGAGGATAAATCCGTTCCAGCGCGTTCTGGAACGCGCTCAGAGCGTTCCGCAACGAGCTGAGAGGGCCGCGGCGCCCGAGACATCCTGCAGATCCGCCAGATTTCGGAGAGTCTCGGTTTCATCCTCGCCCGATGCTGTCCTCGTCCCGGCGCCTTCTTCAGAGAGAGGAGGCTGTCGACGACCTCCTCAGGTGGAGGCTGGGGACGAGTGCAGCCCCCCGCACGGCCGGGACAGTCGTCCCCAGGGCGTGGCAGCGGCGCGACGCTCCCACGAGCGAGGCCGAGGCAGCGGCCACGCCCCGCCCCCGCCCTGGGGCCACGGCTCCACGCCGCGCGCCGCGGGCAGGGCCCGCTGCTGCGGCCGTCGGTGCACCTGCCGCACCCCGCCAACCGCCGAGAGCTGCTGGCGAGGCGCCGTCCTTGAAAAGCCCAGGGCAACGGACTGCTGCCCCCGCCCCGGCCCTGGGCAACGCCGCTGGCCGCCGTCGCTCCGGCCACCAGGGCCTGAGCCGCGGGATGGGGCGCCCCAGTCCCTGCCTGCGGTGCCGCGGCGCGCCGCTGCGCGTCGCAGCGCCGCCCGCCGCTGCTCCGCAGGTTCGGCCCTGCTGCTCCCCTCCGCTTCGCTCGAGTGCTTCTGCGGCTTCCAGCGCGTGCCCCTCTGGCCGTGTGCCGGCCTCCCGCCGTTGGGGTACCCCCCCTGAAAGGTTAGGTCGGGCATGTCCTCCTGCAAGGGGATCTTGGACGACAAAAAAAAAAGAGAGTCCAAAATATCAAGAATATGGTCAAGCAGTATTAGAGAACCGTCCCCGGATTATTTTTGGACTATTTTTGAATATTCCTCCTGAGAGGGGCGTGCCCGACTCAACCTGGACGTGCTGAGGTGGTGGCATGGCTCCCGCGCCCCTCGCGCTCCGTCCTCTCCCAGGTGGCGGTGCCTTCGGGTCTGGCTGGCCTGGTGCCGGAGGAATCTGGGGGCGACCGTGCCTTCTGGCACGGTTGCTTGAGCCTTGGTGCCTGGGTTGTCCCGCCCCTTCAGTATCGGCGACTTGGACCCATCACGTGTTGCGAATCGGAGGAGTATGAGGAGGATAGAAAGAGGAGGAAGAGGAGTGTGATTCAGTGGGGAGGGGGGAATTTCGCATCACGTGACGAAGCCCCTCTGCCTACAGCACGAGGGGAGGCCTTTCTTCCCCCAGCGCCTGCGCTTCTCTTGCTCTCTCGTCCCTCCGGCCCGCGTCGCGCCCGGCGAGTTCGCCGCGGGGCGCCTCTTCGCTCCTCTCCCTGGGCGCCTGGGTCCCGTCGCCCCTCCGGCACGAGGGGAGGCCCGTCTCCTCCCCCAGCGCCTGCGCTTCTTTTGCCTCCTCCTCCTCCTCCTCCTCCTTCTCCTCCTCCTCCTCTCTCGTCCCTTCGGCCCGCGTCGCGCCTGGCGAGCTCGCCGCGGGGCGCCTCTTTTGGCTCCCTGCCGCCCCATCGGGCGGGGCCCGCCTGCCCGGAGAGCCTCACCGCCCACCCGACCACCCCCAGCCGGACCCGAAGGCCCCGATCTGCCCCCCGCTTGCAGTGGGTGGGGGGGGGGGGCTCGGGGAACACTTGGAAAAACACATGAGGTGCTCGTACCCCCCCCCCCGCCCCCAGCCCGAAAAGTTCGGGCGAAGCTATCTGGGCCTTCGGGCCTTCGGCTTCTGGGGTGGTCTGGTGGGTGGGGGGGGGGGCTCGGGGAACGCTTGGAAAAACACATGAGGTGCTCGTACACGCCGGTCGTTGAAAGTAGGTATTTTTGGATTCCCAGATCCCAATCTGCTTCAAACGCCTTCCTACTTCAAGAGTCGACATGTTTTTGCTGTGTTTTGTTGTCCTCTGGGAGGACCTGGACCCAATCTACTATATCCGCCTTCTTACTTCATGTCTTTACCTACTTCTTCCGACCGACGTGTACCCCCCCCCCCCCCCCCAGCCCGAAAAGTTCGGGCGAAGCTATCTGGGCCTTCGGGCCTTCGGCTTCTGGGGTGGTCTGGTGGGTGGGGGGGGGCTCGGGGAACGCTTGGAAAAACACATGAGGTGCTCGTACACGCCGGTCGTTGAAAGTAGGTATTTTTGGATTCCCAGATCCCAATCTGCTTCAAACGCCTTCCTACTTCAAGAGTCGACATGTTTTTGCTGTGTTTTGTTGTCCTCTGGGAGGACCTGGACCCAATCTACTATATCCGCCTTCCTACTTCATGTCTTTACCTACTTCTTCCGACCGACGTGTACCCCCCCCCCCCGCCCCCAGCCCGAAAAGTTCGGGCGAAGCTATCTGGGCCTTCGGGCCTTCGGCTTCTGGGGTGGTCTGGTGGGCAGTCGCCGAGGGGTTCCCGAAGCGTCGCCCCGCCCCCCCCGCCGGGGGCACCGCCAGGGGGTGCCGGCTTCCCTCCGCGTACGCGGCTCGCCGCGCAGCTGTTCGCTGCCCCGCCCTCCCGCCGGGGGCACCGCCAAGGGGTGCCGGCTTCCCTCCGCGTCCGCGGCTCGCCGCGCAGCTGTTCGCTGCCCCGCGGCCGCCTGCCGCGGCGCGGCCCGCAGCTGGTCGTCGGGCGTCCCCCCGCGTCGGCCGCCGCGCGTCGAGGGCGCCTGGGGCCCATTCGCCCTTGGACGGCCTGTGCCCACTGGCCCCGTGAGGAGCAGAGCGCGCGTGGTGCGCTTGTAGCCCGGCGCTCGCACGCGCGCGTCCACATGTTTTTTTTTTTTTTTGTGTCTCTTTCTCTCTCTTTCTCTCTATCATCCTCTCCCCCCCCTGTCTCTCCCGCTCTCCTCTCCTCTCCTCTCCTCTCTTCTCCTCTCCTTTCCTCTCCACTCTGTCCTCTTATGTCATGCTCCCATCTCTTTACCTGTCTGCTATCCTCGTCTTCTCTTCTCTTCTCTTCTCTTCTTTTCTCCTCACTTCTCTTCTCTTATCTTCTACTCACTGTTCTTCTACCCTGTTCTCTGCTATCCTCGTATATTATTTTCGTTTCTCTTGTATTATCATGTATTACCTTGTCTTCTCTTCTCTTCCTATCTTCTCATCTCTTCCTTTCTCTTCTCTTCTCTTCTCTTCTCTTCTCTTGATTCCTCGTCTCTTATCATCTATTATGTTCCTTTCTCTCTTCTCATAGTTTATATCTGTCTTTCCATTGTAAGCACTCTCTCGCGATTCTTATCCCTCTCTCTCTCTTCTCCCTCTCTCTGCCTTACTCTCTCCCTCGCACTCTCTCTTCCCTCCCTCTCTCTCTCTCTCCCCCCCTATCCTTAATTTTTTTTTTCTCTCTCTCTCTCTCTCTGATATTTTCTCTCTCTCGTTCTCAAACTTGCTTTGTTTCTGTCTCTCTCTTTTTTTTTTGTTGTTTTGTTTTTTTTGTTTTTCTCTCTCTCTCTCTCTTCCTCTCTCTGCCTACCTCTTTCTTTATACCTCTCTCTCTCTTCTCCCTCTCTCTCTCTCTGTGCCCGGATATGTGGTACTACTGCAACTTTCGTGAAGGTCCAGCGGAGTGACATTTCATGGGGATCCACACGAGACCTCGCCACTTCTGGGTGATGCCAATTGCCTAACTGGCTCCATTTTCGTGAGCTCCTAGCAAGTTCAACGGAGTGACGTTTCACAGGGGTTCCGAACGAGACCTCACCATCCCTGGGTGCTGCCAAACGAGCGACCATTGCCACTGTTCGTGATCTCCTTGGGGGTCCAGCTGACTGAAGTCTTACGGAGATCAAAGCGAGGCCTCTTCAGATGCTGCCAGAGGCTCAGCCGCCGCTTCTTTCGTGAGCTCCGCGGAGGTCAAACGGAGCGACGTCACACGGGGTTCGAAACTAGACCTCGCCCTCCCTGGACGCTGCTAAAGGCGCACCGGACGCCACCTTCGTGAGCGCCTGTGAGGTCCAGTGGACCTGGCGTCGTACGTGGATCCAAACGAGTGTGTGCTTCCACTTGCGCAATTGTCGCCACTTTTGTGAGCTCCTGGGAGGTCCAGCGGAGTGACGTCCCACGGGGATCCAAGCGAGACCTCGCCACCCGTGGGCGCTGCTAGACGCTTAGCCGTCTCCGGGCCACCGTTGCCAGAAAAGCCTCTTTGTTTCTTATTTGGCGTTCCTTCTGGTAGCACCTCGACTGTATGGGGACCCAAACGAGACCTCGCCCTCGCAGGGTGCCGCCAGACGCGCAGCCGTCGCCGACTTCGTGGGCTCCCGGGAGGTCCCGCGGAGCGACGCCTCACGAGGATCCAGGCGAGACCTCGTTTTTGTTTTTTTGTTGTTTTTTTGTTTTTTTTGTTTTGTTTTGTTATTTCCTGGCTGTGCCCGAGGGCCGGGCCGCTGTCTATCGGCTTATGCTTAAGTCGGGCCTGTCCCTCCACAGGGGGAACATTCAAGAATAGTCAAAAGATAGTACGGGGATTATTTTGGGAGTATTTTCTGACAATTTTGGGGGTACTTCTTGGGTATTTTTGATTTTTCTTCGAAAATCCCCCTGTAGGGGGACACGCCCGATGTAGGTTTAGATTCGGGTCACATCCTCTCCTGGTTCTCTTAGGGTCCCTCTTTCTTGAAAGGGTTGCGCGCGGGCGTGTGTGTGAGTGGCCGCCGGGGCGGCTCAGCAGTGGCCAGCCGCTCCGACGACTCCTGCCGAGGCTCTTCGTGCGGTGAGTGCCCTCCTCCTCCGCCCGCTCTCTGCGGCCGCCCTCCGACCCCTGCCTTCCCGCGTGCCGCGGAACACTCCGTACGCCATGCCTTTGGGCTGCTAGAGCGCACCTGCGGATTGCTTTTCCCGTGCTGCGGCGAAGACGTCCAGCGATGATTAGCACTCAAACGTCTATGCACTTCCAGATGATTAAACATTTTAAGCGTTGAAACAGTGAAACATTTGAGCTGCGGTGTGACCGCAGATGAGAAAGCATCTATCCACGTCCAGCGGAGCGACGCTGGGCGGGGATCCAGGCGACAGGGCTCGAGCTGACGCTGTTTCGGCGATTTCGCGGGCCGTTGTCGTTTTGATGTAGTTTCGCAGCAAAAACATAACGACGGCAGAACGAAGGAAAACGAAAACACAACGAAAACAAACAACACTGTATAGCTCGGGCCCTGTCAGGCGAGACCTCGGCCTCACTCGACGCTATGCATGCAGCTGTCGGCACACTTCCTGAGCTTTCCCCGGGGGCGCAGCGGAGCGACGTCTTCTTGCGACCTCAGCGAGGCGCCGTTCTTCTCTTGGGCGCTGCGGAGCACGCACGTTGCCACGTCAGCTGCCCTGATACGCCCAGTTTGAAACGCAACACGTGCCGTGTTCAGAACGTCAGTTTTAACACACTGCGTGTTGGCTCAACGTATTGGCCCACGTTTTGGCGAACGCATCGCGTAAGACCTACGTTTTCAGTCTGCGTGTTGAGCTCCGTATCAATACGCTACGTGTTGCGTGCTGCGTATCGGGGCAGCTGAGGTCGCCATTTTCCTGAGCTCCTGCGATGTCCAGTGCGGTGCTGGCGCGCTGCGGAGCGCGCAGGTCGCTACTTTCGTGAGCTCCTAGGATGTCCAGCGCGGTGCCGGCGTCGTCTGTTTGGGGCGCAGGGCGCAAGGTTTGCAGTGGGTTTGCAGTGCGTTTGCAGTGGGTTTGCCGTGGGTTTGCCGTGGTGTCGGCGTCGTCCACTTGGGCGCGTCGAGAGCAAACGGCGCAGCGATATACACCCGTCAGAAAGCTTGAGAACACGCAGCAACTTCCATGGAGTCCAGGTTTCGTTTGAGAATCTGGACTGGACCCTGGGCCTTTTCTTGGAGCGTGTTTTGTAGACCTTTCGTATATCTGGACCTCGACTACGATTTAGGACAACGCTTGGAGTGAAACCCGTTGTCTTAGCGTATCATGTTCTCAACTATCAGCAGGGGTGTACTCAGACGAGACCTCGCCGTCCCTGGATGCTGCCAGGGCGTGCGTCTGCCGCCAGTCCTCGTGGAGCGCCTGCGGGGTCCGGCGGGGAGTGACGCTTTCTTCGGGACGCCGAAAACGCGCCGGACCTCGCCCCCCACTGGGTGCTGCTAAGCGCACAATGGCCGCCACTTGCGTCGGTTCCTTGGCAGGTCCCTGGCGGGGTGGCGTTCCCGGGGGGAAGTACGGACCCCAGCCCCCCTCGAGTCATGAAACAAATTCGCTATTCCTTCTTCCACATTCTCCCATTTTCCCACTGGTCTGGAGGACCGAAGATTTTCGCTATTCCTTCTTCCACATTCTCCCACAGGTCTGGAGGACCATAGTATCAATACGCTTACCCAGTGAATGCACGCATGCATGGTCCGCCAAGGGGACTTGCGCTCCTCTTCTCCTCCTCCTCCTCCTCCTCGTTCTCCTCCTCCTCCTCCTCCTCGTCCTCCTCCTCCTAGTCCTCCTCCTAGTCCTCCTCCTAGTCCTCCACCTCCTCCGTCTCCTCCTCCATCACTAGCCCCCGTTCAGGGGCCTCGGCCAGCCCGTCCCTGCGGACGCAGGTCGGCGCGCCCCCGCCCCACCAAAAGACACATCGACGCCTTCGCCGTCGCATGTGCCCCAGGGCGCGGCTTGCTTCGTGCACAGCGGGGCGGGCGCCGCGGTGCGGGGCCGCGGCGCCGCGCCGCGCTTCTTTGCAGCTCCCGCAGTGTTCAACGATCGGGCGACGAGATCTATACATGCCGTGGAGACCCATGCCAAGGAACACCCTGCTTGCCTCCAGGGTGCCCTGGGTTTCTTGGGCTTCGGTGGTTTTGCGACGGAGAGCGTGTCGTGCAGACACCAAAACTCAGTGGACGCCCTGGGGTCTCAGGGTTGGGTTTCTTGTGGAAGGTTTCTTGTGGTCGAACCCCTGCTGTGTATCCACTGCTGCCTGGCCAGGCCCAGCCCGAGCCCAGGGAGCTGTGCGTACGCCCTTCCGGCCATGCCAGGAGGGCCTTGCGCATACACCGCTGCTGGGTTCAGGCTGGGCCTGGAGGATTTCTCCGAAGGGCTTAGGCGACCCGTTTTTTTTTTTTTTTCCTCCTCCTCCCCTCCTCCCTCCCCTCCTCCTTCCCCTCCTCCACCTCCTCCTCCTCCTCCTCCACTTCCTCCTACTCCTCCCTCCTCTTTCCCCTCCTCCACCTCCTCCCTCCTCCTCCCCCTCCTCCTCCTCCCCCTCCTCCTCCTCCTCCTCCCCTCTCCTCCCTCCTCCTCCTCCTCCTCTCTCCCTCCTCCTCCTCCTCCTCCTCCTCCTCCTCCTCCTCCTCCTCCTCCTCCTCCCCCTCCTCCTCCTCCCTGGGTCGCCTACGGCCCCAGGGGAAACCGTACAGCTGGGCCTGGCCGGGGAGCAGTGGATGCGTAGCACCCCGCGGTCGCGGAGAAGAGTGAAGATGGGGCGGCGGGGACGTCGGCAGTCTGCGAGGCTCTGCAGAAGCTCGCCAAGCCCGCCGCGGGCGCCTCATTTCTGCAGGCTGTACGGTGGGGGCGTTGGTTCAGGAATGTGCCCAGGAGGCTTCAGACCCTGAAGGCTTCCTGATCTGGTGGAGGCGGCGGTGAGATCCGTGGCCAGCTCACAGTGGGACTTCGATCGGCTTCCAGGCTCTGGCTTCTTTCTCCACTGGTTCCTTAGCCAATGCCCTCGCTGTGCAACGAGCTCACCGCAGGCGCCGACTTCGTCGTTGAGGCAGCGTGGGGATGCGTGTGTGGATCTCGTCGCCCCTCACAGACAGGCGGCCTCTGCAGACTCAGAAAAAGTCGGCGCTCTAGGAGATCCAGCAGGGAGTCCGCCAGTCGGCCGCCGCCGTCCGCCGCGCCCCACACGCTTCCAGCAGGCGCCCTCCTGGGGCTACGCGGCGTGGCGGCAGCTTCGGAGCGTGCTTTCGGGCGTTCACTGCAGCAGGTCTTTTGTTTTGGCTCCCCCCTGCTCCTCTCGTCTTCGTCGTCGTCGTCGTCGTCGTCGTCGTCGTCGTCGTCGTCGTCGTCGTCGTCGTTGTGCGGCGGGTGCCGCGGAGAAGCGAGGTCGCCGAAGAGATAATTCGTTACAACCTTTTTGGGTGGGTGCTCTAAAGACCTAGTCGGTTATCCTGGGGTCTCTTCGCGTTTGTTTTTCTTTGGGCATCTTTTGCAACTTTGGGATGACCTTGGGGCCTCGTAGGGGCAGCGGGCTTCAGTGGGCCCCTATGGCGTTTCGGGGCCACGCTGGGGCAGTCTTGGGCAGTGTCAGGGCTTCTGGGGGCCATCTTGAAACGATCGTGGAGCAGCCGAAAGCCTAGGAGCAGGACGCGATGCAGGCACACCGTTTTTGATTTGTTTGCTTGTTTACTTCCCAGGGATGGTCTAGGCGCCCTCCTGACCCATCGTGCAGGCAACATGGGGCGATACTCGGTCGTCTTGGGTTCTTTTGAGGCCTTCTCCAGGGCCTCCTTGGGGCTGCCTCCGGGGCCTGTTGGGCTCAATTGCCCAGCCGGAGGCGTCCCCGTGAGAACCCTGGAGCAACCTCGAGCGACCAGGAGGCTCCCTACTGCAGGCGAAGTCGGCAGTAGGGAGCCTGTCGCCGATCTGTCGACGAAGTATCGCTGACTCCAGTATCACTGACTCCAGGTCGGTACTCGAGCTCGTGGGCAGCAGGCATGACGCAAGCACGTACTTTTCGAATTTCCGCGCGGATTTCTCGGGTCGGCGCCAGGGAAGGGCCCTGGCTCATCTCAGGTCCTTCTCTTGGGGGGCCGCGGGCCTCCCATGGACGACGGGAGAACGGAGACATCGATGGAGAGGCAGGCGACTGTAACAGAAGACAGCACAAACAGCACAATTAAGCAGTCCAGCACAATCCTTCACAGCCTTGCGCACCCGGGGGGCCGGCGGACTCGCATGTGACAGCAGCAGCAGGCGGTTGTCTTTTTCCGGCGCTGCGCCCTATCGGTGCAGATGTTTCACCTTTGCCGCTTTTCGATCCGCTCCCTGTGGTCCTCAGCCCTAGATCTCCTCCTCCTCCTCCTGCTCTGACTCGAACGGTAATTATTTTGTACACGCTTGCCCTCTTAATCGTCTCCTTTTTCCGCCGCCCTTTGGCTCGGGGGTACGGAGGCTGACGTGCTCCCGTGCCCGCCTTCTCGTGCTATTATTCGTACCCTTGCATGATTCCTTGCACCGTGACCCAGTGCTTTCCATCCTGTTCTTTTACTTCTGGTTGGTCGCGGAGCTTCGGCTCCCGTCCACGCGCCGCAACGGCCTCCTCGCGCCGCCCTGCCTCGAAGGCGAAGGCTCCATCTCTCCGCCGTGTGACGCAGCTATTTGAAGGAAACTACATCAAGGACCCCGTGTTCCACATTCCGCGCCGACATCGTGTTGGATCGTGTTTTCCTTGTTCGCGATCTTTTACCCGTTCATCGCGGCAGGACCCGCCCAGCCGTCAGGTGCGATCGCGGGGGGGGTCACACATTTACGATTACAAGTACTTCGACACCACGGACCGCGCCTCTGTGGTCTCCCCCTCCGGTACCCTATCCCAGGCTGGCTCGAATTATGTCTGAGCAGCTCGTGGGCTTAGCGTTATCAATGCATTCGCTTGTGAGTGGGACCTCCGACGTCAGACAGTTGCTGGACACAACGTTCACGTCTATGGTGTTGGCGAAGGGTCTCGAGTTCCCTGTTTCCCGAGCTCCCAGTGACTATGTTGCAGGAGCCTTGAGAGAGAGGCGACGGACACAACGCCTCCATTGCGTCCGTTTGTGGGTGTAGCCGAGGGTGTCAGACAATCGATTGGTCCGATGTTCGCATCAATGGTGCTGGCGAAGCGTCCGGAGCTCACTGTGCCAATGTTGCAGCGCCAGGGGGAGTCACAGGCAAGACAGAGCGAACATATAATGGGAGGTCCGATGACCATTTTGTCAACTCTCCAGGGGACCACGCAACGAGTCTGGGACTATACGTCTTCGATCCCCGTGAACACGACTTGCCTCGTTATTCACGCACTCCCTGCTACTTGGCAGACCTGGATTATGCAGATTCTTTTTGACTATCGTGCAGTTGGTGGTGCCCAGTACAATGACGACGCGACACGCGAAGAGTGTTCCCATGACTATTTTGTGGGACGCTCCGAGTTCCGATCGCGCCACAACTGTGCGACGTATATCATGACCAGTGCGCTGACGAGGAAGAGTTGCCTGGGATATATGCCCGCAACGACGCCGAGGTCCTAATTTAAGCATCTCCGTTGGTGGGTTCCAGGACTCCAGCGCCTCCTCGATGCATGGATGGGGGCTCCACTCCAGATCGAAGGCAATCAGAGTGGGCATTAGCGTTGCCGCCAGCTGCATCGTTTGCGTGGATGCTGGCGGCGGTTTTGGCGGCAAGATGTGTCGCGCCCGCGCCTGGGGGCCCGAGCAGGAAACTCGCGTGCCTTTCCAGCGCTGGGCGCGGGAGGGCATGATCTGGTCAGTGGCGAACTCCGACCTCCACGAGTTCCGCCAGGCGGCCAACGTCTCGTTTCGCCATGCCGGCATGGCGCGCGAGTGCGTGGGCGATTGGCCGCCCGGTGTGCCAGTCCAGTGGGGTCGCACCAACGGCGACCAAGTGCCGCCCAGGACTTTCCCGACGCATAGTCTGGCCGAGTGGTGGGGCCAGCTGGGAGAGGGGGGTCGCGCGCAGGCGGTGTCGGCCCTGACGAACTTCAACCTGTTGCCGCAGGATCGCATCGACAACCTCCTCGCCAGGTTCGACCTTCTCCGCGACGGGGCGCAGCAGGCCGGCCAATTCGCGATGGGCTACGGGGGCCTCAGCTTCCTCTTGCCGCGCGTGGTGGGCGTGTCGAACTTCCGCCAACTCACCGTGATCACGCGGCGCCCCCAAGTGGCCTGCCCCCTCGGGCGCTAGGCAGCCGGCGCGCATGACTAGCCAGCTGCGACGGATTGGGCGCATGATCGAGGGTTCGCCAGGCAATCTCGCATCGGCCGTTCGCTCGACCCAACGCCGGACCTTCCTCGCGGGTGCGCCCGCGCAAGATTAGACTCAGAGTGCCAATGGCATTGCGGCCGGATCGAGCTGCGATGGCACGGGGCCCGGCGCCTTGGGATCAGCGCCGAGCCCGCCTGCAGCTGCGGCCGCTGCCGAACCTGGCACGGCGCCACCGGCGCAGGTGACGTGCCCAGCAGTGGGTGTCGATTCAGGAGCCGACGCCGACGCCGCCAGCTCGCTCGGCGAAGAGATTGCTTTCCGATGGGATGTCGCGGTGCGTGCTTTTTTGGGGCCTGCGAGCGCCCCCTGGAGCAGCTTCGCCAGTCGCGAGCCCGCGCGCCGTGCGCGGGGGGTTGTCGCGCGCAGAGGCAAGGCCCGAGCCAAATTCAACGCGGCCTTCCTGGCCGACGTGTCCGAGAACGACCGCCGGGAAGCTTTCGTTGGCTTCGGGGGGGGCGAGGGTCGAGGGAAGGGGAAGTCCAGGGCCAGTGGCACGGGCGTCGGCCGCCAAGGCAACTCGCTGGGCTCTGAAATGCCGCGAGTGCGACTCCGAGGTGCGCCTCCGGCCAGGCAGGGCGCGCTCTCTTCCTCGGCGCCCCGGCCTCGGCAGCGCCGCCGCTGCAGACGACGGCCTCGCCGCTTGCGCACCTGAGGCATCGGGGGGCGTATGGGCCAGCCGCTCAGCAGCCCGTGCCGGGCGCGCGCGCGGTCTGGATGGCCAGAGGCACCTCGGGGGCTCTTCAATTTCTGGTTGGGGGCCTCGGCGATGGTGATCATATTTAGAGAGCGCTGGCCCCTGGGGCGGCGGGCGACCGACGCCGGCGGCGGCGGCGCGGCGGCCAGCTGCAGCAGCAGCGCCGCGTGTTTTGTCCGGCGGCTCGTGGCAAGCAGCGCGCCGCGGCCATTGGTCGAGCTGGGTGGGGTTTTCATCCTCTGCGCCCCCCTAGCCCGCGCGAGGCATGGCTGCGGCGACTACGTCGAGAAATGCCTGAGCTTATGAGCCCATGCTCAACCCGCGGGCCCGGCAATGGCAGGCCCGCGTGGCGGGGGTGGCGGGCGCGACGCCAGCCGCGCTTGCGGCGCCCGCGGCTCCAGCGGCATCAGCGGCATCGCCGCCGCCGACGCCGCCGCGCCGGGCCGGAATGTCTGGCGCCTTCCCATTGGGGCAAGCTCATGTGCGCGATTGGGCGGGCGACAGCAGCGCGCGAGTCGCAGTGCCGACGGCCCCGCCTGCCGACGTGCAGTCGCCGAGCTGGGCTTGCGTGCTATCGGTCTCAGCCCTCGGCGTCAGCGCGCCTCGTAGATCAAGTTCCACGTGTTCCCCGCAGTTCGCGCCGGCAGCAGTGTCGCCGCCAGTGCCGGACTCTCCCAATGATTTGGCCCTATGTGACCAGGGCGCCCCCGTCGACGCAAGCCAGCCATTTGGGGGCGTGGCCATGCGGTTCGCCGGCCGCGAGGCCTGGGTGTCTAGCGGCGGCCCGTCCGACCGCGGCGTGGGCGCCGCTCTCGACCGCGCGCAACGGCGGCGCTTCGACGAGCTGAGCAGCGCAAGAGCTCTAGTGACTAGAGCTCTTGCGACAACAGAACGAGCAGCGACGCCATGCTGCGCGGAGATGGATAGAAGCCTTTGCAATTCCTTGTCCTGTCCTTCATGGCGCGCCTGCCGCGCCCCTACCATTGCTGTGTTTGACGGCGACGACCAGGGGTGTTTTATTTGTTTCGAGTCCTTCGTGCATGGCGACAGGGTAGCGCGCCCGCGACGCTGCCGCGGCTTGCACTAGGCAGCAGCTCGTGCAGAACACGGGCGCCCGCATAGTGCATGTTCCAGCTGTCCGAGGCCCAGCCAGCGTTATCGCCGACTTCCGATGCGCTGATGCAGATCGTGTTACTGCTGGTCCGATGACTACGTCGTCGCGGCAGACCGACCCTGATCTGACGGGCCCCGTGCCCGCGGTGCTTGCCCGCTCGGCATTGGGCGACGACGTGCCCGAGGAGACTCCACGGCGGCGGTGCCTCGCGCAGTCTGCTCGGCCCGCGCCGGCGCCCGAGGCGCCGCGGCGTGGCCTGGAGCGATCGCCGGGCAGCGTGTCCTGCTTCGAGTCCGCTGCTGATGTGGCGGTGCCCTTCGCCCGCCCGGACCTGCGCGCGCCGCCGTGCCTGCCTGCGCTCCAGAGGTAGCCTGCGTCGTTAGGTGCGGGCGCGAGTTCGTCAACCGACTCTCTCTCTCCGTGCTGCCTGGCCCGGCAAGCCCCGACCTCCAGGGCGGCCGGATAGGCGTCGTTGTCAATGCCGGCGCATGGGCCAACCTCTGGGGATGACGCTTTGCCATGCACCTGGCTGACATGGCCCAGAAGGCGAAGGCCCGCGGAGGAGAAGCTATCGACCCCGCTCTACGCGGCAGGAGTCGGCAACGGATCACAGGTTCCTCGCGTATTGGCAGGCCTATGGCGGCCACGCGGTGTTCAAACACCACGTGGCCGTTCATCTTGTGCAAAACGTCGGCAAACACGGAAAGCCAAGGCGGTGTTGGTGCTATGCCGACGAACGAGAAAATCGTTTAATGGCCAGGATCGCCAAGAGCGTCCACGGCGGCGCCACTTTCTACGAGACGTTGCTAGGACAAGTTCTTCCCGAGAGGTGCTGCCCGCTGGTTTCACATACTTTCACTTCACGTTGTTTCGCACTATTTCACACCATGTTTCACATATCACCATTATACGTATCACTTTCCCTCCCTCTCTCTCCTTCCTCCTTCCTACCTCCTTCCCTCCTTCGTCGTTCCTTCCTCCATGATCCCTCCTTCTTTCGTCTCCCTTCCTTCACCCCCCCTCCCTCCTCCCTCATGAGGATGCATCCGCTGTGCTCCGCGCCACCATATGGAAGGGGAGGCGCATCCAATGGGAAGGGGAGGCGGGAAGCACGGATCATCAGCTGCAGGGGCGGTGGACCAGCGACGCTCGGTGGAGAGTGGCGCCGTCGGCGCGGCGAAACCAGCCTCCGCGCGGCCGCGCCGCCCTCCTCCGCTTCCTCCCCTTCGCCGTCGTCGTCGTCGTCGTCGTCGTCGTCGTCGTCGTCGTCGTCGTCGTCGTCGTCGTCGTCGTCATCGGTCGCCGTCGCCGCCGCCGCCGCCGCAGCCGACGTCGTCGTCGTCGTCGTCTTCGTCGTCGTCGTCGTCGTCGGTCGTCGGTCGTCGTCGTCGTCGTCGTCGTCGATCCTCCTCCTCCTCCTCCTCCTCCTCCCCCTCCTCCTCCCCTCTTCCTCCTCCTCCTCCTCCTCCTCCTCCTCCTCCTCCTCCTCCTCCTCTTCCTCCTCCTCCCCCACCTCCTCCTCCTCCTCCTCCTCGTCGTCGTCCTCCTCCTCTTCCTCGATCTGCTACCTCCTAGGAGCGTCGTGCTCGCGCCTCATGCGGCTTAGAGTGGCAAGTTGAGACATGGTTAGCTTCGGCCTTGTTTCGCACACAAACAAAATGCGCGTTTGCGAACACGTCGGCAACAACGAACGTTGATAGTGGAGATAGATGCCCCAGCCTGTTGCGCGTCCTCCAGAGCGGTGAAAGGGCAACCCGCTGCTTGTCACCGAGGGCCGTCAGACTAGTGTTCTTCCCAGTCTCTGAGTCCAGTCCAGTGCCGAGGTAAGTGTAGGTCGCGGCAATGTTGACGCGCGCGCCCCCCTTAGGGGGGATCGTGACCATGGGCCGATCGGTTTCAAGTGCCTTCTGGAGCTGCCTAGACCCACCCCTCCAGGTACTATCCCCGCGTGCCCATGGTAGAGCGCCCCCTCGTGAACGGCATCCGCGATCGCGCCGGAGACGTCTGTCGCTTGGCCTGTGGAGGAGGGAGATGGTTGGAACATGGCGTCGTCTACGTAGCTAATGTCGACGACCGGCTCGGGAACGTCGCCGTCTGATACGCAGTGGGCCATGCCGTCGGGGTTTACTGGTGAATGGGCCCCCGGCCTGGCGGAACTTGTCAGCAACGTCGGAAAGCGGGCGCTGGAACGGGAAGTTGAATATGGCGTCGGCCCGGTGCCTTCCTGGTCTTGATCCGCGGCGAGACGCGACGATCTCCGTCCTGTTAGAGGTTCCAAAGTACGCATGTCGATGCCCTGGACTTTGACGGTCCGGTTTTCGTGGGATGTTTGCAGCGGGAGGTCGCGTCAAATTTCAGATTGGGTCTCGTCATTTTCATGATGGCCCCGTCAGGCCAATTCGAGTCCTTCGTACCTGAGTCTTGCGTTCACGGGCGGCCGAACCGAGCCCTGGCAAACCACCTCCTTCCGTGACGTGCCCCTCGCCACCCTCCAAGACGCATGCGTGCGGTTGGAGGGGAGTTCGAAGGGCGGGAATGACGTCATGGAAGGGGATGGTTTGCCAAGGGTCGGTTAGGCCGCACCCGATACGTCCCCCCGAAAAGCGGACGCGGGCGCCGTCTGTCAGGCAGCGCGCCGGTCGTCCCGTCGTCCCCGCCCTTCCGCAGCGTCCTCCCCCGGAGCTGGCGGCCGAGCGCGGCGCCGTGGGGCCCGCACGGCGCGGGGCCGCGCTTCTCTTGGGGGGGAGTATAGTGGCCCAGTCAGCACAGGTGTTGAGGGAAAGACATCCTCGTCGTGTCGTCGTTGTCGTCGTCCTCCTCCTCCTCCTCCTGCTCCTCTTCCCCCCCTCCTCCTCCTCCTCCAGCCCTCATCCTCCACTTCTTCTGCTCCTCGTCCTCCTCCAGCCCTCTACCTCCTCCTCCTCCCTCCTCCTCCTCCTCCTCCTCCTCCCCCTCCTCCTTCCTCCTCTTTCCTCCTCCTCCTCCTCCGTACGCTGGCCTCCTCCTCTTTCTCCTCCTGCTCTTCGTCGTCGTCGTCGTCGTCGTCGTCGTCGTCATCGTCGTCGTCGTCGTCTTCGTCGTTTTTGACAAAGGCGCCCCAGTCAGCACAGCAGTTTAGGGAATGCCATCCTCGTAAGGCTGGGCTCTGCCCCGTTCGGTAGGCCACGGGGGCCCCTCCTCCCCCTGTGTCTGCTCTCGGCGCGCGTGGTCCCGCGGGCCCGCGGCGAGGGCTTCGCTCTCCCGTTGCCGCTGTTGCGCGCGCTCGCCTGGGCTGGCGCAGCACGTGGTCGCCACCACGATCGTCGTCGTCGTCGTCGTCGTCGTCGTCGTCGTCGTCGTCGTCGTCGTCGCTGGTGCGCTCGGCGGCCCCGAGAATGAGAAGTGAGGGGCGCTCTTCAGGTTTTCGTCTTCTTCTGGGACGAGAACTACGGCGGCAGCGACGGCGAGGCTGGCGCTCTCGAGGGTGTCTCTGCGAGGGAGGGTTGGCAGGCGGAGGCGGAGGAAGGAAAGGGTGGAGGGTGGGGACGATGATGATGATGTCGCTGATGATGATAACGATCAAGATGATGATGATGATGATGATGATGATGATGATGATGATGATGATGATGATGCTTGTGCTGATGATGGTGATGATGATGATGAGGATGATGCTGATGATGATTATGATGATGATGATGCTTCTGATGATGATGATGATGATGATGATAATGAAAACGATGCTCCTGATGATGATGATGATGAAAATGATGATGATGATGATGATGATGATGATGATGATGATGATGATGATTAGGACGATGATTAAGATAGTGATGACGATGATGATGATGATGATGATGATGATCATGATGATGATGATGATGATGATGATGATGATGGTGATCATGGTGACGACCTCGACGTTGATGATGCTGCTGCTGATGATGATAACGGTGATGATGCTGACGATGATGATGATGCTTCTGATGATGATGCCGATGTTGATGATGATGGTATAATGATGATGTTGGTGATGCTAATGATGATGATGATGTTGATGATGATGATGCTGATGCTGATGATGATGATGATGATGCCGAGTCTGATGACAATGATGATGATGCTGCTGATGGTTATGATGATGGCATCGATGGCGACGATGATGATGATGATGACGCTTCTGATGATGATGTTGATGATGCTGCTGCTGATGATGATGATGATGATGACCGTGTTGCGGATGATGATGGCGCTAGCGATGACGATGATGCCGATGATGGTGATAATGCTGCTGATCATAATGATGGTAGGCGATGACGACAACGATGATGATGGTGAGGATGATGACGTCGCTGGTTATGTCGATGAAGATGAAGCTGAAGATGACGATGACGATGAAGTTGACTCTGATGATAATGATGCTGACGACAACGATATAAGAACGAAGCTGTTGACGACGATGGTGATGGCGCTGATGATGGCGATGAATGTGATAATGATGCGGATGCTGATGGCGATGCTGTTCACGATGATGGAGATGTCAACCACGAGGACGATGACGATGTTAGCGATGACGATGGTACTGCTTATGACGATGATGCTCTAGGGCGCCTCCGCGAGGGCGGGGTTGGCAGGCGGAGCACGGGGGAGGATGAAACGGGGGTCGGGGACTATGGTGAGGATGCTGCTGCTGATGATGATATTTGATGATGAGGAAGATGATGATGATGATGATGATGATGACGACGACGACGATGCTGATGATGCTGATTATGACGATGGTTATGCCGACGATGGTGCTCTTGACGATGGCAATGATGACGCTGCTGATGATGGCGATGACGACGACGACGACAACGGTGATGATGATAATGGTGACGATGAAGTCGTCGATGATGACGACGATAATAATGGTGCTGATTCTGATGATGATGATGATGATGAGACAGTGGGTGATGATGATACGATGATGGTGATGATTGTGATGATGATGATGATGATGGTAACGATGGTGCTGATGATGATGCTGTTCAGGATGATACTGCAGGATGTCTGTGGTGACGATGATGATGCGGATGATGATGATTAGGATGCCGATGACGATGATGACGATGATGATGGTTAGGATGATGATGCTGGTTATGATGACAATGCAGATGCATTCAAGGGTGACGATGGTGACGATGAAGATGAGGATGTCGATGACAGTGGTGATGATGCTGATGTTGATGATGCTGATGCTCATAATCGCTTCTACGGATAATGGTTACAGTGACACTTCCGTTGATGACGAGGGTGATGCTCATGATGGCGAAGATCATGACGATGCCGATGAGGATGGTGACGATGCTGACGTTGATGATGGCAATGATGACGGCGATGATGGAGATGATAAGCATGAGGACAATGATGATGATGATGATGATGATGATGATCATGATGATGATGATGATGATGATGATGATGATGGTGGTAGTTGCGAGGATGATAATCATGATAATGCTGCTGATGATGATGGTGATGATGACGGTCTGCTGCTGATGATGGCGCCGATGGTGCCGGTGATGATGATCATGACGATGATGATGATCATGCTGTCGAACATGATGATGTTGATGATGGTGATGGCGACGATCATGCTGATGCTGATGCCGATGCTGATGCTGATGACGATGCTGACGATGACAATGCGGATGATGCTGACGATGATTACGATGATGCTATTGTTGCTGTTGACGACGGTTATTGGGCTGCTGATGCTGAGGATGTCGACGATGATGATGATGATTATAATGATGATGCGGATGATGATGACGATGATGAAGGTGTTGTTGTTGACGATGACTATGGTGCTGTAAATGCTGGCGATGGTGATGACGATGGTTAACTGATGGCTACAGCGATCATGTTGATGTTGATAATGTCGATGATGTTGGTGATGATGAGGACGATGATGACGGCGACGATGATGATTCTGATGCTGATGATTCTGCTTATGACGATGATGATGCTGACGACGATGTTGATGGCGGTGGCAATAGTAACGATGCTAATGATGGCGATGATGACGATGACGATGCCGTCGTGGATGGTGATAATGGTGTTGTCGATGACGATTATGATGATGGTGATGATGCTGATGATGATGGCACTGTGGATGATGATAATCATGGTAATGCTGATTACGATTATGATGATGACCGTTGTGCTGAAGATGATGATGCTTTTCATGATGGTACTGCAGAGTGACTGGGAATCTGATGATGAGGATGACGCTGACGATGCCGATGATGGTGCTGATGTTGACGATGGCAATCTGGATACATTCGATGGTGATGATGCTGGCGATGACGATGAGGATGTCGATGACAGTGGTGATGATGCTGATGCTGATGATGCTGATGATGCTGATGATCCTGATGATGATGATCGCTTCTACGGGTGATGGTAACAGTGATGTTTCCATTGATGACAAGGGCGGTGCTGATGGTGACCATTCTGACGATGATGATGGCGATGATGACGGTGATGAGGGAGGTGATGAACATGATGACAATGATGAGGATGCTGGTGATGATGGTGATGATTCTGAGAATGACGATGATGGTGGCGATGATCATGATGAGGATGATGATGATGTCGCTGCTGATGATGACGCCGATGGCGCTGATGATGATGATGATCATGGTGGTGATGATGATAATGCTGTCGATCATGACGATGCTGATCATAATGACGCCGATAATGCTGATGCTGATGACGATGATGATGATGATGATGATGCTGCTGCTGATTACGATGATGACGATGCTGCTGCTGCTGATGATGATGATGATGGCGATGCTGATGCTGTTGTTGCTGTCGGCGATGATTAGGGTGCTGCTGATGCTGACGATGATGATGATGATGATGCCGATGATGAACTGGTGACGATGACGATGATGTTGATGTTGATGATGACGACGCTGATGATGCCGATGACGATGACGATGATGATGACGTTGATGACGGTGCTAATGGACATGATGCTGATCATGATCGTGATGCCGATGAAGACGATGACGCTCATTCCGATTGTGTTGATGATGGTGGTGATGGAGATGACGATGATGATGATGATGATGATGGTGATGATGATGATGATCATGATGATGATGATGATGATGATGATGATGATGATGATGGGCGTGATGAACATGATGACTAGCTCGATGATGATGGTTACGATTTTGATGATGACGATCATGCTGGTTACGATGATGATGACGCTGGTGCTGATTGCGATGCTGACGGTAATGGCGATGGTGGTGATGTTATGGTAAAGGTGTTGGTAATGATGGTGATGGTGGTGGTGTTAATGATGGTGTCACTGATGATGACGATGATGATGACAATGATGATGCTGCTGTTGATGCTGATAATGGTGATGATGCTGATAGTGGCGACGGTGGTGATCATGATGGTGATGGTGATGCTGCAAATGATGCTGATGCTGATGTTGATACTGATGCCGCTTCGGATGATGACTCCGATGACGCCGATCGTGGTGATGATGATGATCTTGATGCTGGTGATGATGACGACGATGATAATGGTGGTGATGGTGGTGGTCATCATGATGGTGCTGATGTGGGTGATGAGGGACCTGGTAAATATGATGGCAATGATGATGATGATGATGATGATGATGTTCATGATGATGATAATGATGCTGGTTATAGTGGCGGGGTTGGGAGTCATGATGGTGATGCTGCTGATGATGACGATGGTGACGATGATGATGATGATGATGATGATGAGAATGATGCAGATGCAGCTGGTGATCTCGCCATGGCGCGGATGATGATGATCATGGTGATGATGATGATGATGATGAGGATGATGATCATGCTGTCGATCATCACGATCTTGATCCGGATGATTATTATTATATATATATATATATATTTATATATATATATATATCATAATGACGATGCTTAGTGCACTAACGATGTTATTGACGATGGTGACGATGTCGATGCGGATGATGCTGATGATGATCATGATGATGTGATTCTTCTTTTGGCTGGCGATGATTATGGTGCTGATGATGCTGACGATGACGATGCCGATGATGACCTAACTGATCGCGATGTCGATTATGTCGATGTTGACGATGTCGATGATGATGACGATCATGATGGCGTTGATGACGATGGTATTTGGGTAAGATGCTGATTCGGATCATGATGATGATGACGATGCTGCTGATTACGATTTTGGTGATGATGATGGTGGTGGTGATGATGATGATGATGATGGAAACGATGCAAGTGATGGCGAGGTCGATGATGATGATTATTACGATTATGATGATGACGATTATGCTGATTAAGATGATGATGTCGATGTTACTGATTGCGATATCGACGGCGATGACGATGGCGATGATGTTATGGTGAAGATGATGAGGAAGCTGTTGATGATGATGCTGATGATGATGATGATGATGATGGCGGTATTGGTGTTAATGATGATGATGACTATGCTTGCGATAATGATGTTGATGGCGATGACGATGATGATGATGATGATGATGATGCTTGTGATTGTGATGATGACTATGATGGTGGTGATGATGCTGATAGTATCGAGGATGATGATAATGATGCTGCTGATGATGATGATGATGATATTGATACTGATGCCGCGGTTCATGATGACACCGATGACGCCGATGGTTGTGATGATGATGATGATGATGATGATGATGATGATGATGCGGAATATGGTTATGAATGGTGATGAGGATGATGATTATGATGATGATGATGATGATGATGATGATGATGATGATGATGATGATGATATTGATACTGATGCCGCGGTTCATGATGACACCGATGACGCCGATGGTTGTGATGATGATGATGATGATGATGCGGAATATGGTTATGAATGGTGATGAGGATGATGATTATGATGATGATGATAGTGATGGTGATGGTGATGCTGATGGTGATGATGACGATGATGATGATGATGATGATGATGATGATGATGATGATGATGATGATGATGATGGTGATGATCAGGATGGTCATGCGTGATGATGAGGGTGAGGAGGGGGATGGGGGAAGAGGAGGAGGAGGAGGAGGAGGAGGAGGAGGAGGAGGAGGTTGTGGTGGTGGTGTTGGTGGTGGTCGTGGTGAAGGCGGCGCCGGCGGTGGCGGCGTCATTGTTTTTTTTTTCCGGGACAGAGGCCATCCAGGTCAAGAGAAGGCCCACCGCTGTAGTAGTTCGCAACCTTCTTGGGTCGCTGGGTTCTAGTTTTGAATTCGCAGCGCCGCGGTGTCACCGCCACCTCCCGCTGCCCCTCGCTGCCTTCTCTGCCCCCCCGTGTGCCCAAGGTGGCACACATCTCACACGCTGCGTGGCCCTACAGGAAGCTCCTGGGCGCGGTCGCACGGCGGCGCCGCCCCGACTTCGGTACACCACTCGCACGCTTCGTGGGCCCATAATCCACCTACGATTCCAGTGGGCGCGATCGCATGGCGGCGCCGCCCCCATTTCTGAGCACCCCTCGCAGGTTTCGTGGCCCTTCGAGAGGTCCGCCTGCGGCCTCACGGGGCGGGACCACATGGCACAACCGCGCATGTTCCGGCACACCCCTCACACGTTTCGTGGCCCTTAGAGGTGTCCTTCACTACAGTACCCCTCACGCGTTTCGTGCCCCACAGGGTGCTCCACCCAATGGCCCAGCCGGCGAGACCACGTGACGCCGCCACCCAAGTATCGGCGCACCCTTCATACGTTTCGAGACTCTTTGGGAGCTCCACCTAAAGGCCGCGCCGTTTCCGGCACACCCCTCACACGGTCCGTGGCCCTTTCGGGAGCTCCAACCAAGGGCCGCGCCCTCTTCGGCACACCCTTCACACGGTTCGTGGCCCTACAGGGAGGTTTTCTTGCGGTCTCAGCGGGTGCAGCCGCATGGGGGCGCCGTCCGTATTCCGGCACGCCCCTCATGCCTTCGGCGCCTCTCCAGGAGCCCCAGCGATGGTCCCAGCGGGCGCGACCGCATGGCACCACCGCGCCCATTTCTGCATACCTTCCCATGTTTCGGGCCCCTCCAGGAGCCCCACATACTGTCCCAGCGGGCGCGACCGCACGACACCGCCACGCCCATTTCGGCACTTCCCTTGCACGTTTCGCGCCCCTGAGGGAGCCCCAGCTACGGTCTCAGCGGGCGCGTCCGCACGGCGCACGGCGCCGCCGCGCCACACCTGCCCCGCCCCTGCGGCGCGCACGCAGGAAGACAAGAACCGGGCCCTCCGCCACACGCAAATGCATGTGGTTGTATTCTTGGCCAGTAGGAAGGAGGAGGAGGAGGAGGAGGAGGAGGAGGAGGAGGAGGAGGAGGAGGAGGAGGAGGAGGAGGAGGGAGGAGGGGAGGAGGAGGAGGAGGAGGAGGAGACGGAGGAGGAGGAGGAGGAGAGGAGAGGAGGAAGGAGGAGGAGGAGGAGGAGGAGGAGGAGGAGGAGGAGGAGGAGAGGAGGAGGAAGGAGGAGGAGGAGGAGGAGGAGGAGGAGGGGAGGAGGAGGAGGCGGAGGAGGAGGAGGAGGAGTGAGGAGGAGGAGGAGGAGGAGAGGAGGAGGAGGAGGCGGAGGAGGAGGAGGAGGAGGGAGGAGGAGGAGGAGGAGGAGGAGGAGGAGGGAGGAGGAGGAGGAGGAGGAGGAGGAGGAGGAGAGGTGAGGAGGAGGAGGAGGAGGAGGAGGAGGGAGGAGGAGGAGGAGGAGGTAGGAGGAGGAGGAGGAGGAGGAGGAGGAGGAGGAGGAGGAGGAGGAGAGGAGGAGGAGGAGGAGAGGAGGGAGGAGAGGAGGAGGAGGAGGAGGAGTGGAGGGGAGGAGGAGGCGAGGAGGAGGAGGAGGAGGAGGAGGAGGACGAGGAGGAACGGGAAAGGGCGGAGCGGAGGCCGTTAGGCGCGGAGGAGGAGGCGGAGGAGGAGGAGGAGGAGACGGAGGAGGAGGCGGAGGCGGAGGCGGAGGCGGAGACGGAGGCGGAGGCGGAGGCGGAGGAGGAGGCGGAGGAGGAGGAGGAGGAGGAGGAGGAGGAGGAAGAGGAGGAGGAGGAGGAGGAGGAGGAGGAAGAGGCGGAAGCGGAGGCGCAGGCGGAGGCGGAGGCAGAGGCGGAGGTGGAAGAGGAGGAGGATGATGAGGAGGAGGAGGACCAGTGTAAACACAAGAACCATCAACGATCTTTGAATACACCCTCCCTCTAAGTTTCCTCTTCGTATGCCCTTACCACTGTTTATTTTTATTATTATCACGACTATTATTATTATTATTATTATTATTATTATTATTATTATCATTATTATTATTATTATTATTATTATTATTATTATTATTATTTCATTATTATTATAATTATTATTATTACTATTATTATTATTATCATCATTTTTATTATTATTATTAGTATTATTATTAGTATTATTATTATAATAAGAATGGAAACTGCTTCATTGGAAGACAACTGTTTGAAGACCCTGATGCATGCCAAGACATTGTTCTCGGGATTCCAACGTCACAGATCAACCTGACTGCTGCGTCTTGACGACCCTGAGTCGTGCCAGGACTCCATTCCTGGAACTGGAACACCGCGAATCAACATAACTCGCGCACCCTCATAAGCCTGAGCCCCTCCAAAACATTCTTTCTGGTACGCTGATCATGACAATCCGGGGAACTCTTGCACATGTTAAGAGCGAGTGTGCGTGACGCTCAAGCGAGAGCCACATTTTGAAAAGGAGCCGCCCCCAATCTGTGAAGCTCTTGCAATTCTGTCATGGCGAATGTCCGCGGCGCGAAGGCGAGCGCCACATTTTGAAAACGACCCGCCCCCAATCCGTGACACCCTTGCTGCAATTTTCTTTAACGAATGGGCGCGGCGCCAAGGCGAGAGCCACATTCTGAAAACCACCCGCCCTCCATTTGTGAAACGGTTGCCACTGTTTAAGCTTCAGAGTCAGAAGTGGTGAGGACGTCTCAGGT
>CAUYUJ010000947.1:563565-588565 GCA_963575745.1 Prorocentrum cordatum
CCGACATTTTTTTCGGAATCACTCCTTGAGGGTTTCAGAAGGATCCAAAAGAGCTCCGAAAGGCCCCCCAGAGGACCCCCAAAGCGCCCCCAGGGAAGGAGCTGAACTCGGACCCGGCTGAACTCGGACCGGGCTGAACTCGGACCCGGCTGAACTCGGACCTGGCTGAACTCGGACCCGGCTGAACTCGGACCTGGCTGAAATCGGACCCGGCTGAACTCGGACCCGGCTGATCTCGGACCTGGCTGAACTCGGACCCGGCTGAACTCGGACCCGGCTGAACTCGGACCCAGCTGATCTCGGACCCGGCTGAATTCGGACCCAGCTGGTCTTGCTGCGGAGTCAGGCTTTCGCCGAGTTCACCGCAAGGGGATGGGGCTGATATCGGATTTGGCCGACTCAGACCTGCATGGTTGATCTCGGACCTGGCTGAACTCGGACCCGGCTGAACTCGGACCCAGCTGAACTCGGACCCGGCTGAACTCGGACGCAGGCCCGCGGCTGCTCCCGGACCCCACTGAACTCGGACCAGGCTGATTTCGGACCTGGCTGATTTCGGACACAGGCCCGCGGCTGCTCCTGGACCCCACTGAACTCGGACCTGGCTGATCGCGGACCTGGCTGATCTCGGACCCGGCTGAGCCCGGACCCCGCCGCCCCGCCGAACTCGGATTTGGCTGGCCTCGTGCCGCGGCCGCTCTGGCTGCGGCGCGAGCCTCCTGTCGTGTGCGCCGGAGGGGAAGGGGCTGATCTCGGACACGGCTGAACTTGGACTGGGCCGATCTCGCACGCGGCTTCACTCCGATCGGGGCGGCGCGATCACCCTCGGCGGCCTAGAGGTTGACACCAATACCAATATCGGCGGCGTGCTTCCACCGAGGGAAGATGATCCCGATCCAGATGATGGTGGTAAGATTCGGGCTTTCTAAGTGGCCGAAAGATTACCACCAACACCGAAATCCAGGATCATCTTCCTCCCGTGGAGGCAACCCCTGATGTTGGTGTTGATGCCAATTTCCAAGCTTCCAACACCCGCGCCACTGACGAGCCGTGGGAAGCGGCGGTGCAGGCGCACGGTGAGGTGGCGACCCCAGCTGGGGGGGGCGGCGGCGCTGCCGGGCATGCTGGCGAGTCCGCCCGAGCCGCGGCGGCGGGCGGAGAATGAGCGGCAACAGCAGGTGCTGCGTTTCTGTCAAGCCGCAGCTGCGAGGTCGCCCGCTCAGCTGGGAAACACCCCGACGGAGCCGCTTACTACCACCAACGCCATGCTCGCCGAGACCGTGGGCGGCAACGGGGCGACGCAGATAGATATCCGGATGGGGCATGAGATCGCCGACGCAAAACAGGATACCAATCTGATGCGTAAACGTGTCGTGTTGTCGTGCTTTCGTTTTTTTTCTCCGCGCTGTCTGTGGCGCCTGCTTTGCTATGGATACTGATCTCGGACCCGGGCCGAACTCGGCCCGGCTGATCTCGGACCCAGGCCCGTGGCTGCTCTCGGACCCGCTGAATTCGGACCCGGCTGAACTCGGATCCAATTGAACTCGGACCGGCTGAACCCGAACCTGGCTGATCTCAGACCCGGCTGAACTCGGACCCGGCTGAACTGGCACCCCGCTGGACTCGGACCGGACTGATGTCTGATTTGGCTGATTTGGTAGTCGGCCGCTCCTGGCTGCGGCGCGAGCCTCCTGTCGTGTGCGCCGGAGGGGAAGGGGCTGATCTCGGACACGGCTGAACTTGGACTGGGCCGATGTCGCACGCGGCTTTATTCGGACTGGCCGAGCTCGGATCGCTTGAATTTGGAGCCCGCTGAACTCTGATCTTCGCGCCGCGAAGAATCTTGTTGAGGTGGCCTTCGCGGCGCAGCGGCTCTCCGACACTACATCCTGCCAGGTGCTCGTTTCGGGCGGCGCGATCACCCGCGCCACTGACGAGCCGTGGGAAGCGGTGGCGCAGGCGCACGACGAAGTGGCGATTCCAGCCAGGGGGGCGGCGACGCTGCCGGGCATGCTGGCGAGTCCGCCCGAGCCGCGGCAGCGGGCGGAGAATGTCACCACCCACCAAACCACCCCAGCCCAACCCGAAGGCCCCAATTCGCAGGGCGTGCTGCAGGGCGTGCTGCGTGTCGCGCAGGCCGCGGCAGCTGGGAGGCACGCCGACGCAGCCGCTCGCTGCCCGCCCGCGCACCGCCCACGCCATGCTCGCGCCGAGACCGCGGGCGGCAGCGGGGCGACGCAGTTAACTAGATATCGGGGGTGGATGGACCTCCTACCCTGACACGTCGATTAGTGAATTGGCCGTTTTCGGTTCGCGAGATGGCATCGCGGCCGTCATTTTTGCGGGACCAGGTCCGTCGGTTTCGGTCCTAGGCCGTTGTCACTAAGGGGAGGTTTACTAAAGGGGGGTCTGTCCACCGCCGAAGATACCCGAGTTGGGGATGAGATCGCCGACGCAAAGCTGGATACGAGATCTGATGCGTAAGCTGAAGTCGGGCCTGTCCCCCTACAGGGGGATCTTTCGAGGAGAAATTCGAAATAGTCAGCAATAGGCAAGCATAGTCAAGATACTCAGAAAGTCGTCCCCAGGTTATTTTTTGACTATTTTTGAGCATTCCTCCTGCAGAGGGACGGGCCCGACTTCAGCGTAAGCATACCGTGCTGCTGTGCCGCTGTAGATTTTCCCCGCGCTGTCTGTGGCGCCGGCTCTGCTGCGGATGTGGCTGTTCGCTTCGTGTCGGCGTTCGCGGGATCGGCGAGGCTTCGGTCACTCGGTTCCGCCCTGTAGCTCCGTGAACAACAGCGCCGCGCGACAGGAGCACGAGGGGATGCATCCAGCTGCCCGCCGCCAGGGGGCATGACACGGGCCCATTCGCGGCCAGTTTGTGGGGATGTCTCAGGCGGTTCGCCTGTCTTGTGGCTCAACATCCTTTGCTTCCAGAGCAGATTTGGAGCATGCCTCGGGAGGGACGCTGGTTTCAGCACTCTTAAGGGCGCCGGTTTCCTTCTCTCTCTCGCTCCTCCGCTCCCTCTCCTGTGCGCTTCCTCCATGCACCTCTGTCGCGTCCTCGCTCGGGCCTCAGGGGGCCGAGTCGGCCTCGGGGGGCGGGGTTGGCCTCAGGGGGCAGATCCAGTGATCCACAGGTCGGCAGGGCGTTCTTGGTTGAAGGCCGTCTTTGTTGCACCCCGGGTGGGTGAGTGGAACAATTGATGATGACGCAGAAGGTGGGGAACTTGTTATTATTCCCCATATCCAAAGGATGGGGTTCCTGTTATTCCCCCTATCCAAAGGATGGGGTTCTTGTTATTCCCCGACCGCGCCGGACCACCTCTCCACTCCTCCCTCTCTGCACTAGACACTGATGATGGTTGTCATGATGTTGACCATGATATTGTGAGAGTATGATGTGAGTGGGATGGTGATGGTGAATGATGGATGAGTATGATGATGCTGATGATGAAGATGTTGATGGTGATGATTATGTTGATGCTGATGCTGATGCTGATGCTGATGCTGATGCTGATGCTGCTGCTGCTGCTGCTGCTGCTGATGATGATGATGATGATGATGATGATGATGATGATGATGATGATGATGATGATGATGATGATGATGATGATGATGATGATGATGATGATATGATGAGGATGTCTCGAGCAGCTTGCTGGTTTTAGCACTCCTAAGGGGGGGCCGCCAGGGGTATTGCACGGCCTCCGTTCGCGCCCAAATGGTGGGTATTGCACGGCCTCTGTTCGCGCCCAAATGGCGGGATGTCTCAGGCGGTTTGCTTGCTTTGGTCCCCAACATCCTCCGCTTTCGGAGCAGATTTGGAGAATGTCTCGAGCGAGGCGCTCAATTTGGCCCCCCTGGGTGGCCAGAGTTTGAGGATGTTTCGATCGGTTTGGTGGTTTTAATGGCCAGACTCGTGGGCACAGATTCTCCCCAGGATGCCACAGGAGGCTCCAGCAGGCTCCAGGAGGCCCCAGGAGGCCACATGAGGTCCCAGGAGACATCAGGAGGCCACAGGAAGATTCAAGAGGCCACAGAATGTCCCAAGAGGCTCCAGGAGGCTTCAGGAAGCTCCAGGAGGCCCCAGGAGGCCACAGGAGGCTCCAGGAGGCCACAGGAAGCGCCAGGAGGCCCAGGCAAGAGGAGGCCCCGAGAGGCCTCAGGAGCAGGAGGCCTCAGAAGGCAACAGGAGTGGCTCCAATCCCATGTGTTTCGCGTATGCTCTTATACATATAACGGCGCACCGGGTCCGGGGGCCCGGGGCCGGGACCTCGACCACAAATGTGCACCCCGGGGGGCCCGGAGGCTCGTCGGGGCTTGCCGGAGGCCTCCCCGGTCAGACAAGACGGCCCCAGGAGCGCCCAAGACGGCCCAAGAAACTTCCAAGAGGCCTCCAAGAGGGCTCCGAGATGCTGAAGATGGCCTCCAGACGTCCAAGGACGCCCCCAAGAGGCCCCAAGAAGCCTCCAACATGCGTCCCAAGAGGGCCCCTAGACGCAAAAATTTGCCCATTCCCTTCGTAAAACGTACATTTTCAACAAAGTTGTCTTTTGGGCTTTCCGACGTTACAGGACGGCCCAAGAGGCGCCCAAGACCGCCCCAAGACGGCCCAAGAAGCTTCCCAGAGGGCCCCAGGACAGCCCAAGAGGGCCCCAAGACGGCCCAAGAGGCGCCCAAGATGGCCCAAGAGGGCCCCAAGACGGGCCCAAGAGGGGGCCCAGAGGGGGACCACGAACCGCAAGCTCGAGCCTTCCGCCCCAAGAGGCCGCCAGGAGGCCCCCAGGAGGCCCCTCAAGAGGCCCCAGGAGACCCCAGACGTCCAAGGACGCCCCCAAGAGGCTCCAAGAAGCCTCCAACATGCGTCCCAAGAGGGCCCCTAGACGCAAGAATTGGCCCATTCCCTTCGTAAAACGTACATTTTTCAACAAAGTCGCCTTTTGGGCTTTCCGACGTTACAGGACGGCCCAAGAGGCGCCCAAGACCGCCCCAAGACGGCCCAAGAAGCTTCCAAGAGGGCCCCAGGACAGCCCAAGAGGGCCCCAAGACGGCCCAAGAGGCGCCCAAGATGGCCCAAGAGGGCCCCAAGACGGGCCCAAGAGGGGGCCCAGAGGGGGACCACGAACCGCAAGCTCGAGCCTTCCGCCCCAAGAGGCCGCCAGGAGGCCCCCAGGAGGCCCCTCAAGAGGCCCCAGGAGACCCCAGACGTCCAAGGACGCCCCCAAGAGGCCCCAAGAAGCCTCCAACATGCGTCCCAAGAGGGCCCCTAGACGCAAAAATTGGCCCATTCCCTTCGTAAAACGTACATTTTCAACAAAGTTGCCTTTTGGGCTTTCCGACGTTACAGGACGGCCCAAGAGGCGCCCAAGACCGCCCCAAGACGGCCCAAGAAGCTTCCAAGAGGGCCCCAGGACAGCCCAAGAGGGCCCCAAGACGGCCCAAGAGGCGCCCAAGATGGCCCAAGAGGGCCCCAAGACGGGCCCAAGAGGGGGCCCAGAGGGGGACCACGAACCGCAAGCTCGAGCCTTCCGCCCCAAGAGGCCGCCAGGAGGCCCCCAGGAGGCCCCTCAAGAGGCCCCAGGAGACCCCAGACGTCCAAGGACGCCCCCAAGAGGCCCCAAGAAGCCTCCAACATGCGTCCCAAGAGGGCCCCTAGACGCAAACATTTGCCCATTCCCTTCGTAAAACGTACATGTTCAACAAAGTCCGTAGCCATTTTGGCTCAAGGTAGCCGTGGGCTCGAGGGGCTGGCCGGGCGGCCGGCCCTAGCGGCCCGGCGCGCGCGCCGGCGCTCCATGGGGAAGCGCGGCCGCTGGGGGCGCGGCCGGGGCGAGGCATGCAGTGCCACGCCGACCTCCCGCCAGGCTGGAGCTGGGGCTGGCTCGCCGTGCCAGTCCCTCCAGCGCCGGGCTGCTGGCAGCACCCTGGACCCGGAGGAGGCGGCCAGGTGCCCCTGGCACCAGGCACCGGGCCCAGCAGCGAGGCCGACGGCGGCGCCGCAGCGGGCGCGCCCGCCGCTCCCGGTGCGCCGCGCCCAGCAGGCGCACTCCTCGGCGGCGCCGGAGGGGCCGTCCTGGCGCAGCTCCTCGCCGGCGCCCTGGGCGACGGGGGCGCGGGGCCGGCGGGCCGAGGCGGAGGGGAGCGGCGCCCCGCCGAAGGCCAGGCCGGCGGCACGGCCGGGTGGCCGCCCGCCGGCAGCGCTGCCGGGGCGGGCTGGCCAGCCGCAGCCGGAGGCAAGAGCGCCCCCGCAGCGAGCGCCACCGGGGGCTCCGACGCCGACGACGGAGCGGGCGGGAGCTCGGGCCCCGACGACTCCCAAGAGGGCGCAGCTGACAGCAGCAGCGGCGACTCCTCGGGAGAGGGAGGCTGGCGGCAGCCCCACCGCCGGGCGATGGCGCGAGCGCGTGCGCAGCCCCAGCGCGCTCGCACCGGCGAGGCCGGAGCGCTCGGCGCCTTCGGCACGGGAGGCTACTGGGCACCGCTCGGGCTTGCGTCGGCACCGCAAGCGCCGGGGCAGGAGCGGCTCCGGCCACCGCCGCGCCAGGAGCCGCACGCGCAGCCGGAGCCGCAGGCGGCGCCGCCGGCCGCGCAGCCCGGCCGCGCCGCGACGCCCGCGCAGCGGCCGCCGCAGGCGAGGCTCCAGGGCGCCCGAAGCGGCGAGCGCGCCGGCGAGCGGCGACGGCCCGCTGGCGCCCGCGGCGGCGAGCGCGGCGAGCGCGGCGGCGAACCCGCCAGCGCCGGAGGTAGCGCCCGAGGAGGCGGGACCGGCGGGGCCGGCAGCGGCGACCCTGGGTGGGGTCGGCGCCACCCCCCCCACGGGGAGCCAGCGCGCGAGCCGCGGCGGCCGGGGCAGGGGCCGGGACCACCGCCCTCGCAGCGCCGGCTCGAGCGACAGCGCCAGCTCGAGCAGCTCGAGCTCGGGCAGCAGCGGGAGCGGCAGCTCGGCGCGACGAGCGGCTCCGAGAGCGCCGGCTCCGCCAGAAGCAGGCGGCGACGGAGGGGGCGCCGAGGCGGCCGCCCCCGCACTCACTCGGCCTGGTGGAGCGACCCCGGGCCCAGGTCCCCTGCCTGCGGCAGCGGCGGCCGCCGTGGCGGAGATCCTCAGGGCGCACGGCTGGAGTTTCCAGACCCCGGAGGTCGCGGCGGGCGTCCTCGGGGAGGCAAAGAAGGCGGGCCTCCTCCTGCCCCAGGGGGGGGCCTAGGCGCCCGCGCCGGCCCTGCGGGAGGGGCGCTGGGCACCGGCCCCGCGGGAGGCGGGGCGTCGGAGACCGGCCCCGCAGGCGGGGCGACGGAAAACGGCAGCACCGGCCCCGCCAGAGGAGCTACGGACGCCGGCCCCCTGGGAGGCGGGGCGACAGGCACCGGCCCCTCGGGCGGCGGGGCGACGGAGACCGGCCCCGCAGGAGGGGCGACGGTAAGCGGCAGCACCGGCCTCGCCAGAGGAGCGACAGGCGCCGGCCCCCTAGGAAGGGGGGCGACGGGGACCGGCTCCGGCGGGGCGACGGAGCGCGGGGACGTCTTGCTCGTGCCGCTCGATGCCCTCGAACACGACATCGAGGCGGAGTACGAGGGCGACTGGGCGCCCGCGCACCCCACCGCAGGCGGCGCTGCCCTGGCGGCTGGCAGCGCGGCGCCCCCGCCTGCGTCCACTCCGCGGGGCGCCACGGCCGGCGGCCTAGCGGTGGAGACGCCGCCGCGGGCGCGGCCGCGCATCCCCCGGCGCGCGCCGTGGGCGGACGCGGCCGAGGAGGGCCCCGGCCAGGAGGCGGGCTGGCTACCGGCCCCCGGCGGGCCAAAGCAGCCGGCCCCGGCGCCGGGGGCCGCGGCGCTCAGCCAGCTGGCGGCCGCGCTGCGGGCCGTCACAGGCGAGGGCGCCAGCGCGGCGCTCGAGGCGGCGCTGCTGCTGGAGGCGGCGGCGGCGGGCGACCCCACCGCCCACGGGCCCATCCTCGAGGTGGGCCGGGCCCTGCTGGGGGCCCTCGCGGTGCCGGCCGGCGCGGGCGCGCCGCCGCCCGGGGCCGGGCGCTGAGCGCTGCGCTCGCGCTGCAGGCGACTCGCTCCGGCTGAGGCGCCGCCGCGCTGCCGGCTGAGGGCTGCGCGGGCCCCAGCGGGCGGCTGCCCCGCGCGCGCGCGGGGGGCGCGCGCGCGCCGGCCCCCTCCCTCCCCCCCCCCCCCCCCCCTCCCGCCCCCCCGCGCCCTCCGTCGTCCTCGTCTGTCGTCCGTCGCTCGTCTGTCGGTCGTGTCGTCCTCCGCTCTTTGCCACTGGGCTCCTCTCGCGTTGGTAAAAAAAAAAAGTACATGTTCAACAAAGTTGTCTTTTGGGCTTTCCGACGTTACAGGACGGCCCAAGAGGCGCCCAAGACCGCCCCAAGACGGCCCAAGAAGCTTCCAAGAGGGACCCCAGGGGACGGCCCAAGAGGCGCCCAAGATGGCCCAAGAGGGCCCCAAGACGGGCCCAAGAGGGGGCCCAGAGGGGGACCACGAACCGCAAGCTCGAGCCTTCCGCCCCAAGAGGCCGCCAGGAGGCCCCCAGGAGGCCCCTCAAGAGGCCCCAGGAGACCCCAGACGTCCAAGGACGCCCCCACGACGCTTCGCGTCACCAATTTCTTCTCACAACGATTCCTGGGTCTGTGACTCGACAGAACCTAAGCGCGCGCGAAGCGCGCGCGTGGCTCTAGTATATATTGGGCCTCACCTGGAGCACGATTCCTTGATGTCATACGTATGTTTCTATATATTGTCCTCCTCCTGTGTATACAATCCTAAATGTTTTGCGTCTGTTCCTATAGATAGGGCCCCCCCTCGGGCACGAGTCCTTGGTGTTTTACGTGTGCTCCTATATATTGCCCTTCTCCTGTGGCTCTAATCCGCAATGTTGTATGTACGTCTGTTGTTATAGATCGGGCTTCTCCTGGGGCACGAATCCTCACTAGGCTAGGAGGTCCCAGGAGGCTCCAGGAGGCTCCAGGAGGCTCCAGGAGGCCCCGGGAGGCCATTCGAAGCCCCAAGAGGCCCCAGGAGGCCCCAAGAAACTTCTGGAGACCCCAGGAAGGCCCAGGAGGTTTCTGGAGGCCCCAGGAGGCCCCAGGCTCATGCGCAGAGACGCGCTCGAACTACCGAGACTCATTCACGCTCCAATCCGTTCGAAGTTAGATTCATGAGCAGACCGTCGCAACTCAAGCCCGCTTATTTTCGAAAACTCTTGCGCCTAGACTCTCACGGCGGACAGGTCCATGCGAATAGATGCACATATGGGGAGCTCCACGCAGTGAATAATTTTCTGACCGCGCCGGAGACCTCACTTCCCCTCCTCCCCTCCCTGTCTGCATTAAACAATGATGATGATTGTCATGATGATGACCATGATATGGTGAGAGTATGATGTGATTCTGATGGTGATGGTGAGTCATGGAAGAGTATGATCATGCTGCTGCTTATGATGATGACGACGGTGATGATGATGACGATGACGGTGACGATGACGATGATGATGATGATGATGCTGATGATGATGATGATGATGCCGATGATGATGATGATGATGATGATGATGATGATGATGATGATGATGATGATGATGATGATGATGATGATGATGATGTTGATGATGATGATGATTTTGATTATGATGGCGATGAACAGATGTTGACGATGTCTCGAGCGGCTTGCCGGTTTCAGCACTCCTAAAGGGGGGCGCCAGGGAGTATTGCACGGCCTCCCTTCGCGCCAACATGGCGGGGACGTCTCGAGCGGTTTGCCTGTTTGCATGCCCAACATCCTCCGTTGTCGGAGCAGATTTTGAGGATGTTTCGAGCGAGGCGCTCATGTAGCAGGGGCCGCCAGGGGTATTGCACGGCCTCCGTTCGCGCCAACATGGCGGGGATGCCTCGAGCGGTTTGCCTGTTTGCATGCCCAACATCTTCCGCTTTGGAGCAGATTTGGAGAATGTCTCGAGCGAGGCGCTCATATTCGCCCCCCTGGGTGGCCAGATTTTGAGGATGTTTCGATCGGTTTGGTGGTTTTGGTGGCCAGACTCGTGGGCCCAGATTCTCCCCAGGATGCCACAGGAGGCGCCAGCAGGCTCCAGGAGGCCACAGGAGACCACATGAGGTCCCAGGAGGCATCAGGAGGCCACAGGAAGACTCAAGAGGCCACAGGATGTCCCAAGAGGCTCCAGGAGGCCCCAGGAAGCTCCAGGAGGCCTCAAGAAGCCCCAGGAGGCCCCAGGAGGCCACAGGAAACGCTAGGAGGCGCTGAAGGCAACAGGAGGCCCCGAGAGGCCCCAGGAGCAGGAGGCCTCAGAAGGCAACAGGAGTGGCTCCAATCCCATGTGTTTTACGTATGCTCCTGTAGATAGGGCCTCACCTGGAGCACGAATCCCTGATATTATACGAATGTTTCTATATATTGTCCTCCTCCTGTGTATACAATCCTAAATGTTTTACGTATGTTCCTATAGATGAGGGGAGCGGAGGAGAAAGAAGCGGGAGAGAGACGTACTCCTGCCCCCGCGGGTGTGGGGCCCCCAGGGGGGGCGGTGGGCGGACAAATCGTGCCCCCCCAGCCGAAAATCAGACCAAGGAGTGCCAGTGGGAGCCCAAACAACACTGTCCAAGCGACGTAGCGTCGGTCCACACCCACCGCTCCAGCCGAGCCTCGGCGTCGCCGGGACCTGCCCTCCTCTTGCTGCGGCTGTTGCGGGTTCCGCCCTCCCTCCTTCCTCTCCCGTCGTCTCTGCCCATTCCCTCTCCTCCCTTGAACGAAGGATTGCAACGAAGGATTGCAACCAAGGATTGCAACGAAGGTTTTTTTGCAATCCTTCGTTGCAACCCTTTGTTTTTTTGCAATCCTTCGCCCTCTGCCCTCTGGCTGCTGCTGTTGCTGCTTCCTTCCTCCCTCCCTCCTCCCCCGTCGTCGTCGTCGTCGCTGCCGTCGTCGGGCGCGGACCCTCTGCCTTCCCCCGGGTTTGTGGCTCCCCTGTGGGGGGGGGGGCATCTGAGGGAGTGGCCTCCCTCCTCCTCCTCCTCCTCCTCCCCCTCCTCTCCTCCTCCTCCTCCTCCTCCTCCTCCTCCTCCTCCTCCTCCTCCTCCTCCCGTGCCCGCGCGGGGCAGCTTGTCCGGCGGAGCAGTCGTGGCCATTGCGGCCCAGAGCGCTCGCGGGAGTGCGGTTTCACCTTTCCTCTGCCCTCTCCCCTCCCGGATTCAGTGCACGAGCCCGGAGCGGGACGTTGCGCTGACGGGCCCTTGGAAGGCCGGCTGATTTTTGCCCGTCTCCAAAGGCCCATCGGCCTCCACCCGCCCTGGGGACGGCTACCGCTGCTACCCCGGAGGCTTTCGCACTGACTGGGGTCGTGCGTTTCCCCCGTCCTTTCCCTCTCCTCCTCCTCCTCTTTTTTTTTGTTCTCTCTCTCTCTCTCTTTCTCTCTGCGCTTGCGCTGCCGTGGCCATGTGGGCGCCTAGACTGCCGAGCGGTCGGGCGATGATTTCCGCGGTCTTTCAAAGCCAGCTCTAGTGCCCGTTGGCCCCAAGGTGCGCGCGACGGCTCGCCTATTGCATGTTGGCCTGAACGCGGTGCTTACGACGACGACTTGATGAACCTGCAGCTCGCCACCATCATCTACCATGAAGTACGGCATCTGGATTATGTCGGTCCTGAGCGGCTTTTCCATACAGCGCGTGGCGCTATTCGTATTCGGGCCTTGGCGTGTCCAATGGCTGGGCGGACACGGGCCCACATTCGTCCGCGGCAGCATCTGGTTACGACGGGACATCCAGTACCGCCCCCTTCTGCTGTCCAGTGGCCTCCAGTACTCCTGGTCGATCTTCCACGTGGCCATCACTCACTGCACGATCTTCTACCTGGGCGTGTTCGCTTTCCGCCAGCATGGGGGGAAGCAAAGTTCGCTATTCCACAGCCGAGTGGGATCGGGCCTATCATGAGTGCGCGGCTAGCTGATTTGGGCTCTTTGGTGCAATCCTGGGCGCGCAATTGGCTGTGCTCGTTCTTCTTCATCGCTAAAATGGTCTGACGGATTTTGAAGATTGGATGAAGTGGGCCACCGACTTCTTGTGCATGGTCTTTCGCTACAAGCACTTCGTTGGCTTTTTCAGCGATCCTAACGCTGCCTTGGAAGAACGAACCACTCTTGCGTCGAGCGTAGCTCATGTGGAGTGGCGCAATTCTCGTGTTGGCCGCAGCAGGCTCGTCAAGCACTACGCAGAATTACAGCAATCGCATTCGAGCAGCTGGTTCAAGGTGGCGCATGAGCGCGCTCAACTTCTCACTGATCTTCGTTGGTGGACCCATGGCCTAGCGTCGTTCGCTGCGATTACACCTGACATCGTAGAAGAGCTTCAACTCCTTCGGCCTGAACCCCGTCCCCTCCTTCCTGAACTACGAGACTATGGCTCGCGTGGCGCTGATGAGTTGTGCTCTCGCGCTGATGAGTTGGCTGGGGAAATCTGGGAGGTGGAAAGCGGCAGTGGCTATTGCTCAGGTCGTGACGGCACTTGGCCACCTGTCGGTGCTACTAGAGGTGACCCTCTTCCTCCTTGCTTCCCTGGACACTCTCAGTACAGGGCACTTCTGGATCGCATTGGTTTGTGGTCACAGAGATGGGTTCCGAGTTGGCTTGTCAGTACCAGCGGCAGCGATTTCCAGCAGTGGATGGAGTGGTGCGTTCCCTTCACGGCGGACACGTTACGCTTTTGCGGCTTCAAAGATATCCTGCGGTGCCCTGCCAACGCGATGACGGACGGGGCGAGGCGCTGGGAGCTCGCCATTGAGCTCTGCTTGCGTGGGTGGTATCAAGGCGCTATACCGAGGGAGCAGTTTCGCCAACAGCTCAGCGCCCCGTGGCCGCCCAATGAACGTCGCCGTCTTGCAGCGCTACGGCGTTAGGGGTTGGCTCACCTGCGGCAATTGGATTGGTGCCCTGACGTCTCGAGGATGCCCATAGAAGAGCGCGAGAATTTTCAGCTGGTTCGCCGTACGTTCTTCTCTGGTCCTGCGAAGGCTGCGGCTCCTGATCTGCTCCTTCTTCCTCGCCTACACGAGCAAGCCCTTCTGGATGCAGCGGCTGCAGCTGGCTCTGCCCATCAGCCTGGCGAAGGCAACGAAAGCATTGATGCGGGCGGCTACCCAACCGACGAGGACATCGTGAATATGGTCGCGGCCGCCGATGTCTCGGAGGCGCCCCTACCTGGTGGATTGCCACCGCCCGAGTACGAGAATGATATTCTGGACGCTGTAGAGTTTTCGCATAGCTTCGGCCCCATCCTCACCGACGAAGAGTTTGAAGCGCAAGTTCAACTGATATTGCGCAGGTCCAGGGAAGTTTTCAGGCGTGATCAAGACAGTGTCGCTGCGGCCTCTTCGTCGGCACCTCCTGCGGCTTCTGCGTCAGCTCCTCCAGCTCTGTCTTCACCTGCGCGCCCTTCCTCGCCAGTGGCTGCCAATGGTAGCTCTGGCGATGAGTTCAATCAAACGATGGCTGCCTTTGGGTTTGGCGTTATCTACCCCGACGGCTCCCTTGGTGGGGCTCATCGGCTTTCTGCAGCCTCGACTTCACCTGTGTCTGCTTCAGCGTCGCCGCCACCCATGCCGGCCCCATCGCGGTGTGGCTCGTGCGGGGGGCGCTCTTAATGATGGATCTGGAGCACCCTTTCGCTGCGACGGCGATGATGAGTGTCAAGCTATGCCACAAATGCGGGTGCCCCAATCTGTCAGTGCTCTAGTTCGGTCTGTGATTACGGCGGTGCAAGGAGGCTCTCTTCTCCCAGCGGAACATGGAGTTGCTCTCTCGCCTGCTCAAATTGTGGTTGCTACACGGTATCTTGATGACAACTTTCAACTTTCTGCAGAGCAGCGCGAGCTCGTGGTCTGGTTGCTACACAACCCAGGCTCTCTCCTGGATGGCGGCGCAGAAGACGATCCCGCTCTCCCTGTGTGCAACACCGAGGTCACGTCCAACGACGACGGAATGGTGGAGATGGACGAGCTCATGATGGCACAGGCCGAAGCAGAAAGTTTCGAAGTACCTGGCGGGGACGCTTGCAGCATGCACGATGCTGAGGACGATGTCGGAGAGGCTGATGAAGATCAATATGCATTCAATCAACTTATTGCAGCGCAGATTCTCGCCGACACTGTAAGCGCACAGGGTGACGTGCATGGGAGTGTTGGTCTCGGCCAAAAGCCTCTCCCTGAAGGTGCTGGGCTTCATGGTGGGGCCGCTGTGCACCAAGATGGTGTGCTTCCTGCGGGTCAAGGACAGGAAGGTAGGCTGCCAGAGCGTGATCCTGTCCACTCCGTACCTGGTGCCGCTGAAGATCTTCCACCAGGTGGAGGACTTCATGACGGAGAGTCCGTCGCCGCCGCCCTGGTCGAGGTCGGCGGCTTCATCGACGCTGAGCTGGCCGACGGCGCACGCGTCGGCGCCGAGGTCGAGGCGCGGGCGGCTGACTGACCGCGCCCCCCTCCGAGGCGTGGGCTCCTCTTCCTCTTCGTCCCCCTCCTGTTCCCCTTCCCCCTGAACGTGGTGACGTTTACCCAGCCAGCCATTTCAGTTCTTCTCGCTTTTTTTTTTTTTTTTTTTTTTTTTTTTTTTTTTTTTTTTTTTTTTTTTTTTTTTTTTTTTTTTTTTTTTTTTTTTTTTTTTTTTTTTTTTTCCTTTAAGTTTATTATATACATAGATATGTGTATATATATATATAGATTATAATATTATTTCTTAAAAAACTCATGGGATGTTGTTGTAAATAAATCCGCTGGTCAATCTCTACCGCGTGTCGCCACGGAGTGTACTGGTGACTCGAGAGCTGTTGCGATCGTCCCTTCCCGAGAAATATGTATGTTCCTATAGATTGGGCCTCCCCTGGGGCACGAGTCCTTGGTGTTTTACGTGTGTTCCTATCGATTTCCCTTCTCCTGTAGCTCCAGTTCGCAATGTTTTGTGTGCTTCTGTTCCTGTAGACTGGGCTTCTCCTGGGGCACGAATCTTCCTTAGGAGGCTCCAGGAGACCCCAGGAGGCCACGCGAGGCTCCAGGGGGCCTCAGGAGGCCACTCGGCCCAAGAGGCCCCAGGAGTCTCCAAGAGGCTCCTGGAGGCCCCTGGAAGCCCCAGAAGGTTTCAGGAGGCTCCAGGAGGCCCCAGGCTCATGCGCAGAGACGCGTTCGCACTACCGAGATTCATTCACGCTCCAACCCGTTCGCAGTTACATTCGTGACCAGACCGTCACAATTCATTCCCGCTAATATTCGGAAGCTTCTTGCGCCTAGACGCTCACGGCGGACAGGTCCATGCGAATAGGTGCACATTTGGGGAGCCTCACGCAGAGAATAATGATGTAGGTGTTGTTGGTGATGGTGATGGTGATGGCGATGCTAATGATGATGCTGCTGATGGTGATGCTGATGATATGGATGATTCTGATGATGATGATTCTTATGATGATGATGCTGATTATGATGATGATGATGATGCTGAGGATGATGATGGTGATGATGATGATGATGATGATGATGATGATGATGATGATGATGATGATGATGATGGCGGAACAATTTCTGAGGATGTCGCGAGCGAAGCGCGGGTTTCAGCAGCCCCAAGGGGGAGCCGCTGGGGGGTATTGCGCTCCTCCGTTCGCGCCAACATGGCGGGGATGGCTCGAGCGGTTTGGTTGTTTTGCTGCCCGACATCCTCCGCTTCCGGAGCATATTCTGAGGATGTCTCGGGCGAAACGCTGGTTGTGGCACCTTTGGGGGCACGCTGCGACGATTTGTCGAGCGGTTTGCTTGTGCTGCTGGCCAGACTCGTCTGCCTTCAGAGCAGATTCTGAGGATGTCTCGGGCGAGGCGCTGGCTTTCGCACCCCAGGGGGCCCAGATTGCGAGGATGTCCCAGATTCACTTCTGCTCAAACCTATTGTTGCTCAGACCCACTCATACTCAGGCTCGTGCTCATCAGACCTATATCCAGACTCACTTGCACCCAGACTTGCGCACACTCAGACTCACTCACACTTTGACCCACCCACTCTCAGACTCACTCGTACAGTGGGGGCGCGCATCAAGAAACCATATGCTTTTCGTCAGGGTATCCTGGGTTTCTTCGCTCCTCGTTCTGCGCGGTGACTTCCCGCAGCCGTTGAAGGAGCTGTTGCGTTCAGGGTGCTCCGCGTTTCCCCTCAGGTGCACCTCGCGCGCGGGTTCTCATGGTTGGGTTTCTTGCGAGGGTTTCTTGCGGCCGCGCCCGCACCGCAGTCATATTCACTCGTACACAAACCCACTCTGTTTCAAAATATCGTACCATCATACAAATACTCAGACGCACTTCCAGTCATATTTACCTACACTCAGAGCCAATCGCGCTCAGACCCACCCGCGTTAGATCCATTCGTAGTCAGGCTCGCTCGTACTCGGACCCATTCAGATTCATACACGTATTCGATATACTCATGCTGATACTCGCTCTCGCCCAGAGTTGCCCACACTCAGACTCACTCTCGCTCAGAGTCGGTCATACTCAGACTTACGCATTTTCAAATTCACTCGTACTCAGACCCTTTCGTACTTAGACTCACTGACACTCATACTCAACCATGCCCAGTTTCATTCACATTCAGATCTTCTCACACTTCGATCGCTTATATTCTCAGATTCAATCAGTCTCCTCCCCTTTGGTGGTTCAATGCCCCCTCGCTCTTCCACTCGCCCTTCCCTCATCTCTTCTGTAAGATGCCCAGTGAAGTCACTGAAGTCGTCGCTGTCGCCGTCGTCGTTTTCGCGCCCGTCGTCCACGCCGGCTCGCTCTCACACCCCGATGCTCACAGACAGAGTTCTTCAGCCAGAAGCGACAGGAGTATGAGATGCACATACGTGGAGCCCCACGCAGTTAATACTTTTTTCCGCCGCGGTCGCTCTGCGCTGCGGGCGGGGAGGGGTCTCGAGGCAACGCCATCCATGACGCCAGCCGTTCCACGACGTGGGGGCGGAATTCTGTCTGCCGGTGCCTCACCCTCCCGTGTTTGTCCGCCTTCTCCAGGTTCTCCCCGCCAGGAGTGAGTGAGGCTCGGAACCTCGACGGCGCGGCCGCCGACTGCGCCACGAACGCTGGATGGGGTTGAACTTTGTTACCTTTTGCCCCCCTCTCCCTCCTGCCCCCTTCCGCTACTTCCCCCCCTCTTCCCTCCTGAGCCCCTCTCTCTCGCCCGCTTCCCTCGTCTTCGTCTTCGTCCTGGGGCCTTTCTTGGCGCAGCCGGGGCGACCTTGTCCCGCGCACCATCGGCCCGCTCTTTTCCGTTTTTCGCGCCAGGGGGGGATCGCAGAGGAGTGCGTTGCATGTGCGGTGCGAGTTTTCGTGTACCGGCCGCGCTGCCGATGGCGTCTGCCTTGGACTCGGGCAAAAGGCCTGCCTGTCCCTCCTCGGGAATGCGCTCGGCGGGGCGCGGCTGTCCCCGGGGCCCTCAGTTTGGCCCTGGGGGTGGCGCGTTTCGCTCGTACCTGGTGGCGAAACAACTTGCTCCCCGCCGCCACCATGCAGCCTTCTATTCTGCCGTCGCTGGCGCTGGAGGGAGCCGAGGATCCGCCTCCCCTACGGCCCCTCGGCCAACGATGACGGCCCAAGGGGGGGTGGGGCCGGTACAGTGGGGGCCCTGAAGAAGGAACCCTTTTCGTTGGGGAGGGGCTCCGTGTTCCTTACGTGTCTCACAGCTTGCCGCAGGCTTCCCCTAGGTCTTCGATGCGAGATCGAAGGTTAACTTATGGAGAATAGGGGCCTCGTTCCTTATTGGAGAGGCCTGACGGCCGGTGCCGCCGACCCTGATCGAAAGGGCTAGGAGTGGGGGGAGGAAGCGGATGATGATGATGATGATGATGATGATGATGATGATGATGATGATGATGATGATGATGATGATGATGATGATGATGATGATGATGATGATGATGATGATGATGATGATGATGATGATGATGATGATGATGATGATGATGATGATGATGATGATGATGATGATGATGATGATGATGATGATGATGATGATGATGATGAGATGGATGATGATGATGATGATGATGATGATGATGATGATGATGATGATGATGATGATGATGATGATGATGATGATGATGATGATGATGATGATGATGATGATGATGATGATGATGATGATGATGATGATGATGATGATGATGATGATGATGATGATGATGATGATGATGATGATGATGATGATGATGATGATGATGATGATGATGATGATGATGATGATGATGATGATGATGATGATGATGATGATGATGATGATGATGATGCTGAGGATGAGGATGAGGATGAGGATGAGGATGAGGATGAGGAGGAGGAGGAGGAGGAGGAGGAGGAGGAGGGAGGAGGAGGGAGCAGGAGGAGAGAGGGGAGGAGGAGGAGGAGGAGGAGAGGAGAGAGGAGGAGGAGGAGCAGGAGAGGAGGAGGGAGGAGGAGGAGGAGAGGAGGAGGAGGAGGAGGAGGAGGAGGAGGCGGAGGTAGGGTTCCTTAGGTCCACGCCCCGACTGCACCTCCACCTCGAGGCACACGCGTGCCACCACCCCGAGGCTCCAGGCGCCGGGTGCCACCTGCCGCCCTCCTCCTCCACAGGCCGCCGGCGGAGCTCGGCCCTGGCGGATCTTCGGCTCCGGCGGGGCTCGGACCTGGCGGCTCTCGGACCCGCGGAACTCGGACCTGTCAAACCACGCGAAGATCGGGACAACATCGGATCGGGGTGACTCGAAATCTCTGAGAGTCGGCGGGTTTGGAGGATGTATTGGGCGCCGCGGCCGCTCCAGAGCGTTCCGGAACGCTCTGAGAGCGCTCCGGAACGCTCTGGAGCGAGTTATCCCGATCCTAGCCCTGTTTTAACCTGGCTGGTCTTCGGACCGGGCTGAAAACTCGGACCCTGGCTGGTCTTCGGACCCGGCTGGTCTTCGGACCCGGCCGAGCTCGGACCCGGGCGTGCCCGCTGCAGCGCGGGCCTGGGTCCGAGTTCAGCCTGGGTCCGAGTTCAGCTGGGTCCGAGTTCAGCCTGGGTCCGAGTTCAGCTGGGTCCGATTTCAGCCCGGGTCCGAGTTCAGCTGCGTCCGAGTTCAGCTGGGTTTGATTTCAGCCCGGGTCCGATTTCAGCCCGGGTCCGAGTTCAGCTGCGTCCGAGTTCAGCTGGGTTTGATTTCAGCCCGGGTCCGATTTCAGCCCGGGTCCGAGTTCAACTGGGTCCGAATTCAGCTGATGTCCAAGGGACCCCCAAGAGGCGCCTGAAGGGGACTCCGAACTAGCATCATCTTGGAATCGCTTGCGGAGGGTTTCCAAACGAAGCCAAAGAGCCCCGAAAGGCCCCCCATAGGACACAAAGAGGGCCATGCTAGGCTTCAAAAACGGCCCAAGATGGCGCCACAGCGGCTTGAGACACCCCCCACAGAGCATTATACTATACACGCCCATACAGCCCAAGAAAGACCCCAGCAAGAGGCCCGCAAGAGGACTCAGATAGGCTCCCAGGGCTCTCCCAGGATGCCTCAAGATAGCCCTAGACGGCCCCAACAGCCCCCAGGGTAGCCTCAAAGGATCATGAGGAACAACCCTTTCTTCGACGTCCCTTTCCTCGAGCTCCTTACTGTCCGCCGTCGTCGTCGTCGTCGTCGTCATCCTCCTCCTCCTCCGTTTCGTTCCTCCTCGTGCTCGTCCTCCTCCATCTCTTCCTCCGTCTTCCTGCTCGTTGTCCTGCTGCTCCCCTCGCTGCCCTCCTTGTCGTGCGCGCTGTCGTCCTCGTCATCTGCCGCCTTGTCGTCGCCATCATTATTCTCTTCCTTTCCCCCTACGAGCTACGAGCCCACTGGACAACATCGGCGTTGTCCGTCTTGTCCCATCAGGTTCGCAGTGCTCATGCTCTCATACCCGTTACTGGCAATGCGGGGAGACCTGAAGACAGCTCTCAGTGCCTCGCGGCACAGTGGCGGATGTACCACACGGAGTGTAGTCCACGGGATAGCCGTCCTCTCCTCTCTTTTTCCTCGGCCCCCTCATTCACCTTTCTGTCCTCGCAAGCCAGCGATACCGTGGACGGTCTATCCTCGCCCCTTCCACGACCCACTTGACCTTCGTGGGTGGGAGGTTCCTCCTCCTCTACCCTACACTTCTCATCCTTCTTTCAATCCTCGCCCATTCTCTTGTCCTCGTCATCTTTCTTGCCTTGTGCTCCCTCTCCCCCTCTTCCCCTCCCCCCGCCCCCATCCTCCTCGTCTTCTTCCTCGATCCCTTCCTCCTCGCCCTCCTCTCCCCTCTGCCTCCTACCCCTCCTCGTCCGCCCGAAGTCAGGTAGTCTCAAGAATCTCTTGCACTGCTCGTGCGCTGCAATTGCCGCGGTGTGTCACGGGCGCGCAGCCATGGCCAAAGCCGCCGGTGTCTTCGCGCTTCTCTGCCTGAGCATGCCGGCACGCGCGAGGGCAGGGGCACATCAGCCCATGGCCTGCGCGGAGGACATGTCTAATTTTGTCGAGGTGATCGCAGAAACCGCGGAGGACATCTCGGCGGCGAGCGCGGGGGGAGGTGAGAAGGAGAAGGCCTCTTCCTCCTCCTCCTCCTCCTCCTCCTCTTTCTCCTTCTCCCCCTCCTCCTCCCCCTCCTCCTCCTCCTCCTCCTCCTCCTCCTCCTCCTCCTCCTCCCCCTCCTTCTCGTCCTCCTCCCTCTGAAGTCCCCCCGACCACTGGGAAATTTGCTGAGCCTTCCCCGAAGGCGCAGAAAACTTCTCAGAAGGCGCGAGGGCCTCTGAGAATACTCGCTGCCTTCTGAGGGCATTCTCCTCCTCACTTCCCCCTGCGGGCTCGCCGCCGAACATCGTGTTCTCCGTCGTGGACTGCACCCCTCCAAGTCTGGACGAGATGGATTGTGCGTCGGACATCATCGACGCGGTGCGAATGATGGCCAAGGTCTCTGCCACGATTTCCAGCTCGACGTACACCTGCGGGGGCATCAACAACGCGTGTGCCGACACGGTCTCCAGCACCGTCGCCGAATTCATGGACCTCGCCGGGAACCTGATCGCCGCGGCAGCCGATTGCGCGCTGGCACCGTTCAATTGCGTGGTAGACTGTTTTGAGAGCCTCAACAACGTCATGACGATTGCGGTCGAGATCTTTCCCAGAGGCGTGCGCCATTCCGCCAGCCTCAAAAGAGAGACGGACCTCGCGCTGCTGGCTCGGGATGGCCTGTTTTGGCCTGCCTGGGTTTATCTCTGCGTCATTCCGTGTCTTCGGGGGCCGCTTTGGTGCCCACTCTGGCAGCCCGAGGCCCTCTTCGGGGCCACTCTGGATCATCTTGACACAGTCAGCCACGCGCAGAGGGGGGATGGGGGGAGGGGGGAGGGCTTCCTAGGAGCACCCCTGCTTCTCAGAAGGCGCGGGCCTTATCTATAGATGTTAGGCCGGCGCCTGCTAAGAAGCAGCCTCCTTCTGAGAAGCCCTCCCCTCTCCCTCCATCCCCTTGTGCGCGCCGCCGAGCCACCCCCCGGGATCGCCCTGGCACATTCCAGGAGGGGACAAAAACACGCAGACACGATGAATCGTCGATTCCCCCGAAGATCGGGGAAAATATGGGAAGTGGGTGGGGGGGGGGGACAGACCCCCCGAAGCCATGCGAAGGTGTGGGGAGTCCTGTTCTTCGTGCCCACTTGTTGGTGCGTCTGTGGGCCCCCTCGCCCTCGTGCGCGCCGCCGAGCCACCCCGGGCGTCGCGCCGACGCGCTCTCGGAGGGCCCCGCAGGCCCCGTCGGAGGGGAGCCGGATCGGCCCGGGGAGGGTGCTTCGGCGTGCTCGTCGCCCCCGTCCCCCTTCCCCGCCCCCCCCCCCTCGAGCTGGATCCGAGTCGGGCCTGTCCCTCCACACGAGGAGTATCACCCAAATTTCGTGAACACAAAAATTAGTCAGGGGGCGCTTTTTCCAGGATTGTTGTGGGGCCATTTTGGCGTGTGTTCGGAGTATTCTTTATCTTCTTCGCCCGAGATCCGCCTGTGGGGGGACAAGCCCGACCTAAAGCTGGATCTGGATCCCAGGACTGGGCACGCAGGAAAGGGGACGGCCCAACATGCCACACGCCGCATCATCCCTGGCAAGCTGGGGTCGGCGGACTCCGCCGTCGAGGACTGCAACGCGAAGACCGTCTCCATCCCCGGTGACAATGACGCCCAACCCGCAGAAGTCGAGCTGGCGCCCGACGTCGAGGATATTCCAGAGCTCCAGGCAGAGCCAGTCGAGCGCAGGCTCGTCGGAGCCGGCCCCGTGCAGGCGCCTGGGAAGACGCCTCACGGCCGATCCAAAGGCTGGAAGCAGCACCTCGCCATCGCCGGGGAGCAGATGGCCAGGCCTCCGTCGCCAGAAGTCCTCCACACCCGCCGCCTCGGAGCTGTGCCCCGGGATCCCGCGGACCTCTCGAGGAGCGGTGGCTGCGGAGGCCCGCCTGCCGCCCGCGGGCGGCAGGCGGGCCCCGCGGCCCGCGCTCCCCGAGGGCCTGGGGGCACGACTCCGACGGAGCCCGCGGGCGGGCGTGGACGCCTCCCGGCCGCGCACAGGATGCGCCAGCACTCCGCGCCGCTCGGCGGCGAGGCCGAGGCCCGGGCCGGCCGCCCGCGCGTGGCGTTCCCGCCGCTGGAGGCGCTCCGCCGTGCCGCCGAGGCCAGCGCCGCGGCCGGGAGGCGCCTCCGCCGGGCCCTGAACGGCACCGCGGGCCTCCCCACAGCGGGCACGGGCATCTACGTGCTCTGAGGCTCGCGACGTGGACGCGCCCCGCGAGCGCTGCGAGGCTCGTGGGGATCTGTGTATATCTAGGTTCGCGTCCGTCTCCTGGGTCTTTCGCACAAAGGATCCGCTTCGCACCTGAGAGCTCAGGGGCGTCCACAAAGCCCCAGTAGTAGGAGCGGGCTCTGCTCAGTCGAGGCGGTGGTTTTGAGGCCCAGCTGTCCAGCTGCTGGAGTCCAGCTTCTAGCGACAGGTGCGCCCCGGACAAACTGTATGCCAGCCCTCGCTTCCTTCATGTGTGTGTGTGTGTGTGTGTGTGTGGGTGCTTCTCGCTTGACTTGACCTACGCCGTGCTGCCGCGCGCGTTACCGCGATGCCAAAGTGTGTATATATATATGTGTATATATACACATGTGTGTCCGTAGCCATTTTGCCTCAAGGCCGTCTTTTTGTGTTGTGTGTGTGTGTGAGAGAGAGAGAGAGAGAGAGAGAGAGAGTGAGCCCCGAATCCCCACCCTCGAAGAGGCGTCCGACGCTTGTTGCAGGCGTATTATGCGTACCTTCCCTCGCACTTACTTCGTTTGCACCTCTCCATTGGCATCGCTCGGGCATGTGAATTTCTCCTTCGGCGGGGACCAAAGAGAAGCAACCCGGATCCTCTTGCGAAAAATGAGCTTACGACACCGAGCAAATGCACGGGGAATGGACGTCTGAGCGATGGCAAGCTTCCGTTCACAAATCGAGGTCCTTTCTCTTCGAGGATAATTGAACCTCTAATTCCAATCGCACGATGAAGAGGTAGCCTCACTGAGGTCCCCGTCTTCGCATTCGGGATGATAATCTGGGCGCTTTGGTCTGTGACCCCTGTTCTTGGCCTTCCTAACTTAGGTCCCCTCCCAAAGGGTTATGGGGTACTTTTATTAAGCCCCTTTCCGTTCGGAACGCGCCATGCCAGCACGGCAGCGCAGGCTGCCCCGCGGCTTCGGGGCGAGCTCAGCGCCGACGTCGACGCCGGCGCGCCCGGCTGGGCTGACGAACCCTACGACGTCGTCGAGTGCAGGCGGGTTAATCACATCGACACTGCCGATCCGATCGTCTACGTCTCCAGCTGCCCCGGCCGGCGCTGCTTCGTGGGCACCGACGCCGCCGAACTCGGGGGCGGCCACGAGGGGGGTGATGACTAGGGGGGAGCTGGATATCACGGCGTGGGCCGTGATGTTTCCGGAGATCTCATGGCGCCCCTCCTCCTTGCCTTGCGCCCCCGGGTCCCTCCTTGGGCCGCGCACGTGCCGCCAGCCATGATCTGCACCCCCCCTCTTCCCAGACCCCCGACGTCATGATTTTTTCATGACGCGACCCCCAGAGGTCCGGACCTATTCGCCGGGACCGGTTTTTCATCCTGAGTTTTTTTTGACGGTCCCGAGGGCCGGTAAGGGCCCCCAGAGGCGGAAAACATAGAAAAACCTTCCGTCGTGATTTTTTCCTGACTCGAGGGGGTCTGGGTTTGACGCCCTCCTCTTGGCCGCCCCCGACGAGCCGACCGTCCACTAAACTCCGGCTGCCCCGGCCGGTGCCTGCTCCGAGGGCGCACGCCGTGCTGGTGCGGCGGCGTGGGCGCTGCGAGGCGGCCTCGGCGGGTGGCCGGCTCCTCCTCCTCCTCCTCCTCCCCCTCCTCCCCTCCCTCCTCCTCCTCCTCCTCCTCCTCCTCCTCCTCCTCCTCCTCCTCCTCCTCCCCCTCCTCCCCTCCTCCTCCTCCTCCTCCTCCCCCTCCTCCTCCTCCTCCTCCTCCTCCTCCTCCTCCTCCCCCTCGGCGTCGGCGCGCCCGGTGCAGGCTGACGTGCCCACCAGGGCCTTGGGTCGGACCTGTCCCTCTACAGGGGGAAGATTCCACAGGTACTCCAGTTTTCGTAATAAAGGGAGGGGGGTGTCATTTCGGGGGGGGGTCTCTTCCAGGCTATCTTGGAGGGCCTGGGGGGGTCTGAGGACGATGTTTTGGAGGGTTCTCCCACGGGGGGGGTCTGAAATGGCTTGTCTTGGAGGGTCCAGACCCCCTCCCTTTTATTACGAAATCTGGAGGAGCCATTCCGTTCCGTAGTCTGGGGAGGCTTTTTTGACTCTTTGTGGGCATTTTTTGGGGCATCTCTTTTGGCTATCTTTCATTTCTCGTCCAAAATCCGTCTGCATGGGGGACAGGCCCGACCTGACCATAGCGCCGACGAGGGCAAGCTGGTGGAGGGC
>CAUYUJ010000947.1:593565-618565 GCA_963575745.1 Prorocentrum cordatum
CATCCTGGCGCCCTCCTGAGGGTCCTGAAGGCCCCTTGGGGCTGGGCCGCGTGTGACGGCCTTGGGGCAGTCTCAGGCAGGTCTCCCGCCGTCTTGAGATTGTGCCCGCCTTGGGCCAGGTCGTCGCCATCCTGAGGCCGTCCTGGGTCGAGGAAGAAGCAACTATATGAACATAAACTTTCGGAGCTCCGGCGGATTTCTTGGATCGGCGCCTGGGCCCCGCTGGCTGCGTCTCCATCGCCACCCCGGGCGCGCTCCGCGCGCCCAGGACGGGGCCCAGCCTAGGTCCACGAAATCCTCGCGGACCCCAGAGAAATTATGTTAATGCCGTTGTTTTTTTACATCCTTAGTGTGCTTCTCGTTTTCTCTGGACACCTCCGCGCAGGAACAAGAACACTCCTCTCCCCCTCTCATTCCATTCATTACGATCATCACAACCATCACAACCATCACATTCATCATCATCACTATCACCATCATCATGACCACCACCGTCGTCATGATCACCACCATCATCACCTACACCAGCAACAGCAGCATCATCAACATCATCACGCTCAGCATCACCATCAACATCATCATCATCATCAGCATCAGCGTCAGCATAAGCATCAGTGTCAGCATCATCATCAGCATCAGCATCATCATCACCAGCAGCAGCATCAGCATCATCATACATCATCATGACCATCATCCTTAGCATCATCATTGCCACTATTACCAGCAACACAGTCATCGACATCATCATCATCAGCATCAGCATCATGATTACTACTATCACTGATATTTTGACTATGCCCCATATCCTAAGATGGGGTTCTTGTTCCTCATATCCTAAGCATGGGGTTCTTGTTATTGGCGGACCGCGCCGGAGGAGAGAGAACACACCACTCCTCTCACTCAGACCCACTCACTCATCACTCAGTCTCACTCATCACTCAGACCCAATCATCACTCAGACTCGCTCATCACTCAGACTCGATCATCACTCGGACTCAGTTATGACTCAGACGCATCACTCATCACTCAGACTCACTCATCACTCAGACTCACTCATCACTCAGACTCACTCATCACTCAGACTCACTCGTACTTGTACTCGTACATTCACTACACTCACTCAGGTCCACTCATCGGATGACTCACACACACTGATGTTGAGGATGTCTCAGGCGATTCTGTGGCTTCAGCACTCCTAGGGGGAGCGGCGGGGGGGTATTTCCCCATCCTTAAGAATGGGGTCTTGTTATTGGCAGGCCGCGCCGGAGGAAGACAGGAGAACAGGAACACCCTCACCTCCTCTCACTCAGACCCACTCAGACTCACTCATCACTCAGACTCACTCATCACTCAGACTCACTCATCACTCAGACTCACTCATCACTCAGACTCACTCATCACTCAGACTCACTCATCACTCGGACTCAGTCATGAGCCAGACTCATTCATCACTCAGACTCACCCATCACTCAGACTCACTCATCACTCAGACTCACTCATCACTCAGACTCACTCATCACTCAGACTCACTCATCACTCGGACTCAGTCATGAGCCAGACTCATCACTCATCACTCAGACTCACTCATCACTCAGACTCACTCATCACTCAGACTCACTCATCACTCAGACTCACTCGTACTTGTACTCGTACATTCACTACACTCACTCAGGTCCACTCATCGGATGACTCACACACACTGATGTTGAGGATGTGTCAGGCGATTCGGTTGTCTCAGCACTCCCAAGGGGAGCGGCGGGTGGGTATTTCACGGGGTCCCGTTCGCGGAATTTTGTGGGGATGTCTCAGGCGGTTTGGCCATTTTTCTTCCAACCTGAGTTGTTTTCGGAGCAGATTTGGAGGATGTCTCAGGCGATTCGCTCGTCTCAGCACTCTAAGGGGGGCGGCGGGGTGGTATTTCACGAGGTCCCGTTCGCGGAATTTTGTAGGGATGTCTCAGGCGGTTTGGCCATTTTCTCTTCCAACAGGTGTCGTTTTCGGAGCAGATTTGGGAGGATGTCTCAGGCGATTCGCTGGTTTCAGCACTCTAAGGGGGGCGGCGGGGAGGCATTTCACTCGGCCCCTGTCGCGGGATTTTGGGGGGATGTCTCAGGCGGTTTGGCCATTTTTCTCTTCCAACATGTGTCGCTGTCGGAGCAGATTTGGAGGATGTCTCAGGCGATTCGCTGGTTTCAACACTCTAAGGGGGGCGGCGGGGGGGTATTTCACTCGGCCCCTTTTGCGGGATTTTGTGGATGTCTCAGGCGGTTTGGCCATTTTCTCTTCCAACACGTTTCGCTCCCGGAGCAGATTGGAGGACGTTCGCGCCCAGTTTGCGGGGATGTCTCAGGCGGTTTGGCCGTTATGATGCTGGACATCTGTCGTTTTCGGAGCAGTTTTGGGAGGATGTCTCAGGCGATTTGCTGGTTTCAGCACCCCCAAGGAGGAGGAGGAGGAGGAGGAGGAGGAGGAGGAGGAGGAGGAGGAGGAGGAGGAGGAGGAGGAGGAGGAGGAGGAGGAGGAGGAAGGGAGGAGGAGGAGGAGGAGGAGGAGGAGGAGGAAGGGAAGGAGGAAGCGATGAGGATGAGGAAGTGGACGAGGAGGAGGAGGAGGAGGAGGAGGAGGAGGAGGAGAAGGAGGACAGCATGAACACGGTAGGAGCAGAAGCAGGAAGGGGATGATGATGATGATGATGATGATGATGATGATGATGATGATGATGATGATGATGATGATGATGATGATGATGATGATGATGATGATAATGATGATGATGATGATGATGATGATGAGATGATGATGAATGAATGATGATGAATGAGGATGATGATGATGATGATGATGATGATGATGATGAATGATGAGATGATGATGATGATGAAATGAAGATATGATATGATGGATGATGATGATGATATTTGATGATGATGATGATGATGATGATTGATGATGAGTTAGTAGAATATGATGATGAATGAATGAATGATGATGATGATGATGATATTTATGATGTTGATGAAAGAACGATGATGATGATGCTGATGATGATGATGATGATAGATGATGATGATGATGATGATGATGATGAATGATGATGATGATGAGAGGATGTCTCAAGCGATTGTGTTTAAGCACTCCCAAGCACGAGGAGGAGGAGGAAGAGGAGGTGGGAGGAAAGAGGGTAGGAAGATAGGTTTTTTGGAAGAGAAGAGGAGCGAGGAGGGAGGAGGAGGAAGGAGAGGAGGAGGAGGAAGGAGGAGGAGAGGAGGAGGAGGAGGAGAAGGAGGACAGCATGAACACGGTAGGAGCAGAAGCAGGAAGGGGATGATGATGATGATGATGATGATGATGATGATGATGATGATGATGAGGAGGAGGAGGAGGAGGAGGAGGAGGAGGAGGAGGAGGAGGACGTGGGCAACTCGAGTAGCCAGGGCCAGACGATCGAGGTTCGATGTTCCAAGCTTTAGGTTTTACTCACACGCTTCCGCCTCACTCTCCTTCGCTCTCCGCTCTCGTTCACTCTTCTGCATTCATACTCACTCATACTCAGACTCAGTCACACGCAGGCTCACTCGCACTTAGACTCGCTCATATCCATACTTAAACTTACCCACACTCAGACTCACGCTCAGAACCATTCATACTCAGACTCGCTCATGCTCAGACTCATCATCCTCGGCCCGCTCAAACGCAGACCGACTCCCACTCAGACTGTTTCACATCCATACCCAATCACACTCGGCTCACTCGCACTCAGATTCATTAGCACACACACACACACACTTTTTCTCACACTCAGACCCACTCAAGCCCAGACTCAACCATGCTCAGATTCATCATGCTACGATCCGCTCAATCACAGACTGGCTCACACTCATATTCGTCCATACTCAGACCCACTCGCACACAGACGCACTCGCGCTCATATTTACTCACACGCATACCCACTCAAACCCAGGCTCAATCGCACCCAGATTAACTCACACTCAGAATCAGTCGCTTTCAGATTTGCTGTTGGTCGCGCTCATGCTTGCAGACTGTGGGGATGTCTCGAGCGAGCGGTTCGCCCTCGCACACAGGCGCTCATTGACAGCTATCAAGAGAAAGACGTACCAAGAGAATGAGATGCACATATGGGGAGCCCCGCGTCGAGTAATTCACCCGGCCCCTTTCGCGAGATTTTGTGGGGATGTCTCAGGCGGTTTGGTCATTTTCTTTTCCAACATGTGTCGCTTTCGGAGCAGATTTGGAGGATGTCTCAAGCGACCCGCTGGTTTCAGCACTCCTAAGGGGAGCGGCGGGGGGGTATTTCACTCGGCCCTTTTCTCGGGATTTTTGTGGGGATGTCTCAGGCGGTTTGGCCATTTTTCTCTTCCAACATGTTTCGCTTTCGGAGCAGATTTGGAGGATGTCTCAGGCGATTCGCTGGTTTCATCATTCTAAGGGAAGCGGCGGGGGGGTATTTCACTCGGCCCCTTTCGCGGGATTTTGTGGGGATGTCTCAGGCGGTTTGGCCATTTTCTCTTCCAACATGTTTCGCTTTCGGAGCAGATTTGGAGGATGTCTCAGGCGATTCGCTGGTTTCAGCACTCTAAGGGGAGCGGCGGGGGGGTATTTCACTCGGCCCCTTTCGCGGGATTTTGTGGGGATGTCTCAGGCGGTTTGGCCATTTTCTCTTCCAACATGTTTCGCTTTCGGAGCAGATTTGGAGGACGGTCGCGCCCAGTTTGCGGGGATGCTCAGGCGGTTTGGCCGTTATGATGCTGGGCATCTGTCGTTTTCGGAACAGTTTTGGGAGGATGTCTCAGGCGATTTGCTGGTTTCAGCACTCCCAAGGAGGAGGAGGAGGAGGAGGAGGAGGAGGGAGGAGGAGGAGGAGGAGGAGAGAGAGGAGGAGGAGGAGGAGGAGGAGGAGGAGGAGGAGGAGGAAGAGGAGGAGGAGGAGGAGGAGGGAGGAGGAGGAGGAGGAGGAGGAGGAGGAGGAGGGAGGAGGAGGAGAGGAGGAGGAGGAGGAGGAGGAGGAGGAAGGGAAGGAGGAAGCGAGGAGGAGGAGGAAGAGGACGAGGAGGAGGAGGAGGAGGAGGAACAGGAGGACAGCATGAACACGGTAGGAACAGAAGCAGGAAGGGGATGATGCTGCTGATGATGATGATGATGATGATGATGATGATGATGATGATGATGATGGTGATTAGGAGGAGGAGGAGGAGGAGGAAGAGGAGGAGGACGTGGGCAACTCGAGTAGCCAGGGCCAGACGACCGAGGTTCGATGTTCCAAAGCTTTATGTTTTACTCAAACGCTTCCGCCTCACTCTCCTTCGCTCTCTGCTCTCCTTCACTCTTCTGCAGTAATACTCACTCATACTCAGACTCAGTCACACGCAGGCTCACTCGCACTTAGACTCGCTCATATCCATACTTAAACTTACTCACACTCAGACTCACGCTCAGAACCACTCATACTCAGACTCGCTCATGTTCAGGCTCATCATCCTCGGCCCGCTCAAATGCAGACCGACTCACAATCTGACTGCCTCATATCCATACCCAATCACACTCGGCTCACTCGCACTCAGGTTCATTAACACACACTTTTTCTCTCACACTCAGACCCACTCAAGCCCAGACTCACTCATGCTCAGACTCATCATCATACGATCCGCTCAGTCACAGACTGGCTCACACTCATATTCGTCCATACTCAGACCCACTCGCACACAGACGCACTCGCGCTCATATTTACCCACACGCATACCCACTCAAACCCAGGCTCAATCGCACCCAGATTAACTCACACTCAGAATCAGTCGCTCTCAGATTTGCTATTGGTCGCACTCATGCTTGCAGATTGTGGGAATGTCTCGAGCGAGCGGTTCGCCCTCGCACACAGGCGCTCATTGACAGATATCAAGAGAAATACGTACCAAGATAATGAGATGCACATATGGGGAGCCCCGCGTCGAGTAATTATTACTCTGGCGCCTCCTACTCCTCCTTCTCCTTCTCCTTCTCCTCCCCTCTCCTCCTCATACCCAGAGTTACTCATGCACAGACTGACTCACACTCAGACTTACTCATACCCATACTTACGCACACACAATATTATTCATACTCAGACCTACTCATACTCAGAACTACTCATACTCAGACTTACTCATGCTGAGACTCACTCATACCCAAACTTACTCATACTCAGGCCTTCGCATTGTCTGCCTTACTCTACACACAGCAGATAGTGAGGATGTCTCAGGCTGGGCGCTGCTTTCAGCACCCCTAAGGGGAGCCGACGAGGGGTATGACACGGTCCCGTTCGCGGCCGTTTTGTGGGGATGTCTCAAGCGGTTTGCTTGTTTTCTGGCCCAGCATCCTTCGCGTCCGGAGCTGATTAGGAGGATGTCTCGAACGAGGCGTTCATTTTCACGCCCCTAAGGGGAGCCGCCGAGGGGTATGACACGGTTCCGTTCGCGGCCGTTTTGTGGGGTTGTCTCAAGCGGTTTGCTTGTTTTCTGGCCCAACATCCTTCGCGTTCGGAGCAGATTTGGAGGATGTCTCGAGCGAGGCGCTCATTTTCACGCCCCTAAGGGGAGCCGCCGAGGGGTATGACACGGTCCCGTTCGCGGCCGTTTTGTGGGGATGTCTCAAGCGGTTTGCTTGTTTTCTGGCCCAGCATCCTTCGCGTCCGGAGCAGATTTGGAGGATGTCCTGAGCGAGGCGCTCATTTTCACGCCCCTAAGGGGAGCCGCCGAGGGGTATGACACGGTCCCGTTCGCGGCCGTTTTGTGGGGATGTCTCAAGCGGTTTGCTTGTTTTCTGGCCCAACAGCCTTCGCGTTCGGAGCAGATTTGGAGGATGCCTCGAGCGAGGCGCTCATTTTCACTTCCCTCAGGTGGGCCAGATTTTGAAGATGTCTCGTTCGGTTTGCCTGTTTCCAGACTCGGGGGCACAGATTCTCTTCAGGGTGCCACAGGATGCCCCAACAGGCTCCAGGAGGCCACTGGGGACCACATGAGGTCCCAGGAGGCATCAGGAGGTTACAGAAAGACTCAAGAGGCCAGAAGATGTTCCAATGTGCTCCAGGAGGCCCCAGGAAGCTCCAGGAGGCTTCGGGAAGCCACAGGAGGCCCCAGGAGGCCACAGGAAGCGCCAGGAGACTTCGGAAGGCAACGGGAGGCCCCGAGAGGCTCCAGGAGCAGGAGGCCTCAGAAGGCAACAGGAGTGGCTCCAATCCCATGTGTTTTACGTTTGCTCCTATAGATTGGGCCTCACCTGGAGCACGAATCCTTGACGTTATACGTATGCTTCTATAGATTGTCCTTCTCCTGTGAACACAATCCTAGATATTTTACTTATGTTCCTTTATGTTGGGCCTCTCCTGGGGCACGAGTCCTTGGTGCTTTACGTCTGTTCCTATAGATTGCCCTTCTCCTGTGGCTCCAATCCGCAATGTTTTATGTACGTCGGTGGCTATATATTGGGCCTCTCCTGGGGCACGAAGCCTCGCTGGGAGGTCCCAGGAGGCCCCAGGAGGCCCCAAGAGGCTCCTGGAGGCCCCAGGAAGCCCCAGTAGGTTTCAGGAGGCCCCAGGAGGCCCCAGGCTCATGCGCAGAGACGCGCTCGTACTACTGAGGCTCATTCACACTCCAATTCATTCGCAGTTAGATTCATGACCAGACCGTCACAGCCGAAGCCCGTTGATAATCGAAAGCTCTTGCGCCTAGACATTCACGGCGGACATGTCCATGCGAATAGATGCACATATGGGGAGCTCCACGCAGTGAATAATTTATGCGATTCGCATTGTTATTATTATTATTATTATTAGTCTGATTCTTGTGTTTATTTCTCCGCATTGTTTAACGCATTGATCGTATTCATCTTATCCTTGGGATCAGTCGCATTCGTATGCTTATGATTAACACGATTAGTATCGGAATTCTTATTTCACACGCTCACGGACTCACTCGTATCACTCACACTCACACACCCATTATCCCCAATCATCATCGCCACTCATCACCACCATGCACAAACACAAATAAACACGCACCCCAAGGGGGCAACTCGTGAGGATGTTTCAGTTCTCATAAGGTAATATGAGCGGGTCATCGGCAAGTTCTACCAGGCATAGCACTTGAGAACGCCGAGGGGGCAAATCGTGAGGACGTCTCAGGCGGGGGCCTCGTCTGTGAGTGGATCGTGAGGAAGTGTCAGACGGGAGCCCCCTCCCTATGGGGCCCGCGCTTCATTTTGGTAGTCCGAGTGGGCCGTCGGCACATTTTACCATGCATAGCACTTGAGCACCCCGAGGGGGAAAACCGTGAGGATGTCTCAAGCGGGGGCCTCGTCTGTGAGTGAGTCGCGAGGAAGTGCTCGGCTGGAGCCCCCTGCCTATGGGGCACGCGCTTCACGTTGGTAATCCGAGCGGGTCACCAGCACACTTTTCCAGGCATGGCACTTGAGCACCCCAATGCGGCAAATCGTGATGATTTCTCGAGCGGGGACCTCGTTTGCCGGTGAATTGCGAGGAGGTCTCAGGCGGGAGCCCCGTCCCTATTAGGCCCGCGCTTCATCTTGGTAATCCGAACGGGTCATCGGCACATTGTCCCAGGCATAGCACTTCAGCACCCCGATGGGGCAAACCATGAGGATGTCTCAAGCGGGGGCCTCGTCTGTGAGTGAATCGTGAGGAAGTGCTCGGCAGGAGCCCCCTGCTTATGGGGTCCGCGCTTCATCTTGGTAATCCGAGCGGGTCATCAGCACTTTTTACCAGGCATAACTTTTGAGCACCCCAATGCGGCAAATCGTGATGATGTCTCGAGCGGGGGCCTCGTTTGTGAGTGGATTGCGAGGAAATCTCAGGCGGGAGCCCCCTCCCTATGGGGCCCTGGTTTCATCTAGGTAATCCGAGCGGGTCATGGACACATTTTCAGGTATACCATAGCACTTGAGCACCCCAAGGGGGCAAGTTGTAAGGACCTCTCAAGCAGGGGCCCCGTCTATGAGTGAATTGCGAGGAGGTGCCAGGCGGAAGCCCCCTCCCTATGGGGCCTTCGGTGCATGTTGGTAATCCGAGCGGGCTATCGGAAAATTGTACCAGGCATGGCAATTGAGCACCGCAGGGGGGCAAATCGTGAGGATGCCTCAAGCGGGGGCCTCGTCTGTGAGCGACTTGCGAGGAAGTCTCAAGCGGGAGCCCCCTCCCTATGGGGCCCACATTCCAGGAAGTCTCGAGCGGGAGCTCGTCAGTGAGTGAATCGCGAGGCAGTCTCGAGCGGGAACCCTCGGAGAGCTTCCGAAGGTCACAGGAACCCCAGGAGGCTTGAGTGTTTTTTGTTGTTGGTCTGTTTGTTTTCTTCTATCCATGCGTATATATATATATATATATATATATATGCATATGCATGTCTGTCTGTCTGTCTGTCTGTCTGTCTGTCTGCATGCATGCATGCATGCATGCATGCATGCATGCATGGATGTATGTATGTATGTATGTATGTATGTATGTATGTATGTATGTATGTATGTATGCATGCATGCATGCATGCATGCATGCATGCATGCATTAGTGTATATATATATATATATATCCAGATATGTGTATGTATACTACTGGGCCATAGCGCGCATGATGCCCCTCCCCCCTACAACATAACGTTCCCCCCTATGTGGTGCGCCTCTGGCACTGACATTGTGATGCTCGCAGGCTACGACGGTGCTTGCAGGCTACTTTCCCATTCGTCGTCGTGTCTGAGGGCCCCGCAGGGCTTGGAGACGCTTCTAGAGACCTCCGGAGGCCTTGGGAAACATCTGTAGACCTTCAGAGGCGGCCGTCGTCGTCGTCGTCGTCCTCGTCCTCGTCCTCGTCGTCGTCGTCGTCCCCGTCCCCGTCCCCGTCCCGGTCCCCGTCCTCCTCGTCCTCGTCGTCGCCGTCGAGCCCCCCGAAGGGCCTCCGAAGGTCTCCGGAGACTTCCTTAGGCTTCCGAAGACCTCGGGAGACCTTCAGAGGCGGCCGTCGTCGTCGTCCTCGTCGTCGTCGTCGTCGTCGTCGTCGTCGTCGTCGTCGTCGTCGTCGTTGGCGTCATCGTCGTCGTCCTCGTCCTCGCCCTTGTCGTCGTCCTCATCCTCGTCGTCATCGTTGTCCTCGTCGTCGTCGTCTTCGTCTTGTCCCTGTCGTCATCGTCGTCGTCGTCGTCGTCGCCGAGGGCCCCGAAGGGCCCACAGACGCCTCCACAGGTCTCTGGAGATTTCTTCAGGCCTACAGAGACCTCTGAAGATCGTCAGAGACGTCCGTCGTCGTCGTCGTCGTCGTCGTCGTCGTCGTCGTCTTCGTCACCGTCGTCGTCGTCGTCTGGTGCTCGGGCGCTCCGTTGTCCAGCAAACACCAGCACATAATAATGCTTGAAGTGTGGGGGAAAAACATTGTGGTGCTGCACGTATGCACAGCGCACTACATACGCGACGTGGTGCGCGCGGCTGCGGCGGTGAATACTGTGCTGCGCACTCTGGTGCTTGCTGTGATGCGCCCAGGCGCCGTGGTGCCCGAAACACACGGCGGGTGGGGGCGTTACGTCATGCCCCCCCCGCCGCCGGCCCCCCCCCTCCCCACCAGAACGCCCGTTATGGCCGCGAATATCAACATGCGCTCCTTCAGGAAGCCACTTCAGGAGGCCCCCAGAGGCACCAGGACGCGGGAGGCCACAGAGGCCGCAGGAGGCCCCAGAGCCGCCTGAAAGAAAGTCTTAGGAGGCCCCAGGAATTTTCAAGGAGGCCACAGGAGACCCTGGGAGATCCCAGGAGTCCCCAGGAGGTCACCGAAGGACCCAGAAGGCTCTAGAAGGCCCCAAGAGGCTCCTGGTGTCAGCAGGAGGCCCCAGGAGGAGGCAGGAGGCCCAAGGATGAGGCCGGGGCAGGAGGAAGGAGAAGCCAGGCTCCAGGAACCCCAGGAGGCTTCAGAAGGCAACGTGAGGCCCCAGGAGGCCCCAGGAGAAGGCAGGAGGCTCAAGGGGGATGCAGGAGGAGGCCAGGGGAAGAGGCAGGACGGAATGATGATGAGGTTTGTGATGATGATGATGATGATGATGATGATGATGATGGTGGTGGTGGTGGTGGTGGTGATGATGATGATGATGATGATGATGATGTCAATGCTGATGATGATGAGGAGGCAGACCTGTGTAAATCCAAGATTCATCAACGATGTTGAAATACACCATTCCTCCAAGATCCTTCTGTATAGGCCCCTACAAGGGGTCATTGCCACTGAGGGAATTGCCTCGTTGGGGGACAGCCGACAGCCGTGTGAACATCTTGAAGCGTGCCAGAATACCAGTCTCAGGATTTCAACGGCACGAGTGAGCCTGACTTTTACGTCTTGGCGATCCTGAATCGTGCCAGAACGCCTTTCCTGGGGCTTCAGCACAGCGGATCAATATTACTGTTGCGCCTTGACAATCCTGAAACATCCCAAAACATCGTTTCTGGTACGTAACCATAACGATACCCAATGCAACTCCTACAACTGTTTAAACATGAATGTGTGCGGCGTTGAGGCGAAAGCCACATTTCGAAAACCACCCGCTCTAAATCCGTGAAGCTATTGCAATTTTTCTAGCGCATGTGCGCGGCGCTAAAGCCAGTGCTACATTTTGAAACCACTCGCCCTCGATCCGTGAAGCTCTTGCAGTGTTTGTAAGACGAACGTGCGCCGCGTTGAGGCGAGAGCCACATTTTGAAAACCACCCGCCTTCACTCCGTGAAGCTCTTGCATGGTTTTAGTATAATGTGCGCTGCGCTGAGACAAGAGCCACATTTCAAAGACCAGACGCCCTCGATCCGTGCAGCTCCTTAGCAATTTTCGTAAAACGAATGTGCGCTGCGCTAAGGCCAGTACCACATTTCGAAAACCACCCGCCCTCATTCCGTGAAGCTCTGGCAATTTTCAAAAAGGATTGTACGCAGCGCTAAGGCGAGAGCCACATTTGAAAGCCAGCCTTCCTCAATTTCGTGAAGCTCTTGCAGTTTGTTCGAGCGAATGTGCGCGGCGCTAAGGCCAGAGCCACATTTTGAAAGCCACTCGCCCTCAATCCGTGCAGCTCTGGGCAATGTTTGAAACGGATGCGCGCAGCGCAAAGGCGAGAGCCAAATGGTGGAGGCGACCCGCCCTCCATCCATGAAATGGTTGTCAATTTTTCTGCATCAGGGTCACAAGTGCTGAGGACGTTTCAGGCGAAACGCCTGGCCCGCCCTTTCGACCGGCCTCGAGGCGCGACAGGGAGGAGCTGTTTATAAGGAAAAGGATTGGAGGAGGAGGAGGAGGAGGAGGAGACGCATCCTGAAAGGGGGTTCTGCCGTCTTGGCTGCAATCGCGCGGCGGCGCGTAGGCGCGGGGCGCGCCTGGAAGATCTGGTTGGCGAGATCGGGCCGCGCGCGGGGGGGGTCACTCTCCCTCCCGCGCACGCTCCCCGCTCCAGCCCTGCCTGCCCTCCTCCCTCTCCTCCTCCTGCCGCTCCTGGGCCAAATCTGCCAGGAGCTGGGCCAGGGGGATGAAAGGGGTGAAGCTGCACCCTGGGCTTCTTAGGGTGCCTTCCTGGACAAGTCTCATTCCGTGCATACTTGGATCCACGCTTCTGGGCGTCCGAAAAGCGCCTGGGACAAAAGCTGCACAAATTACGTGGATTCGAGACCGCATAAGCTCCACAAGTCTGACAAGCAATGCTGAAGCTCTCGCCTGTCTCAAAATTGGCCACCACCAGCGTGTGGCCGTGACTGTCATCAGCGAGGGTTTTAAGAGGGAAATTGCCAGTGCATTTCTCGTTGAGCCTGGCTTCTTTCCTTGCCTCAAACAGCTTGTAAACCCATCCCCCCAGGCTCCAAGTCCAGTCATGCACCCAACGACCCCCTGACACCACAGGGGGGCGGGGAGGAGGGGACACAAGATTGGAGCCAGGGGCGGACTCAGCCCCAACAGGGGGATTATTCGACTTTTTAGATTTGGCCAATGCTTTGCTCCCAGGCTTGGAAGCAACAGGAGACCACTTTGGCAAGACCTTACAAGCATAATTAGTGTAGAAGTCGCTGCAACAACTTGAAACGCGATTCTGTCTGTTGACTGTCGGCAGGGGAGGGTTGCAAAAGCTCGCTGGCCACCCACTTCGCCCACCGATCGGCCTCGGCGTTTCCCGAAGCATGCCGCCATTCTTCTGTGTGGGGCTCTAGCTCGGAGAGCTGATGCGACTTGACTTTAATCATGTCCATGTCCCGACTCCAGCCGGCACAACCTTTAATGAGCAACTTGAGGCCATAATAAAAACCTTTGGGGGACAGACCTGGGACGTGCAGCCTGCATGTGCCAGTGTAGTCGACAATCAAGGCCGAGTCATTACTTCCGAATTTGACCGCGGCGGATGCAGCTAAGAATTCTGCCGCGGGCGAGGTCTGAGGCAAAGATCTACCAACAGGGCCCGCTAACGCAGCTATGGCTTCACCCATGGCAGCGTCAATGACTACACCAGCCCATCCCGCTCGGTGACAACACTTAGGACCTACTTTAAAGCACGATCCGTCTATGTACAAGTTGCCCTGCAGGGCTTGGGCTAGAGTGGTGTTCGGGTCCAACGCCCACAAGGTCGCATTCTCGAGACCAAGCCCTGCTGGGGCATTGACGTCAAACTTAACCTTGACGTCCAGACCCACCTGAAGGTGAGTCCACTTCGCATTCTTGAGAGCATCGATATCTTCAAAGCTGAAATGCTCAGCTCGCTCGGCCGCCGAAAGGACGCATTCGAACAGTCTGTGATACATGCTGTCATGCTTGTGCCCACACGGGCATTTGCAGTCCACCTCATGACCCGCTCTCGAAGACCAAACTTGGTCCATATACTCCGGGAGATGAAGGCGAGGAGGATGGAACGCTCCCGGGGGGTACGAGAAGGGGAGTTGAGGACGCTGAGGGCAGCAGAAACGCAGACCTGATCCCCACCCACCCCAGTCGCTTGCTCGCTTGCTCCACCAGCCTGTCCCGCCATGACTTCTGCAGCGCGGCGGAGAGGAGCTCGAACGCACTCACGGCCTTCCAACCAAGTCTGCTGAGCGAGAGAAGGCACGCTCCGAAGGGGCCCCTGGAGTCCAACCACCTCTTGGGGGGAGCAGCCACGCCTGGGGGCAAGTAAATCCGTACGTTCGGCAATACTAATATGATTAATACGATGTTAGTAATAATTACAATCATAATACGAGTAATCGTAATAAGAGGAGGAGGTGCGCACCACCTGGCGCGACGGGGGATCTGAGGCGCGGGCAGCAAGGAAACGGAACGCCCTCCAGGGGGAGGGACTTACCAGGGCCAGGAAGAAACGCGAGGCCCTGGGCAGAACGGGGGTGGGCATCATATTTTTGCAGCACCTACCTCTACCAGGCGGCAGAGGCGGCACCCGACAGGCCCCCCCTTTAAATAGGGTCAAGTGGCCTCCCCGTGCGCGGGTGGAGGCCACGGGACGCATACTTGATCTTGGTCGCCTGGGAACTCCCAGTCGACGGGTGCAGGGAACGGCCAAGACAACGCTTCTCAAGCCCACGTAACGAGCCCCCTGGGAGTATAACGTGGGCCGAGCACAACGAGCAGAAGGCCACACGGCTGAGCTGCTCCATCTGATGGCCCAGGGACACAAACCGCGCCGTGAGCGTTTCGGTCGGCGGCGCCTGGGCCTGGCCAGGAGAGGGCCCCAGGACCCTCACCGCGGCCTCCATCGCCGCAGGCGCCGCTTCCGATGAGAAAGCCACCCCCTCCTCTTCGCGCGTGACGAACACCGCCTGGGCCTGCCACGCCTGGAACGCGCTGGGCCCACAGTGGCGGCGGCTGCCAGAGCGGAGTTGGGCGAGGGAGGAGGGGGTCTTGGCATACAAATTGCAACGCTTACAACGCCACTCCCCAAGAGACGGGAAGTGATACAGATCGTGCTCGATCAGCGCGAGGCCGCACTCACCTTCACGCTCTCTGCGCCTCGGGGCAGGGGACGAGGCCGAGAGCTCCTGGGCACACGCACCGATGCTCTGAGCAAATCTGGACAGAAAGTCAGAAGTCAGACGCGTCTGAGAGATCACGGAACTCTGGACCTTCTCAAGCGTCTGGGCCGCAGCGTGGGATTCAGCTCCGACCCGCGCGAAAAAATCGGCCCAGGTGTTCCCCAGAAAATTTTGCACCTCGACTCCGGACCCCGACGCGACCACATTATCCCAAACACGGTGAGCTGCGGTCCACTCGGAAGACGTCCTGGGACCAGGGCAACCATAAAGCTGAAAAATCTGCCTCCAGACAGCCGCATGGCGCCCGCCACTGGCCGCCAGGCCAGGGTCCCAAGACTGCCCCTCAAGGACCGCGCTCAAATGGTCTGACACCACGTGCACATTCAGGGGACCGACTCGAAGCGCCTGGAGAAACGCAAACCGCTCAGCCCGAGGCGCAGCCTGGGTGCCGCCAGGCAACGCCCCGAAACGGGCCCGAATCGGGGTCCCACGAGGACCCAGCTCCACCACGGCCCATCCACGCCGTCTGAGTTCGGGGCTGCTGCTGCACAGCCCCGACCCGTCAGTGTAGACGCGCCGCCCCAATGGTTTTTCGGCCTCGCCCCACGTGCACACAGGGAGCTTGTCAGGGACAGGGTCGAGAGCGACGGGGTCGAGCGGGAGACCATGCACCGCCTCGAGCGAGTCCCAGACCTGTAGGCCCATCTCGAAACGACCAGTGTCCCTGAGCTCAGACCTGCGCAGAAGAACATCATCAGGAATACAGTTGCCCTGGGGCGCTGAGTAATTCAACGCGGCGTCGCAGTCATAAAGCTGGTGGCCGAGAGAGCCTACAACATTCATGCCGCACAGGGTACACGTCTTACTGTCGCTCAGGCCAGCCTCAAATTTTCCCTCTTGCGACCACAAGGCATTGCCGATCAGACAGCGGAGAGCGGCACGATGGGCGCTGTCGCGAATCTTGAGGACAGCAATACGCATACCTCGAAGCCACAAGCGCTCGGGACCAGCCTGGGGGAGGTGGGGCAAAATCTTCTTGGCTTGCCACCTCTGGATCCCCGACCGAAGCTGTGCCTTCACATCGAGCGGAGCGGTTCGCAACAGGTCAATCGGAAAACCTAGGTCGTCCACCAGCACGTGCGCAGCAGACATGGTCCAGCCTACACGGAGCAAGCTGAGCAGCACTGCGCTAATTGGGCCACGACATGACTTCCACGTCGGCCGCTCGAGGATCCGTGCCTTGACGGCCATCCACGCTTTTTGGAGTCGGCCTAGCGAAAACCTCGAGTCCCAAATTGCAGCTGCATAGCGTTGGATTAACGGCACCGTCGCATCGAAAATGGGTCATAAAAGGGGTCAGGCTGTGTCGCTAGCCAAGCCGTCAATGACCCAGATCGCTTCGCGCCCACTAAGGTTCCCGCCATAGTGCGGAGGGTCCCAAGGGTCGGATCTGTGAGCCCAGAGACCCCAGCCCCATGCGACCCAGCACGCATACGCCCCGTACGCCATAAAAGACTCACCTTGCTAGGCGCAGCTCGACGGAGGGCAGACAACTTGTCCCGACGCCGAAGCAATTTCTTCAGACGGAGCTCTTCTTGGGCCCGCACCGGCCGTCCAGAAAAACTTCAGAGGCTGCGTCGGGCGCACTAGCCCCTGGGCCATGGCCCCAGAAAGAACGGTCACGCTTGGCCTTCTCCCAGGCCTGGGAGACAGGTTTTCTCACCCGCCCCCAAAAGGCGGAGCAGAGAGTTTTAAAGCGCAATCAACCGACGCCCTCCAGAGGGCTTGGGCAAGCGGACTAAACGGGTTTGGATCCGAGGCTCAGGCCAGGCAAGGAGCCTTTCGCAGGCAATGAAAAGATCAGCCACCGATTGCAAGCACTGATCGGAGACTGCGAGCAGGGACCTAGGGTTCAAGCCGAGCTGGCCTAGAGCTGTCTTACAAGGGGACGTAGCGCAGGCCCTACGGAGGTCGGCGACTGAGATCTCAGGCGAAGTCTCCCAGTCATGGTGATCTCTAGGTAGGCCCACTCGCTCGCACTTGTGCATCTTTCAGATCTCCTCCCACTCCGCGAGGCAGTCGTCTGCCTGCTGGAACGGCTGTGGGCGAGACGTCTGCGCAATCAGCTCCTGCACCTCACGCACGCGGGAGAACTTGCGCGCAGCTCCTGCACCCTTGGTAAACGCCTGCTCGACCCACTGCTTCCAGTCAGCCCGTGAAGCATCAGCAAACTCGTGCAGCTTGACCTCGATCTCATCGAGGAAACCCTGGGCGACGTCGTCGAACCCTGCACTGCTGAAGCTGTCAGGTACGTCCACAAAGAACTCCCTGATGGACTCCGTGGACTCCTCCAGCACCCTAGCCGACTTGCGTATGCGGTTCAGAAGCCCCTGAAAGAAATAGAACTGCTTGGATATCTGCTCCAATCTGTCATCCGCGGGGTCGGGTGCATACTCGACGGCAAGCTGCGACAATTTGGTGCGGACCGATCGCAAGTGACGCAACCATCGGCCCAGCGTTCGCCACGTAAGCTCCGCCTTCGGCAGAGGGGGGGCCTGCTTCAGCAGCGGCATCCACGAATACGAAGGTGGGCCAGCACGCCCGCAAAACTTATGCCGCACTGAGGACTTCACGATATCGTTGCGGTCGCAGAGCTCAGCCTCGATACCTGCAAGAACGTCGTCCCAGCGATGAGCCAAATCATCTTCAGAAGCGGCGTGGCTGATGAGCGACTGGATCTGGGCCCACTTCTCGACTGGTGGGAACCTCGCACAACCAACCTTCGGCTCAACTCCAAGCTTCTGTGGCTCATCAGGCACGCGACGACGCGTGCTTCTCTCCGCCATGCCCAGCTCCAGAATAACGGGTTTGCGCGGAAAGAGGTCGGTCCCTTCCTCGACGGTCAGCTCACCCACGGCAGGGACAAGGGACAGGGATACCAAGAAGACATCGCGCACAGTGCCTAGGAGCGACTGCGCACATGTGGGCACCAGGGGCGCTACTCGGATAGCTCCTGCCGCGTGGAACCAGTCGTCCAGCAGGTCGCCCTCCATGTTCCAGTCCCCGCCTATGACCCACGCAATGCCCTGGCGCGACAGCTGGCTGGCGTAGTCACCGGCCGCTTGCACAATCTCCAGGTTCTGGGCTCCGAGGCCCTCTCCGACAGCTAAGTACACGGAGAGCAGGACAACGCCACCTGCACGGTCCCAGTGGGCGTGCGCAGCCGCCAGGCGCCTTGGGATCAGCACGTGGTGGGCGCGCTGAGGAGGGGCTGAGACCAGAACATGAGCAGGGGCGATCACGGCAACACCACCGCATGAGCCTCCTCTGCCTGTGTCAGTCGCCTCCGCCCACACACCTCGGAAACCTATGGCGGCCGCCTTGGACTGCAACCCAGCAAAACGATCTCCTCTCGCGTGGTGCTCCTGCACCAATATCAGATAACTATCAAAACAGTAACTGCTCAGCATATCTAACAGCGGTCCGTGGGAGGAAGTGTTAGCTGTAACCGCTCCTCGAATCGGTCTCGGCGTGCTCGACCTGCCTGAGGCGCCACTATGACCTGACACTGTGCGTGATAAATTTCGATCACCGCGTGTGACAAAGGGTTTGGACGAGGGAGCCTCCACCGCCTCGAGCACCACGGCGCCCGATCTCGGAGACATGTAGTCTGGCAGGTGGAACTTGGGCGCATGACCATCTCCAGCTGCCGCTTCGCATGTTGGGGCCGCGTCCCCTGCCCCAGGGTCCGCCCCATCTCCAGCTGCAGCGTCAGCTGCCTGCTGGGGCAAATTGGCATCTCCACGACGACCACGATGATGTGCTGGTGCCTTCCTGACCTCTCTGCCCGTTCGCGTGAGGTGCCCCAGGCTGCTGGTGCCCTCAGCGTCACGAGTGAGTGCGGTACCACAGGATGCACCAGCCATAGCTACGCCGCCGAGCCCTGAAGACGCCGGATACGCAGGCCGAGAGGCAGCAAGGGCCGCGTCCCTTGCCCCAGGGACCGCCTTCTCTCCCGCGGCTGCGGCAGCCGCCTGCGGGAGCATGTGGACGGGCAGCGCACGCCCATCGTGGCACCTCGGCATCGCACCAGCGGAGCTGAGGAGCTGCAGCAGGATCGAGACGCCCAGCCACAGCTTACCTGTTGGCGGTGCGAGGCCTCTCCGACGCCCTGCTGAGCTGTTCGCCGAACCGCTTGATGTGTCCTCGCAGCTCCTCCTCGCAGCCAGGGGTCTCGGCGTCGAAGACCTCGCGGTAGAAGGTTTACAGCTCGGCCAGATCGCCATCATCCGCAGGGACAGGGAGCAGCACGGCGTCACCATCATCCCCAGGGCCTGCGCAGCTCGCCGCGGCGCTGGCAGGCGTCTCGGCTGGAGCAGCTCTCTCCTGCGGGCGGCTCCGCGCCGCTGCAGCAGCATCGAGCTCGCGCAGCTTCGCGAAGTTAGCCTGGATCGACTCGGCCAACGACGAATCCGCACCGATCGCCTCCAGCATCTTGCCAACGTCGGCGACCGACAGGTCCAGGGCGGGGATCGTCGCTTTGAGGGAGTAAACCCCACCCAGCCTCTGGGCGGGGCGCCAGCGCCGCAGCGCTTCGCCTGTCCGCCTCGGCGGCCACAAGCTCCTTGGACGTCTCCAGCAGCGCCTTCTCCGCTTCGGCGACCGACAACTGGATCGCGTGGATCTGCGCATGGAGCTTGTCCAGGGCTGCGAGCTGGCGCTCCTTCTTCTTCTCGAGCGCCGTGCAGCGGTTCGTGAGGAGGTGGAGGCGGGCGCCGATCGGCTTGTCGGCCAGGATCTTGGCCCTGAGCCTCTCCTGCTCCGCCACCATCGCGGCCTTGTGTGACACCAGGAGCTCGTCTGGGGCGTCCCCGATGGCGGCGACGGCGGCAGCGAGCCGCTCGAGCACCGCCGAGCCAACGGTCTTGTCACCAGAGCTGTCGACCTGCATGGCCGCTGACCCACCACCAGACTGCTTCGAGGCCTCGAGCTGCTTCTTGAGATCCTGAATCTCCCGGTCCTTGGCGGCGGCCTCCTTCTTGAGACGCTCACCTTCGGCGGCAGCACGTCGCTCAGCAGCAAGAGACCGAGGGGCCTGCGACGCGCTCGGCCCTTTGCCTCCTGCAGGTGGGCGCGGGCCGAAGTAGGCAGCACCTTTGGCGAGCTTGCACGCCTTGCAGTGCGTGCAAGCCGCCCGATTCCACCATCTCTCGCCCGTCTTGTCGTTCGTACACCACCTGCAGAGCCAAGCATGCGCATTCTGAATGCGATTCTGCTGGTGACCAGATGGCGCCATCGACCAGCCCCTGTGACCTGGGGCGGGGGCACCTGCGGGCCTGAGGGTGGCAGGTAAATGGAAGGACTGTCGGGCTTCAACAGCCCTGGCACTGGCCGCGGACTGGCGGTATCCACTTGTTTCCCTGGGAAACACAAAACCTTGAGCCAAAATGGCTACGGAGTAATAAGAGGAGGAGGAGGTGGAGGAGGAGGAGGAGGAGGAGCAGTAGGAGCAGGAGGAAAAGGAGGAGGAGGAGGAGGAGGAGGAGGAGGAGGAGGAGGAGGAGGAGGAGGAGGAGGAGGAGGAGGGGAGGAGGAGAGGAGGAGGAGGAGGAGGAGGAGGGAGGAGGAGGAGGAGGAGGAGGAGGAGGAGGAGGAAGGAGGATGAGGATGAGGATGAGGAGGAGGGGGCGGAGGGGGAGGATGATGAGGAGGAGGAGACGGAGGAGGACGGAGGAGGAAGAGGATGCTGCTGCTGCTGCTGATGATGGATGATGATGATGATGATGATGATGATGATGATGATGATGATGATGATGATGATGATGATGATGATCAGGAGGAGGAGGAGGAGGAGGAGGAGGAGGAGGAGAGGAGGGGAGGAGGAGGAGGAGGAGGAGGAGGAGGAGGAGGGGGGAGGCGGCGGAAGAGGAGGAGGAGGAGGAGGAGGAGGAGAAGGAGGAAGAGGAGGAGGAGGAGAAGGAGGAGGAGAGGAAGTGCGCCTGCCCCGTCTGGTCCAGGTGCCCACCCTGCTCGGGGTGCTTCAGGGCAGCCCCCTGCCGACAGGTGGCGGTTTCGTCAGCTCCTCCTTTTTTTCTTGCCGCTGCGACATCTGGAGGAGGAATGAGCAGGCGGATGAGATGGAGGAGGAGGAGGAGGAGAAGGAGGTGGAGGAGAAGGAGGAGGAGGATGAGGAGGAGGAGGGGGGCGGAGGAGGAGGAGGAAGATGAGGAGGAGGGGTGACTTGTCGCGCTTCGTCTCGCTGCTCTACCTTGTCGCCTCGTGTTCGGCGAAGGTCCGAGTAGTAGCGGATGAATGTGAGACCTTGTTGAAGGAGGGAATCGAATGAGGAAATAAGCTTGTTGGAGGCGGAGGGGTTTTGAGGATTAGGCGGAGGATGAGGATGATGATGATGAGGATGATGATGATGATGAGGAGGAGGAGGAGGTGATGGAGGAATCTGCGGAGGGATCGCCCTGCTGCTGCTGTTGCTGTTGATGGTAATGAGGCTGATGCTGATCGAGATGATGCTGCTGATGATGTTGATGCTGATTATGATGATGCTGATGCTGCTGGTGATGATGCGAATGCTGATGATTGTGATGATGATGCTGACGATGCTGATAATGATGGTGATAGTGATGGTGTTGGTGATAGTGCCCGTGATGGTGATCAAGGTAGAGACGATTGCGATGCTGATGATGCTGATGACGATGCTGACGATGTCGACGACGATGCTGGTAATGGTGGCGATGATGATGCTGATGCCGATGACGATGACGACGGTGATGATGGTGGTGATGATAATGCTGATGATGATGCTGTTGCTGATGCTGCTGCTTCTGCTGCTGCTGCTGCTGCTGCTGATGATGATGATGATGATGATGATGATGATGATGATGATGATGATGATGATGATATGATTCTGATGATGACAACGGTGATGGCGATGATGCTGATGGTGATTATAGCGATGATGATGCGGAGGATTATGACGATGCTGATGATGCTGATGATGCTGCTGCTGATTGTGATGATGACGACGATGCTGACGAAGCTGACGACGATGGTTGTGATGATGATACTGATGACGATGAGGGGGATGCTGGTGATGATGATACTTCTGATGATGCTGCTGATGATGATGTTGATGATGATGCTGATGAATAGGATGGTGATGCCGATGATGCTGATGATGCTGATGATGCTGATGATGATGCTGATGATGATGAGGATGATGCTGATGATGAGGAGGAGGTGGAGGAGGAGGATCATGATGATGATGATGTTGGTGGTGATGATGCTGATGATGATAATGCTGCTGCTGATGATGATGATGGTGGTGGTGATGATGATGATGATGATGATGCTGCTGCTGATGATGATGATGATGATGATGATGATGATGATGATGATGGTGATGATCCTGCTGCTGGCCCGCTGGTCTCTTCAGCGCGCTTTGGCTTTTCCAGCTCCGAGCGCCCGCCGCTGGCTTTCTGCCGTGGCTCCTCGCCCGCCCAACTGTGGCGTGGCCCCCGTCGCGCTGCCGCGCGTTCGTCTTTACGCCCGCCTGCCTGGCGCGGCGTCGCCTTGCTGCTGCCCCTCTGCGCTCCGCCGCTTGCGGCCCCGCCCGCCCGCTGCTCCGCCGCCCCCGCGGCCACTGCCCGCTGCCTGCCCCTGCCGCCCCCAGCCACTGCCCCCTGAGGGGCTGGCCGTCTCCCCCTTTCTTTTCTCCTTCCGATGCTGCACGCTCCGCGAGGGGCGCCCCACGCGCTGGCGAGCTCCCGCGCCGCTACGACCGAAAAAGTGTTTGTGTGCTTGTGTGCTTGTGTGTTTGTGTGTTTGGGTGCTTGTGTGCTTGTGTGCTTCTGTGCTTGTGTGCTTGTGTGCTTGTGTGCGCTTGTGTGCGCTTGTGTGTGTTTGTGTGTGTGTGTGTGTTTGTGTGCTTGTGAGTTTGTGTGTGTGTGTGTGTGTGTGCATCGTACCCGCCTCGGCGCGCCGCGCCGCTTTCGGCCGCCGGCTCGCCGTCCCACCTGGGGCCTGCCCCCTTCCCCGCCCGCCCGCTGCTGCCCCGCCGCGGCTCGCCCCGGCGCCCAGCCCCCCCCCCCGCTGCTCCCTGGTGGCCCGCGCCGCCCCCCTTGCCCGCCGCTGCCTGGCTGCGGCTGCTGCTCCGCCGCTGCCCCGTGAGGGCCCGGGGTCACTTTCTCTCTGGCCGCCGCGCACGCGGCCGCGGATTTTTGCACGGGCTGGCGCGGCGCCGCCCCGCTGACGCCCGGCCCGTTTTGCGTCCTCGGTCGGCCCCTGTCGTGGCTCGCCCTTCTGGCCTTCGCTTCGCTCGCCTTCGGGCCCTCGATCGGACCCCGCTGTCGCTCAGTGCGCTGCTGTCGTTTTCCCCCACGTGTTTCATGGGGTTCTGGTTTTCTTCACTGCCGCGTCGCACCCGCGTCTCCATCCTCCCCTCCTCCTGTTCCTTCCTCTCCTCACCCACGCGCAACGCATGCACGGCACGTGCATGAGACACGCGTCCGCATACAGGGGCACACATATCATACACATGCACAAGACACACAATAACTACACAATACACGCATACACACACGCGCACAGATACACACACGCACTAACAATGCTAGTATGCGCCTGGCATGTTCACTGTGTCATACACCTAAGACGTATGCACTACACACGCCCAGATACGGCCGCACACGCATCATACACATACACACGGTACGCCATATGCAAGACATACGTGTAGGATTCGCAGTGCGTGGCAGGCATGGCGCTTGCTTGACACCACAGGGGGTGCGCAGAGGGTGGTCCCTCAGCGCGGCCTCTATCCGTGACACGCTCGCAGTACGTGGCAGGAGTGGTACTTTCTCGACACCGCAGGGGGTGCGCGGAGGGTGGTCACTCAGCACGGCTTCTATCCGTGATACGCTTGCAAGACGTGGCAGGAATGACATTTTCTCGACACCACAGGGGGCGGGCAGAGGGTGGTTCCTCAGCGCGGCCTCTATCCGTGACACGATCGCAGGGCGTGGCAGGAATGGCACTTTCTCGACACCACAGGGGGCGCGCATGGAGTGGTCCCTCAGCGCGGTCTCTATCCGTGACACGCTCGCAGGGCGTTGCAGGAGTGGCATGTTTTCGACATCAGAAGCGGTGCGCAGAGGGTGGTCCCTCAGCGCGGTCTCTATCCGTGACACGCTCGCAGGGCGTTGCAGGAGTGGCATGTTTTCGACATCAGAAGCGGTGCGCAGAGGGTGGTCCCTCAGCGCGGCCTCTATCCGTGACACGCTCGCAGGACGTGACAGAAGGGACAATTGTTCGACATCACAGGGGGCGCGCAGAGGGTGGTCCCTCGGCGCGGCCTCTATCCGTGACACACTCGCAGTACGTGGCAGGAGTGACACTTTATCGACACCACAGGGGTGCGCGGAGGGTGGTCACTCAGCGCGGCTTCTATCCGTGACACGCTTGCAGGGCGTGGCAGGAATGACCCTTTCTCGACACCAGAGGGGGTGCGCAGGGGGTGTTCTTTAAGCGCGGCCTCTTTACGTGCCCGGGTCGGAGAGCGTGGCAGGCGTTGTGTTCTCTCGGCGCCAGAGAGGGTGCGCAGGGGGTGGTCTGGCACCGCGGCATTTTTTATGAGGGTCTGAGAGCGTGGGGGTGCGCAGGGGTTGGTTTTTCTCACGGCGGGTCATGTGCGTGCCAGGGTCGGAGAGCGTGGCAGGAGCGGCACTCTTTCGGCATCAGGGGCGGTGCGCAGGGGGTGGTCTCTCAGCGCGGCCTCTATGCGTGCCAGGGTCGGGGAGCGTGGCAGGCGTTGTATTTTCTCGACTCCAGAGAGGGTGTGCAGGGGGTGATCCCTCACCGCGGCCTTTCGTGCGTGCCAGGGTCGGAGAGCGTGGCAGGCGTGGCACTTTCTCGACACCAGAGATGGCGCCAGGGGGCGGTCTCTCACCGCGGCCCCTATGCG